>OU896714.1:32230737-32838749 GCA_918026855.4 Phaedon cochleariae | reverse complement strand
ACCCCCTTCTCGAAGGGGTGGTGCGCACAGTTGCATATAAATATTATTTTCTCGAAAACGGTGAGAGATAGAGATTTGTGATTTACGCCATTCGAAAGAAAATTGAATTTTACATCTGATAGATATTTTTTGATTGATCAAAAATCTCAATGTCAGCTCTCAATAAAAAATATATGGGAGGAGGGAGTTCTAGGCTGTCATGTTTTTCCTCATAACTATTAAACGGCCCAAAGAATCGAAATATTTGACGAGAGAAAAAATGAAGCTTGCAGTTTTTTCTATCGAACGATATATATAAAGTTGGAGATATATACAAAGAAGGCATCCAGTGGCGCACGAAAACATGCGCGTTTGGTGGAATAATGTGTGAAAAATGATAAAAAATACCTACCTACCTACCGTTTGTGCATGAAACGTGAGAAATGAACATTTTACTATATGACGTGAGAGTAAAAAGTTGATTTAATCATCACACAGACTAATAATTATGTAGGATACTACTTGGATTCAAGAAGGAATGTGTAAAATCTAACAATAAAGGTACAACAACTTAAACATTTTTATTGTAATACAAACAATATAAGAGCATTAAAATTGACTCATCAACTCCGAAAACTACATGAAACAATCTGAAAACATAAAAATTAACTAATTAACTCTGAAAATTGAATAAACAAATATAAAATCAGTTACTACAGCGCTAATTGCAGCATTCTTTACAGGTACATAATTGTGTATGTATACATTTTAATTTCCTCAGGAAACATTTGCATTTATGATCACAAATTTTACATTGGCATTTAATCATTATATCTATTTCCAATCTTTCGTTCTTGATAGTTGTCCAGAGTGGTATCCATTTTTCTTCTTCCAATAACCATCCCCATTGGGAGGGACGCGGTAATTCCAAATTAGCAGTAGCTAAATTGACCCAAATATGGCCTCCCTGATAAATGCATCTTCTGGCGTGTAATGAAAGTGCATTGAATGTGGGTGGAAGATTTTCAATAGACCTATTTTTTTTGTAAATAAGTCCATTCGACAAACATCTAAGTTTTCCGCTTCTGAATGTTTATCGTAAAAAAATATGACATACTTTTCTAATATATGTAACTGATTTTCATCAGGTTGTTTAGGGCGAAGTGTCAGCTCTATGAATACATCTGTTACGGCAGAAGAAACATACCATGCTTCCCAACATTTTCTTTATCCTTTTCCGAAGAAGGCTGATGTTACATCGCACCCAGTGAAAGCGTGAAACATTGGCAGACCCAAGCATTTCTCTTTCAATTTATCAGAAATTGCTACGCAAGAAATGTACTTCATATTCTTTCCCGTACCAAACTCTATCCAAATATCCTGCTTTTGATGCTGATACTGATAGAGCGAGAATGATCACATCAGTATCCACAGTTTTTATCAAGATTCTTTTTAAATTATTTTCCATACAATTTTGAGTATGAACAAAAATCCGAGTATCAGCTTCCTCATGGTTGCAAACACCAGTTATTTTATTGATTCCTACCCAGCAAACATCTTGATATGGGGAATCAATGGCCTAGTATATTTCTCCCATACCTGACATCAGCGGCCCAGTAAATGGTCCCATATGCGGGACTCTATATATCAGTACACTGCGGCCGGCAGCTGGTCCCAGTGCTGGGTACCCAGCAATCATATTCAGTTCCCCGGCAAAAGGCCAGTACAACATAATCGACACATTGAGTCTCCCATAGCAAGCCCAGCATATACATAAATGATGGGACTGTAATGGCCAATTAACGACATTGGTTACATACTATCGAGGTAGGGGAGGGGTAGGGGTTTTAGGGGTCCAATGGATCTGAAAGTTCTTGTACCACTTTATCCCACAACATAACCCTCTCATCATGAATCAGACACATACCAGATTTCAAGAAAACAATTTTATGAATGACACAATGATATCTTCTTAACCTCTCTGTTCTTCAACGATGAAACTCTTCTCGGAGTGACTGCTTACTGGTTGGTGTGTGTGGTATCCACATCTTATTGGGTTAGCATTCCTTCGAAGTTGATTCTTCATTGTGAGGTACTTTTGAAATATAAAATGCATCATTTTTTTTATATTAGCAGTATATATGAGTTGCATGAGTTTATAACTTGATAATATAGTCAAATGACGTGATAACATGGAGCTTTTCAATTCTTATTATGGTGTTGGCACAGGTAATTCTGTAGCTGAAATCTTATTGTTATTCAGTTATTCAATATAGAGATAGGTTCACATAACCTGAGATTGCTTTTGACAGCAACAATCGAGTTGAAAATGCTTTTAGAGAAGTATAGTTAACTCCAATTATCATAATCATTAGGTATATGAGGTTACGAGATACCGAACACATGCATCAGATAATTACATTCAAAACACTATGTAGGTAGGTACATTGATACTTACTCAATATTATCATAATTGAAGAATCTGTCTTTCATTATTATTAATCGAGAATACTCCTGCCATCATAAATAACCACCACGGAAAGAGAGGATCACATTAATTCGACATAAACAAACTAGTACGCGATCACCACTCGCGAGAGTCAGCCATCTTAGTCACATATGATATTGATCAGCTGATTGTTGATATGTAGACGTTCTCAAAACATCCGCCAGGGGGGCGGGTAGTGAATATGAAATTGGCCAGCAAAGGGCCAGATCTCGTTAGTATTCAATTAGTTCCAGACATCTTTACCATCACAAGGCCATCATCGTATTTTTAACTGATGGTTACTTGGCATGGGAAAATCATCGGCCCATTACCTATACCCCAGCATCGTCACTTTCCCAGACTAACCTGAACTAGGCCGGACTTCTCCCGCTAGTTCAATGTTTGCTGGCTAGGGATCCACTATTGTAAAGTGTTTCCTCAATTGTATTACATACTGGTACTACTGTATTCTCGGGTAATGGCATGTCTTTGAGGTGGTTGGAAATTAAATCGAACAATTGTTTCTTATTTTCCGAGTCTCTCAAATAGTCATTCCAATTTCGTGGAATGCTGGTGTTTTCTCTTACCAATTTCCTGGTCCCTTTTCCCCTCTTTTCTCTTGTACTTGCCTTCAAGCTCTTATCAATATAAATATCCCAGATTACATCAATCCTCTTAGAGCTATATAAAATTCTTAAAATATAAGGCTTTACAATAAGAGAGATATATTCCTGAAAAGTATATACAGCAAGCCTTGGGTTGTAGTATATGTACTAATGCAGCACCATCAATCAATACAGCATCAACATCAGTTGGTTTACTCTCAACTGTTATGTATTTGTCTAAGCATCGTAATGAATCTGATTCCCTGCCATGGTACATTTGACCAAGTTGAGCGAGTGAGGGTGGATAAGGATGATTCTCAAATTGGAAAAAAAAATTCAGGTCACCATATCTCTATTCTGTGATACAACGTAAAGTCTACTGAATAAAGTAACATCTGATTTCAATTCTTTCACTTTACTTGATTTATTCTGCTTATTTTTTTTATTCTTGAAGGGAATGTTATCAACCTATCATGGAAAAATTATCTGCATTGATGGACGCCTTTATCTAATAACAGTCTCAGACATTCGTCATTCACGACAATTCTACTATCTAGAGCGAATAATTCAGTTGAGGTTTCCTGGAACGGATTACCATATGTTTTGAAGGTATATGATCCGAATGAAGATATGGACATTGGAAGAAGAAAAATGGATACCACTCTGGACAACTATCAAGAACGAAAGATTGGAAACAGATAATATATAATGATTAAATGCCAATGTAAAATTTGTGATCATAAATGCAAATGTTTCCTGAGGAAATTAAAATGTACACGATTATGTACCTGTAAGGAATGCTGCAATTAGCTCTGTAGTACCTGATTTTATATTTGTTTTATTTTATTTTCAGAGTTGGTGAGTTTATTTTTTATGTTCTCAGATTGTTTTATGTAGTTTTCGGAGTTGATGAGTAAATTTTAATGCTTTTAGATTGTTTTTATTACAATAAAAATGTTTAAATTGTTGTACCTTTATTGTTAGATTTTCCACATTCCTTCTTGAATCCAAGTAGTATCCTACATAATTATTTGTCTGTGTGATGAGTAAATCAACTTCTTCCTCTCACGTCATATAGTAAAATGTTCATTTCTCACGTTGCATGCACCAACGGTAGGTAGGTAGGTATTTTTTATCATTTTTCACACATTATTCTACCAAACGCGCATGTGTTCGTACGCCACTGGATGCCTTCTTTATATAGATATCTCCAACTTTATATATATCGTTCGATAGAAAAAACTGCAAGCTTCATTTTTTCTCTCATTAAATTTTTCGATTATTTGAACAGTTTAATAGTTATGAGGAAAAACATGACAGCCTAGAACTTCCTCCTCCCATAAATTTTTTATTGGGAGCTGACATTGAGATTTTCGATCAATCAAAAAATATTTATCAGATGTAAAATTCAATTTTCTTTCGAATGGCGTAAATCGCAAATCTCTATCTCTCACCGTTTTTGAGAAAATAATATTTATATGCAACTGTGCGCACCACCCCTCCGAGAAGGGGGTGGGGGTGTCTCCGCGGGTTTCAGGGGTGGGTCTGCCCCTGAATCTCTTTATTTCTACTTACTCTATGCCTGTTCAAAAGGATTTGCTTTTACTCAGAAGGGGAAGTATCGACCATCGTAGGACCTTAGCTATAATAAGTACATAGTACTGCATTTGTGATTCTACATATTATGCAGATATTCGGAAATTTGTCTGATTTTTCAACATCTTTTTCACCTCTTTTTTCACTCCCATATCAAAAATATTGAACATCATCTTAAAAAGCTCAGAAAATGAAATTTTGACTGTTTTTTTTTCTGGACAATCAGGTGGTTGTTGGATTTTTCAGCATCAATTCACTCCTCTACCATCCTCATATAGAGAAGATGCAAATTACAAGTGAGAGCTCAGAAAATTAAATCCTGTTTAGGAACTTCATTCAATAAAAGGATGCATTTAATCACCCCACATAAACTTAGCAGAAACATTTCAGAATTTTGAATTCTCACCTATGCTATAATTTGTGGCTTATTTAGTGCTAATTTATTACCACAACAAAAAAATTGTCATTCATCATTTTTCAAAAGACTTCCATGGTTCTGCTGGGTTTATATGAAGGTAGCAGAGCTACTCTGTATGTATCTATTTTATTTTAATAACAATATCACCATAATATGTTGAATATGTCTCATCATTTAAAAAAAAAAAAGAAGATTACCTCACAAAAATCCATTACCTATCTCTGTACAATCTATCAAACTGATAGGTAGATATTTTCATATGTTTATTCACATACAGGGTGTCCTGCTGGTTGTTGCAAATAATCATTAGGAGTATACAGGAGACCTAATTTATATTTTATTGGATGGTGTTAGTGCTTTTTTTTGCTAAAGTGACGAGAGGTGCTGATCTTTGTAACTTTGATTTTGCCAAATGCCATCCTTTCTCAATACTCCTTCCTATATGTGCCCATTGGGGTAGTGTCTGATTCCATTTGAAATCAAGTGGTTAGTTATATCAAAAACGCTTGTAGACTTTTTTTATTTTTTTGATGTGGTTCTTCTGATGATACATTCATGTTCCCTCGGTAGTCTGAGGAGGAGTTCAACTGTCATTTCCATTTTCTTAAATAGAAACACCAATTTTGTTTTTGCTTTCCGAATTATGCATCCAATTCTAAGTAGGTACCTATATCTTTAAGTACCATATTCTTTATCTGAAATATCGAGAAAATCACGACATATTGATTAATAAAACCGTCTTAATTTGCTCTTTAAAAAGTGTGGACATGCTTGTCAGTTATGGAAATTGGATAGGCGTCCCCGTGAAAATGTTTTCAAATATATCTTGTTCAGTATTGCACCAATTCTGAGATGGTTGACATCTATTTGAGCTGCACAAAGACGAGACTACATTTCAAATGTTCATTGAAGCATCAAATTCCAATATTAATTTCATGGAAATACATTGGTGTTATGCCAATGTTAGGGTTCAAAATAATAATATGTCTACACTCGTTGAATGAAGGGGTACAAAAAAATTACATTCTATCACTTGAAACATAGTATTCCATATTGAAAAGGAATATTCTCAGATATATTTATGAACACAAAAAAAATGGATATATATTTATAAAGAAATACATTGAGAATTCGCATTCTCCAAGTGATGAAAATATTAATTCTTTCTCGGTTTATTCAACAGAAAACAACTACTTTCCTGGATATATGCCAGGACGAATATTGAATTACATCTATTGAACACACACAATAAGAACTTGAAAACAAAATCTTCTGAAGTAGATAATTTGCATTTTCCTTCCTGGCTATTTGCCACGTTGAACATTGAATTATATCTGTTGAATATCCAAAGGGAGAGCATGAAAAATAAAAATCCTCTCCAGACTTAACACCGATGGATTATTTTGTATGGGGTTATCTCAAGTCTACGGTTTACAAGACCCCTGTGAATACTGTAGAACAATTATGGCAACGTATCCAACAGGCGACGAATAATCTTACAGGCGATGAAGAAGTTATGCAAAGAGTACATTTCAACTTTTTGCGTCGTATAAATCTTTGTATACGTGAAAATGGTGAACATTTTGAACAATTTTTATGAAATATCTGTTAATCGTTTTATTATTGATTATGCTCTTAATCACTGAAATTAGAATTTTGTCGAAACCATTCGACCATTTGTCAAGAGTACCTTTTTTGTAGTGAATGAGTTGAACAATCTAGATTTCATATTGAAACTAACTTTTTCCATTGGCGTAGGAGTTTTAGATGTTTATTTACTGAAAAAAGCAAGTTCTACGCCCATGGAATGATATTCATTATGATTAGGATTTCAACTTTTTGCGTCGTATAAATCTTTGTGCACGCGAAAATAGTGAACATTTTGGAAAACTTTCATGCAATATCTATCAATCGTTTTATTATTTAAATATGCGCGAAATCACTAAAACTTAAATATTGTCGAAACCATCAGAGTAATCGAATTTTATCAAGAGTACCTTTTTTGTAGTGAATGATTTGGGCTATCTAGATGTCATACTGAAACTGATTTTTTTTCATTGGCGTAGAAGTTTTTTTGATGTTTATTTCCTGAAAAAATCAAGTTCTACGCCCATGGAATGATATTCATTATGATTATGATATGAGTTTCATTGCCCGATGAGTCTATGCCAACGTACCAAATTTGAAAAAAATCTCATGAGCCGTTCCAAAGTTATGAAGCAAAATCGATTTGAAAATTTCAACTTCAGAGCCGTCTAGCGCCCAAACTAAGCAACTTTTTACTGAGGTAAGTTTGCTTGTATCGAATTGTTTTGGTCTGAAGAATATGTGGTAGCTTTTTGTAAAGACCTTTTAAGGACACCCTGTACACATATGGATAAACGTATAGCTATAATTCCTCAGTGTATGTGTAATTGTACTCCAGTTATGAGTATAAAACATGAAGTTATTTATATTGAATTAAAGGTAGGTATTCTCAATATACAGGAGGTAACATAAGTACTTTCAAGTGAAGTATTCGTGAGACAGTTATGAGAAATAAAGTCTATATAAGCTTTTGTGTCCGGAAATGCTTCATTTCGGAGATACAGGGTGCTGAAATACAGAGAACAAATCATTTTTCGATAAACATTTGATAGAAAAAAGGTAGTTTATTTTGACGAGACCTGCCAAATACTTGGTTTTATAAAGTTCTCAGCAACTCCACTTAGCGCCCTAGGAGCTAAGTAACATGGATCGATATAGAAAATATCTCCAAAACGACGACGGCCAGCGTGATTAAGGCCCTTATAATAATTCCCTTGATACATAAATAACTATTTACTTTTCACTGTTAAATTTTAAATTTGGTCGGCATTAAAAACGCCATTCGATAATATATCACTTTGTAGTTTACTTGCTTTTCTCAGTTTCGTTTTCAAATTCTCAATTTCATTATGTAATTTTGCGATAATTTCCTCTTTTCCATGATTATTTTGTTTTGTATTTTTTGTGATGATAATAATGGAATTTTGTTCTCGATATCGCCTGCTTTGTAAATTGATGGAACAGCAGATTCTCACAGACAGATTTTGAAATCTTCTGTTTGAAAATGGACCCAAAATATATTTTCATTCTGATAGATGGTGTTATAAAAAGTGAATTTTAATGAGTACTTCACAAATTTCGCTCGTCTTCAAATTGATTTTGCACCCAGGCTATTTCATATCTTTCTTCCATAATCTAATGGTTGATATTTGTTGCGGAAAATTGAATAAGTAAATGATATCCATATTTTTTAGAATTGGCACAATTCATTACACAGCAAGTAATTTCCATAGCTGCTTTTATCTGGAATGTATAATTATGCAATTTTATTTCAATTCTGACGTTTATAAAATGTATTGTCAAATTCAAACAATTTTGAATGAAAAAGCGCGGGAAGACTATGGTGATCTTGTCACAATGCAAGGTGTGTAGCTTAATAAATCTAAACATTCAAAACCCCTAACCGTTGTCATTTCTGTGTCCGAACTCTTATCAAACTAATAACATCCAGTGACTCTAGTTATTTTTATAGACCTTAATCGCAGATTCGTGATTAGGTTTTCTCAAAACAGGAATCTACTATTGGTTCCGAAACTGCGACCCAAACTAAATTTATTCATGGACCTGTATGCAAATCAAATGGACAAATAAATTCTAAAATCATATAATTTCCAAACACAATCGAATACTACACGAGGTCAAATTACTTTCCGGGAATTTTTCTCGCTCATGAATATTTTGTCTTCGACTTGGAATAATTTTCAAAATATCCATGAGCTGGAAAACATTTCTAGTGGTACTACAAGTGAAAATACGTTATAAATATATTAGACTTTCATATTGTTTTGATTTTATGCAACCCTCAAACGTTGTTTTGCGTTTCCAAAAAAAAAAGGAAAACTAGAAAATCTTCAAATAGATCTCGTGGTTAGATTTTGTGGACTAGGCCGGCATTATTAGAAACAGTTGAAATCAAAGCTTATAGTAGCACCCATACATATACTTAAATCGAACAGAAACAAAAACTTACGGGTACTTGCACTCCATGCACCATGCAACTACAGTATTTTACACTGTCAAACGATGTACCAATATCTAGAGTTCAGATATTTAGCAATTGAGGCAAGAAGCTCAGGAAATTAGCAAAAGTAATTAATTAAATTATATGAATCGTTCACTCAAAGCGATAAAGACTCTGTTCTCTGCGTTTTCGCGATAACAATGCTACCTGTATGTTTTTGCACATAGTATTTTGTGTACCAAAACGCAAAAACGATAAGGTTGCATTTGAAAAAACATCTTGGGTCTGATTTGAGCTACTCCCGAAGGGCTATATGTTTCATATTGCTTGTAAAATGTAGCTAATTTCACTAAAACGTTGACGTGTCTCATGAATTTTTATAAAAATCGTTTAGTGATTTTTTTCCCTTCAAAGTCTCTACTCTGTATTTCAACATCAGCTACAATAATTGAGGTTATATATTCGTGGAAATAAATTGAAAAGATCAATCGACATAATGACATACCACTGTTGAAACAATTTCATTTCTCTGTATGCTCCTTCCATCCTCTGAATTAGCTCGTCCCTGGTACTGATCTCAGAAGAATACACACTAGATTTAAGATAATCCCACAGATGATAATCTACGGCATTTAAATCGGGTGATCTTGGAGGAAAGTAATGAGGGCCGACTCGTCCAATTCACGTATCATGAAAATTCCGATTTATGAAATTTCTAGCTATAGGTCAGAGAATTGAAGGAGCATGCAGAGGAATGAAAGACAAAAGAGTTTTGATCCGAAAAACAGTGAGGAATAGTTTGAAATAAGATAGAAAATGTTTGGATCAAAATGATGATTGATTTGTTGAATTTTTTTTTCCACAAGTACATGAGTATATACACATGCATACTCATGCACACTGGCGTATTAATCAAGGTTACAAATGTTGAGGAGATGAGTGTTCAACAGAATATCAAAGAGAATTGTGGTAATTTTTGTTATTCGATTGGGTATATTTTCTAATATTCCATTTTAACCTATCCAACTGAATGAATGAAATCTCGAATTGAAAATCAGAAATTGATAAGTGAAAGTGCATGCGGGACAATGAAAGGTACATAATAGGCAAGTGGACGATTTTTTTTTAATTCTTAAATAGAATCATCACCCAAATACTTTTCAATTCCAAATTTTTTTAGAAGTTTTCGGTCGATTTCAAGGTGCTAGTATCATCAATAATGCCACAGTAATTTTGAAACTGCTAGAAATTTACCCCGAGTAGAAACTGTAAGTAGGGGCAGAGACCATAAGCACAGTTGCCATATGTTGAAATACGATTGGGAACTTCAGAAATATTAGTCATTCAATAATTCATAAATTTTCAATTATATATTGGTAATATTTCTAATTAGCAATAAAACATCAATTTTCTCAAACTGTGTCTCATGTGTTGTGGCTTATTGCTCATAATAAGTTTGTATAAATAATAATTATATTAAATACTGTCTGTAGGTTAATCGAGGAGGTGGTACATTCATTATTCCAAATTTTTTGGGATTTTCTATAAAATGAAAATATGAATACTATTTCAATATACGTGTAGTAAGGACAAATCCGATGATTTGCCCCAAAATGTCACTGCGTTTAAAGAATTTTCCTATCAGAGAGCCTAAAAGAAAAATTCACTAGCTTGTCAGTGACAATTTGTATTGAAAAAAGTTTGGAGAAAAGGTATATAGAAAAAATATCGAATTTTCACTTATCTTTGGACGTTTCCTGAATAATGTTGTATCGAACTGATTAATTAAAACTGAATCTGCTCCCGTTTTCAACATAAGAAATGATTATTTCAATCTGTTTCCCAATGGGACACCCTGTATATTTCCACTTAATATATGAGTGAGTTCTGTCGATATTGTGTCTCTGTTGCCTGCGTTTGCAGATCTATTATGCTTTCACACTGGTAAACTCCTTACAGGAAGATTCACTTCACACTCGCACCTGCAAAAGCAGGTGAACGGGACAATAAGTTTGACAACATATGGCAGAATTGAATAAGATTAAAATCATAGGTCATAAATATTAAACCAAAAAATACAATTTCAAGAATCCGCTTGCATTCTCCTGGACGAAGACAATAGCATTACTTCCTTTCATTTTGTGTAAGTGATATTTCTTCGTACTGAACGAACTGAACTATTTCACTACTGAACTCAATCAGTTAACATCCATTCTTTCGATTTTGGGTCATATCCCTCACCTAAAGCTTCAAGATGATGAGAAGTGAACTAAAATAACCGAGATTTACGTGTTTAGTGTAACTTCAGTCGTCAGTTCAGTCCGTTTGTCGAAAGAATAAATTAGAAACCCTCTGTGTTGAGGTAACGAAATTTTGAAAACGTATAAAACTTTACCTACGGCCACTATAGAAAGTAGGCAAGAACACACGAGATACAGCCCCAGTAAGTAGCTTTTTACGCACAGTAAGCAAATCTTACAGTTTTCGTTTATTCCGCCAGTATAGGTATGTCATAATCGCGTAATTGCCGTCAACATCGGATGACATAACTGTCAAGAATTATAATTCAGACTGTTTGTCCAAACTTTTTCCTCCGACTACTACTGTAAGTGATGGATATTGTACGCAAAACAATGGCAGTAAGCTTCTCCTTACACACGTGTGCGTAAAGAGAGCGATCGCACGGTTTTCATAGGTATGTTGATAGATGACTTTGTTTTGTTGCTTAGGCGATGTGTCAATAACAATTAACAATTTCAGTTAATGTCAGTAGCTAGGTATGAAGGTATGGGTAGGTACTTATCTTTTAATCAATCAATTCAGCTATCCACCGAAACCGAAAGCATCAGGAAAGTTATATTTTTTGAAAATATGATTATTTTCTATTGAGAATCCTCAATTTCAGTTGAAAAAAATGATGTCAAGCGATGACGATGTGCAGATTATTTCTACACCACCAGAGAAAAGTTGGAAAAAGCTAGAATGGTAAAAAATGAGTTGGTACCCGCTAAGTCTCGTAAATGATACTAAATAGCACATCAAAAATTCCTGGACTGGAGAATTAGAAATAATACCGTGTCATTTTCGAAAAATATCCTTTTAGTTTATTTTCAAGAATTACCAAATTTCGTGAAATAATCATCACTCTGGTCGATATATTCCATGTTACGATCAACACTAAATATCAATCACAATATTAATATAGCAACATCATACCCCATTTCCTCAAAAGGGAAGGATGGATTCCGAAGTAAAAAATCAAAAATACTTAATGCTGAACAGATCAATTACTTTCTGCAGAATGCTCCTGTTGATGGTAGTTTTTCAAATAACATACATACTGAATTGATGAATTCCTTCTTCGTTAAATAACAGGAATAATTAAAAAAAGATCCATCTTTGAAATTATATTTATAAAATATCTAATACGGAGAAATGGTGATAGCTCAGTTGTTGGAAGCGCTGACTTCGATCCATAAGGTCGGTGGTTCAAAGCGCAGTTGGAGAACTTTTTTTTATTATTTTCAATAGCGATTACAGAATCTCTCGTGCTGCACTGTTACAAATAAATAACCATTATGAATGTTAATTTCATATTTTTATACAATGTGTTTTTGGCTACCTATTAATAAAGCTGTTTAGATATAAAAAACGGCTCCATTTCAGTTCGAATTGAGGAAAATGTCTCGGTATGCAATGTATCAATAAACAAACACAAGAATTGTGAGTTGTAACTTTTCATGCAGCTGGCTCAGTGACGGGAGACTTTTTCTATTGGTATTCGTTATTTGTGCCTTAATACAATATCTGCACTATCCGGAAGAAAATATAGTGTAGTCGTAGAAAAAGTATAGTACAATTCTCGAGTTGTAAATCAATTACGCACTTGTGGAGTTACACACTCGCCGCTATGCGGCATCGTGTGTAACTCTCTCCACTTCGTGCGTAATATGCTTTTTTCAACTCTTGTTATGTAATATACTATTTTGATGTACTATATGGCAGTAGGTAAAGTATAGTACGTAATGCGTGTTGTAAAGCAATTACGCACTCATGGAATTAACTTTTCCATTCGTCCGTAATATGCTTCTTACAGTACATATTACGTAATATACTATTTCATGCCTGATTTGGGAATATTTAAAATTTTCTGAAATTTTGATCAGGGGCGTAGGAAATAGGTGGGGCTGAGGGCAGTTCTTCCCCCAACTATTTTTTCAATGCAATTTTCGGCAGTTTGATCAGGAAATATGAAAATATCAAAATTTTTACTAATAATACTTCTGTTCAGTTTCGATAGCACTCACAATTTTCGAGATGAATCGATTTTAAGAGTCTGCTGCGTAACAAAAAATAGTGCCTCTTTCTTATAATAGGGTACCCTTTTTTCAACATCTACCTGTGATGTTTGACTTGAAATATGGGAGGAACAATAAAAATAATAATTTGAAAAATATTATGGTAGGTACCCTATTAAGAAAAAGTACAATTTTTATTACGCAGCAGACTTTTTAAATCGATTTATCTCGAAAATGGCGAGTGCTATCCAAACTGAACAGGTGTATCATTTTCAGGTAAAAATGATAATGAAGAGTCTTTCAACAAGGACCGGTCGATGTTGTAATTGAATAAAACAAGCTGTGTGTGAGATATTAATTTTTATTTTATTTGAATAGCCCATTTATGCCATTATTTATAGAATATAACATCGTTCAAATGTCCGCAGCGGCTTCGAATGGTGGCACGGATCCGAGAGGTCCAATTTTCAATGACTCTGCTGCATAAATCCGGCTGAATCTGAGCAATGGCTTGCGTTATGTTCACTTTCAGGACATCGGTCAATTGCGGCTTATTAACATAGACCTGCGACTTCAGAAAACCCCACAAGAAAAAGTCTAGTGGAGTCAAATCGCACGATCTTGGCGGCCAATTCACATCACCTCTGCGAGAGATAACCCTACCCTCAAACCGTTCGTGCAGAATGTCCATTGTATCGTTCGCTGTGTGGCACGTTGCGCCGTCTTGTTGGAACCACATGTCGTCCACGTCCATATCGTTCAATTCAGGCCAAAATAATTTGTTAATCATTTATCTGTAGCGCTCGCCATTGACGGTGATGGCCTTGCCAATTTCATTTTCAAAGAAGTACGGACCAATGACGCCGCCGGACCAAAATCCACACCAAACAGTAACTCTTTGTGGATGCATTGCATTGCATTGTGTTCATCCCATATACGGCAATTTTGCTTATTAACAAAACCATTCATCCAAAAATGGGCCTCGTCGCTAAAGATTATTTTTCGGCCAAAATCGGGGTCGTCTTCCAAACGTTCCGAAGCCCACTGAGCGAACAAACGGCGTTGCCTATGGTCATTAACTTTGAGCTGCTGGGTCAGTTGGATCTTGTACGGGTGCAGGCCCAAGTCCCGGCGCAAAATTCTCCAAGTTGAAGTCTGCGAAAGGCCTAGTTCTTGTGCACGGCGAGAAATCGACTGCCTCGGAGTCTCCTGCACACTCTGACTGACAGCGTCGATATTATCGGCCGATCTGGCGTTCCTTTGACGTAAGGGTGTTGGTTGGTTGTTTACCGAACCGGTTGTCTCGAATTTGGCTACTCAACTTTGGAGAGTCGACTTTGAAGGGCCACCGCGTCTGCCGTAAAATGGGCGCAATGCGCGCAACGTTTGCACTAACGAACACTCATTTTGATGATAAAGTTTAATCATTTGGACATGCTGCTCGATCGTGTAACTTGCCTTGGTAATTTGGCATCAGTGACTGAATAGAATACAACAGATTCGACAGATGCCCCCAAAAAAACATGGCCGCCACACACTGTCAACATCGACCGGTCCTTGTTGAAAGACCCTTTATTTTCATATTTCCTGGTCACACTGCCGAAAAATGCATAAAAAAAAGTTGGGGAAAGAAATGCCCCTAGCCTCACCTCTATTTCCCACACCCCTGATAAAAATTTCGGAAAATTCTCAACATTTCAAAATTGGGCATGAAAAGAAATATACATGTACGAAATTTCGTTATCTCAACACAGAGGGTTTCGGGAATATTTACATAAATCCATCATCTCGGGCTCCCCTTTAGATAGCTATAAGTCCCGAGTGGGCAATTTCTGGGCTCATGGTTATATGATTTTTTTTACTACTTTTGTTCCAAGAATCTGTAGTTGAAATATTTCTATGTAATTTCATAACACCCTGTATATATCAATATCTATACCTCTTCTTCAAACATTTTTCTGAACACTGGCTGGCTAGTTAGTGGCTATGAATAAAATTTGTCTTTTAGGCTCTGATAGAAAGATTTTCGAACGCAGTGACATTTTGGAGCAAATCATCTGATTTGTTTTCACTACACATATATTGGAATAATACTTATATGTTTATTTATAGAAACGAACAGAGAAAATGTTAGTTTTGGGGAAATGGATCAATGTTTTTCATCAATTGTTATTTCATTCTGCATTAATACATCTGACTCATTGTCGTTAAACATTTCGTCTTCATATCCTATACAGGTACGAAATAGAAGGACGGTATTTTTGGTGTTCTTCGAGGCATCCTCTGGAGTGAACTTTTACAATTGAAAACACTTTTTAACACCAAATTATAGCGAGATCTTTTCCGAACCGTTTGTCATTCTATTCACTCGCATATCTCAATGATTAAAAAAAAAAGGTTTCGAAGAAAAGGTGTATTTTGATCTTGATACCCACGTTGACATCGACGTGGACACCCGAATTGGACCTAAGAACGTGTCGTTTCTGTGAGAATTTTCACTTCATGTTAAATTCCGCTCACAGCATTTTAGTATTGCAATCAGTATCCGCTTATAGGGATCGTTACATAGATATCGGGTAATTCAATGTTCTGCGTGCAGTCCAATCAAATGGTATTTTCACTTGGAAAAAATTCAAGGAGGCGGTTTCTCTGTGGTTTCATATGTTTTTGGAGGTGCTGAATTCGAATCTGAATTTTCTGGAGCATTCCGAGATATTCGCAAAAAACAGCAAAATTTTCGGACTTTTTTTCGTTTTTTTGCCCGTAACTTCAAATTATACGTTATTTCGAAAAGACCGCCTTATAAAAAGTTGAAGTAGATAACATTTCCTAAATATAATTGTGAATGTAGGACTAACGAGTACGGAGATAGAGCCAGTTGAAAATTGACCAAATTTGCGTACTTTCAAAAAAATAGCGTTTCTCGTCGGTTTTCGTTAATTCCAAATCTACGCATTCCTCGAAGAAACGAACTATATGGCCTGATATGGAAGAGTCCTAGCCATGTGAATTCTTCACATCAACTAGGAAGAATATTGAATTGGTTTTCTTACAGCAATATCGTGCAGTATGATCTAGAGAACGACCAGGATCTTGATGTCGATGAAGAATTATCCATCACAAACTCACTTAGAGGTGCCAGCTTTATCTACTATTAACATCTACTACAATCAAACTTTCATATGGTTATACTTGAACCCACCATCTGGCTAGTTACCTTGCATATAGAAATGTCTATCAATTTCTCTTCCAGACCATCGTATAGAGGATGATGGTACCCTGGAGAAAACACGATTTGCTCCACCTGCACCACCATTCCCAGAACCAGGTCCTTCAGGGTACCAGCCCCCTGCCAAACGACGATGTAGTGACGATTAGATTTCAGATTATAGGATCACCCTCATCTGTTTAATTGCTTTCTATAACCCTAGACTTCTAATGACGGTTGAATTTTCCACCTCAACAGGCGTTATCTAGACCTGTTCTAGGGTAGTCAGCCTTTGGCGGACTGGTACATTACATGAACAAATGATCTGCGGTTTAGTGTCAGTCACCTCTAGACCCATTCTAGTAATAGCTCAGTGGGAAGTGCGTTTGCTCTTGTTTGCTGAGACTCAATAGCTTACGAATTGTTGAAGAACTCTTTCCTTCTCGTTTACCCGGAGTTGCTCTACAGTAGTAGGATTTTTCACTTCATTCTCATTATCTGAGCTCTGTGCTAAGGTGGCATTTGCTTGTCTCACAGGAAGGTAAAATGTGAGCTCTGCACTTTTTTGCTAGGCGATCAGCTGCCTCGTTCCCTTGACCCCTTGGAACCCACATGAGCGAGAATTGATCTAATACTTATTCATCACAAAAAAGGTAATTTTGATAGTTTGAATAGTTTATCAGTTTTTTATCAGAATATTCAGAGAATACCCTATAACATTAGGAATTATTGTATCGCAATTATAATAACTATTCCAGCGTACAGAATTTTAATTTTATTTTTTGTCCTCCACACAGAATACAAAAACAAAACAATGACCTATTTATACGTTTTAGAGCTTTAATGACTATAGGTTCATATGATCCAAATCATATAAGTTGAAAGGATGAACATGAGTGGGGCAACTACAACTAAAAGACGTCTCCAAGTCCGAGCGCTCTAACAGCCGTTCATCTTTTTTCATAATGACGAAATTCACATGAGCTCGATAGGAAATTTGATGCTCTTCCAATATGTGCATGATGCTCTTTGAGTAATACGTAGCGTAAAATATGAATTATCTGCGAAAACGCAATTTTTTTAAGAGCATGCAAATTTGGTCAATTTTCAACAGGCTCTATCTCCGCAACCTTCAGTCGTACATTCATGAGCAAGAACAATTTTATCTAGGAAATTTTATCTACTTCAACTTTGTATAAGGCGGTCTTATCGATATAATGTATGATTTCCGAGTTACTGGCAAAAAAACGAAAAAAGTGCGAAAATTTCGCTGTTTTTTGTTAATGTCTCGGAACGCTCCGGGAATTTTTTTTACAAAATTCAGATTCGAATTCAGCACCTCCAATAACATGAAAAACCACAGAGAAACCGACTACTTGAATTTTTCCCCGGATTGGGTCCTAATCGTTACCGTTTTTCTGAGCTAGTGGCATTAGCCAGGGAAGTAGTTGTTTGGTTATCAAATATTGAATTCCTGATATATTATTGATATAAATAACTACCAATAGTGGCGCTGCTAATTTCTCGTTTCGGGAGTGAACGCCGCTAGTGTGATACAACGTTATATTTTATTTTATTAATGTCGTGGTGGCTAGATGAACAAACTATTATCATTATCATAATAATTGCAGGAGTCAACAATTTTTAACGTGTTTCTTTTTCCTTAGTTACATGAAAATCAGAGGGGCCAATCAAATGGGAACAGTTCCTCCAACTTACAAATGCTATAAGTGTCACCAAGGTGGTCACTGGATTAAGGACTGTACTTTCGGGCAAGGAGCAGTAAGTACAATGGAATGGATTTACAATTTTTTTTACATTGTTCGATCTCCTGTTTGTAAATAATGTCATCATTACCCAGGGCACATAAGGTCCCGTGATGAAAATATTCTTTATGTACGACCAGGCGTAAAGTGGCACTTTATCGCCCGGATTCGCTGGCTTTAAGTAACACTTTAGTGACCTAGGACAATAAATGTAATATCAATAATTTATCTGGAAATTCGACATGGGCGTTGAGTTTTGAAAAATGGACTACTTGGTCGGGGTCACGTGACTTTCGCTACATGTCAAAAGTTTAATTTTTTCAACTTAGAGAGAAAGACAGAATTTTATTCATCTATGAGGACTATACATTACACATAACAAAAATATAGTACATTGCACCATCCTATCAGACTAGTCAGTTCACAAAAAACAAAATGGACAAACAACGGACAATGACATGCTATAGAATAATAATTATATCTAAAAGGGACATTATTATATAGGACAATAATTTACAATAATAGGTGGAGACACACTTTTTTTAAAATTCGAGGAATTCCTCAACACTATAAAATGCATTAAAAGTTGAAAATGAGTGGACCTTCTGCCTGAAGTTTCTTACATTATTTGAGTTTACATTCATCATATTATATGCAGTTGTTATGTTATGAAGCATGTTATGAAGCACTTGATTCCAATGTGCGTTGGTGACTGTTGACCTATGTGTAGCCGTGAGAATGGTGTTATATGAATGTATATCTTCATTTTTGTCAAAAGCTTCCTCATTTCCTTAGACGTACAGTATTAAGTGAAAAATAAAAAGACAAGGTAACGCAGAATCTCTGATTTTTCAAAAAGTGATTTACATGATGTTATTGGTGACACATTATACATAGCTCTCAAGAGTTTCTCCTGAGCTACGAAAGCTCTATCGAGGTGAGGTGAAGCACCCCAAAATATCAAACCATATTGGAAAGTTGACTGCACTAGTCTATAATAGAGAAGTTTCAATATGTGAAATGATACAGTTTCTTTAAGATTTCTTCTCATATAACAATGAGTACTTAATTTTGCAGTTACAATATTTGAATGCGCTTTTTGGCAGAAAACTCATGAAATGAGTTTTTGTCACAATCTGAGTTAGTTCATTTTCCTTGCAGTACTGATCAAATTCATATGATGCCTTGTTACTGTTCTGAATAAGTTGTTCAATTTCATTATTTGACATGAGAATATTAGTATCATCAGCATATTGAATAATTTGTTCGGTAGCTGAACAAAATTTAGTGATATAACTCACAAAGATGATAAAAAATAATCGATCCCTGTGGCACACCCAAAGTGGATTGACGAGGAACAGATCTAGCATTATCAGTTGAAACAACTTGTGTTCGGTTTGATAGGACTCTGCCCAATCATAAGGCTTTCCACGTATTCCCATTCCATCTATTTTCTGCAGTAAGAGATTGTGATCTACTGTGTCAAATATACGGCTGAGATCATAGAAAAGCCCCAAAGTATTCTGTTTATCATTAAGTGCTTTATAAATGAAATCTAAACAGTCTGAAATGGCAGTTGCTGTAGATTTGCCCTTTCTAAAACCATTCTTGATGGCTGGTAACATGTTGAAATGCTCGCGGTAATTACTAAGCCTCACATAATAAACTGATTCAAAAACTTTCGTAATTTGGCTAGGTATACAAATAAGACGATAGTTTTTTATATCTTTTGCTGACCTTTATTTTTATAAATAGGAATTCCTTTGGATTCTTTTATGTCAGGAAAATCGCTGAAAATAGGCTTATATGTTTCAATTTCAAAAAAGCTCACTGAGAAAAGTTGTTTCTATTTCAATTTTACATATGTGTCTCGATTTTGAACGTTCTCTGACAACTTTTAGTTTTTGAATTTTTTTCAATTTTCACGAAATTTCTGTGATATTAAAACAAATTAACACCGACAAAACAACTTCTAGTAGCTTCATAATGCTACTAACTTTCATTCACTTATTATCGACAGAAATTGATTTTCTTCATAAAATAATGATCCATGCTTCAAATTTATGTTATGTTCGATGCAAAGATGATATACCGTCTATCGCTCCTCATTCAGAAGCAAAATTCCTTCAAATTGATGTTGTCAGTACTAAAATGATGCAAAAGTAATCTATAATAATATCATTAAACTACTTTACGTATCTAACTAGAGATAAGGACAGTTTCGTCAAAGTTACTTATTAGAAGAAATAAAAAAATATCAACAACTAAAAGTTGCAATAGAACGGTCAAATTCGAGATACATGTGTGAAATTGGAATAGAAACAACTTTTCCTAGTAAACTTGTTTGAAATTCGAACAAATCAGCCCATTTTCAGCGAGTAATTTGAAAAAAATATCTTTTGACGTGTGGCGAATGTCACGTGACAGCCGAGTAGGCAATTTTCCAAGCTTTTTGAAGCAAACCTTAATGCCGAAGTAGAATTTCCAAATAAATGTTTTTCAAAATTGTTTTCCATATGATGCCAACTTTATGAATGACACTATATAAAATAGTCAATGACGAAAATGACAACATTCTACTAAAACAAGACCTTGACACACTCATCTCGTTCTGCAAGTTAAATGACCTTTTAGTGCATGGAAATAAATTCAAAACTCATCATTTACTCGTCAAACTAATCTCATAGATGCAGAGTAATGGGTGAATAAAATTAGACTAGAAAAGGTACAAGATTCCAGAGATTTGGGGGGTAGTTTTTGAAGAAAAAAAAAATTTCACCTCTCATGTCAGGAATATTGTAAAGGACAGTTACATAAAGTTGAGTTTTGTGCTTAGCAATGCATACCAGTTCAACTGGAAATCCGGAATACAATGCTTGTGTACGACCTAAACTAGAATCCCCACACCATTGTATACTCCGAAATGATAGAAAAAAAAACCGGTTTTGGAATTCGTTCTGAACGTTATTTTCATGTTTCCGATCTGAACTTCAAACGCTTGTCAGTTTGAAACGGTTTGGCTGGTTTGCACAAACGAAGAGGTGTTGGATAGAAAATCGAAAGGCATTCAAAACTAGGAACCACGTGACCACAACTATTTTCATTGTACCTGAATTTTACTCGTCCTCGCTAGCTTGTTCCGTTCAAAAGTAAAAGGGGGGGAGGACTGTATAATCAACAACTTCTTCTTTTTTTTTCAATTGTTTTTTATTCGTTAGCTTTTCGCTAGCTTTATTCCTCATCATCAGCAGCTATATTTATACTAGATTCAGAAAATTAGATATGGCGCGTAGGTATATGCTAATTTCATTCACACGCAAAGAATACAGAATAGAATGTATTAGAAATAATGTTGCCCTAAGAACTACGTCTATCAGGGAATTTTGAGCAGGATCCAATGGCGTGCTCAATTTTCGGGGTATGGTTTTGGAGATACGACACAAACATATTTTATTATCTCGTTGAATTCTTTTTTTTTTCTACAGCTTCAGCAATTTTGAGGATTTCCTTAAAATTTTGTCATTTTTAAAAAAGCTGTTTTTATATTCCTGAACCAATGAACCACAATTATTGTTTATTACAGCTCTGTAAATGTATACTGATGTGTTGCCACACTTGAAAATAGTTTCTTTCATACAGTACACGAAAATAATTCTACTTGAACAATTGTATCATAAAGATGATGATATATTATTATGAAGATAATGAAAAAAGTTACATATGTGGTGAGTCATTTTATTCTCATTGTTCTCATTCACAATAACTTGATAATTTCAAACACTCCACTTTCTCTGGAATCACGTCTTCATCCTCTTTGGCCGTGAAGGTCCTGGCAAAGGTTAAAGAAATATAACGACCTAAAAATACGAGACAATATAGTCAGAATAAATACCACATTAAAATACTAAAATATCATAATTCAAACGTATCACTATAATATTCCTGCAAACTATAATGGGGTCTATCAGAGAGGTACTTTTTGACTTTCTTTATGAATTGACAGTCATTCAGACTTGCTGACCTTATATCAACTCTGGCAAGTGGTTGTACATTTTCCCACCATCTTTAATAAACTCTTTTGTGGGTAGAGGAAGTTTCAAACGGAAATTGCTGTTGCGCGTGTTATGATGGATGGGAGTTGTAGTGAATTTTAACTTGTTTTTATTCATCAGGCAAAACAGATTCCAAAATGAATAGTGCAATCACTGTCAATATTTTATTATTGGAAAATAAAATTCTGCGAGAATCTCGAGGTTTGACATTACATAAATACCTTATCGCTCGTTTCTGCAGAAGGACGTTGGGCTCCATACTCCCCAAAAAGGTATTCCATGTCGTAATTGGGAATCTATTAGTGAATAATATTCCATCTTGGCAGTAAAGAATCCTAATTTATCCAGAAGAAATCTTACCAGTGAGTAGCTTGACGTGGTTACCAAATTTCTGATTCTTGTCGATGAACAATCCCATAAATTTAGTATAATTTCTACTTTCAATAACATCACCAAATGTGAGTTCATTAAGGGAGCATCTGAATGATATTATACTAGTTTTAGATATATTGAACGACAGAATATTGGCGTCCCACCAATCTTTCACCTTTTTCAAATCAGATGATATCATTTCATGCAGATCTCGAGGATTCCTACTGTTCCATAATATAGTAGTATCATCTGCGAAAAGAGTGAACAATATTTCTCTTTTTGGATAGTTCTGTCGTTTTGACCACTTGATTTCTTCCTGATAAATATGATTCGAACTATCTGTATGTCATTCCTCTGCATCCATACTGATGAAGCATTACTCCATGATCACACAGTTGAATGCTTTTGATATGTCACAAAACACCGCCGCGGAAATCTCAGCTGCATTTATTTCCGAATAAACTTTATTCAAAAGTGAGAATATTGTATCGTGCGTGTTTCTGTTTTTTTCAAAAACTCAACGAGTCGTTTTTCAATGATTTTGACAATAGTTGTAATCAACGAGATCGGCCGAAGATTAGATGGATTATCTATGTCTCCGCCCTTATGCAAAGGGATGACAACATAAATTTTCAGAAATTCTGGGAATGTGCCGGACTAGAATGAAACATTGATATGCGCAACCAACACAGAGATAGCATTCAATGGAAGATTTTCAACAATACTTTCTCGAGATTTTCACATCTGGAAATAGCCAGTGCTATGAACGATCATTTCTCGAGTATTGGTAATAATTTAGCCAATGAAATTAATACATATTATTATAACAACATTCCACAAGAAAAAAACATTCCAGAATACAATGATTCTACAATGATTCTATTTCCAACTGATGAAAATGAAGTTATTGAAATAATTCATACTTTGAAGAAAACATGTCCTGACTCTGAAGGTTCATCAACAAAAAATATATTTGAATTGAAAAATATTCTGGCTGAAACCTTGAAAAAATTAATCAATAATTATTTTGTATTGGGTATTTTTCCATATGAATTGAAACATGCTTCACTAAGACCAATATTCAAAAGTGGGGATGCTGAAGATCCAGAAAATTAAAGACCAATAGCTATATTAAGTATATTTTCGAAAATATTTGAAAAAATTTTGAAGAAACGTATTGTAAATTTCATAAACAAAAAATATTGTTTTGATAATTATCAGTTCGGATTCCAAGAAAATAGTGGTACACAAGCAGCAGTACTACAAGTAGTACAAAAAATTCAAGAAGGACTTGATACGGGAAATCACGTTGTAGCTATTTTCATTAACCTTAAAAAGGCATTTGATACAGTTGACCATAAGAATCTCTTAGAATACTTGGAATCGATGGGACTCAGAGGCATTGTTAAAAATCTTTTAGAATCTTACCTTGCGAATAGGACAATCAGCACTAAATGTAATATGTCAGAGTCTAATAAATATCCAATAAGTAAAGGTGTTCCACAGGGATCTGTTTTAGGGCCCATCTTGTATTCATTATATATTCAAAATATTTCTAAAATTGGATTGTCAGGTAATTATACTACACACACTGGCACAATTAGGGGAAAGGGTAAAATTTACACTAAGTTTGACATCAATTTTCTCTCGAACCGGTCACTCGATTCAAATTTGTTTTTCCCGAATTTTAGCTTCATTCTTCACGAATACATCTGAGAAATAACCACCTCCAAACGATTCGTCTTTATATCATATACAGGACTGTGAAGAAAGTACGGATTTTTCGGTATTCTTTAAGACATCCTGTGGAGTGAACCACTGATAATTGAAACGATTTTCCAACACCAAATTATGGCCCAATCTATCCCGAATATTTTCGTTTTTTATCCATCTTGATATCCCAATTATCCAAGAAATTATAGAGTTTCAAAGAAGAGGTGAATATTTGTAATAATTTTACCACCTCGAAACTCGAACTGGGGAGAACGTGTCGTTTTTCAACTTGTTTCTGTGAGGATTTTTACTTCAAGATGAGAATTGTTCACAGTTTTACCTATCGATTTACTGTTTAAAGACACATATACGAATTTTCTCATGAATATGCAGGGGTGATAAAAGTTGCTCCAATGTTCTTTTGGTGAAATGCTATTTTTGTTAATCATAACGTTGTCTATTTTGTTAATGTCATTAATTATTGTCAAAGTCGAGCGATTCACAATTAATAAATTTAATTAATGAAAATTCAACGTGAGAGATTTGACTCCTACTGATGTGGCGAGGGCTGTAGCATTAATTGAAAATGACCAGTAAGCCAATGTTCTTTTAACATATGAGAGCCGCATCTGCACCAATTCAATAGATGGCAGGGAAAGACTATATCGCCGAGGTGAACAAAATGAACAATTTGATTTTACTGCTTCTGTCTCCTATGGCAGTGGTTTAGTCATGGTTAGGTTAGGTTAGTCAAGAAACCACACATTTTCAGATACCAATATCCACCTTTCCTTTGAAATTCTGTATTTTCTTGAACAATTGAGATATCAAGATGAATAAAAAACGAAAATATTCGGAAAAGATTGGGCTCCAATTTGGTGTTATGAAATCGTTTGAATTATCAGTGGTTCAGTCCACAGGATGTCTAAAAAGATACCGAAAAATACGTACTTTCTTTACACCCCTGTATATGATGGAAAGACTCATCGTTTGAAGGTAATTATTTCTCAGATGTATTCGTGAAGAATGAAGCTACATTTCGTGAAGAAAAAAATTTGAATCGAACGATCGGTTCGAAAGAAAATTGATGTCAAACTTAGTGTAAATTTTGCCCGTTCCCCTAATTGTGCCAGTGTGTGTATATATGCAGATGATACTGTACTTCTATACGAAAACAAAAACCCCCATCATTCTAGAAAATATTATTATCGAAGATTTGAAAAAATTTGAAAAATGGCTTAATTCAAACATTTTAACAATTAACACCAATAAAACTGAATATATAATATTTCATCAAAAAACTAAACAGAATATTAGTCTCAATCTCCAAATTAAAAATAAAGTTTTGAAAAGAACTACACAAATAAAGTATCTTGGTTTGTGGATTGATGAAAAATTGAAATGGGACAAGCATATAGAGGTTCTGATACAAAAAATATCTCCAATCATTGGAGCTTTGCGAAGATGCCCTAAACTTGACAAAATAAGTCATAAACATAGTACTTCATTCTCATATACTCAGTCGTATTACCTATATTATAAACGTTTGGGGATCTTGTTCTAAAAATTATTTCAGTAAAATATCTGCACTTTATAAGAAAGCACTGAAAGTATTGTATCGCCTCTCATTTGATATTCCAACAAATGATCTGTATGCGATAACAGAAAAATTTTCATTGGATGAATTATATAAAATAGATTCTCCTAAAGTTTCATATGATATAATAAACAATAATCTGAAATCCAATTTTGTTTTGGTAAGAAACTCAGAAATTCATGGTCAGCACACGAGACAATTAAACTTATTTCATCTTGATTCTGCTACTTCTATAATTGGTCTATAATTGGCCAAAAAAAAATTTACTCACGCTGCGCTAGCTGAATTTAATGAATTACCACATAATATAAAAAATGGCAGACATATTTCAAAATTTAAAATTGAATTAAAAAAACATGATTTCATTACGAAATGGATAAAATTGATACTTTGCCATCTACTGATTAGTCCCTGTGGCTATTTTTATGACTTGATCGATTTAGCATTTTTAGATTTTTTAGATTTTTATTGTTGTTGTTGTCACCTTATATTATTTTATTATTGTTGTTTGTAATCAACTTCCTCATACCAGAATTTTATTTCTGACTGGAACCTAGTTTTTCAATAAACAATAAACAATAAACTATCTTGCCCATTGTACGACGACTCATCTTTCCAGGACCCGGTCGAAATAAAGAAGAGCACCGGCATCCCGCGCAGCTTCATGGTGGCGGTCGACGGGCCGCAAGTACCAGGCGCCATGATGACGCCCTACGGCCAGTTCGCCGTCCCATTGGTCGACCACCAGGCGTACAACCACAAGGCGGGCGCGCCGCAGCCGGTGCCCGAGCCCAAGCCTGACATTCCCGAGGATTTAGTGTGCGGGATTTGCTCGGATTTGCTCCAGGATGCGGTGATGATTCCCTGTTGCGGGAATTCGTTTTGCGACGAGTGCGTGCGCGGGGTGTTGTTAGAGAGCGAGGAGCACGAGTGTCCGGACTGTCATGAGAAGGATATTTTTCCGGATACGTTGATACCGAATAGGTGAGGAATTGGGAATAGTCTCAATTCAGATTTTTTTCATTACAAGTTCTGAAAGAGGGCACTGAATTTATAGTGTGTGTGCAAAATTTCAAAATTTTCTGATGCAATTTAACTAATTGGAAAAAAATACGGAAGACTGTGATAGGCACCAGGCGTATTTTCTTTGAGACAACTTGATTGATTAATTCACTTCTCGTACTCGTCATGGAAGGAGATTAGAAAAGAGCAAATCCATAGGAATTTTTCTTTTCAATTCTCTTCCCATAGATATCATAGACCTGCCGTTAGACCGTTTTAAAAAAACGTTGAGAACGATTCTTGTCGGAATGAGTCTACAAAATCAACCACTTAACGGAGTTGATCAATGACTTTTGTAGACAACTAGTGCTATTTTAATTTCAACTCTAATTGATTTTATCACTTGTACTTTTTTGTTTGTAACTTTTCTGTTTCTTTGTACGACGTGTCCATAACTTGTATACCATGGATGTAATATATTCTATTCTATAATGTCATTTTCCCAGAAATATTATCATGGATAAAGCATAATACAAAAAAATATCAACTATAATATACACAAGATATAATAGGAAATATCGGGGAGTTCAGTCAATCGGGCTACAAGCAAACTACTTTATTGCTATGCCAAGCTTTTGAAAGTTTTCATTTTCTTCTTAAAGGCTGAAACAATATATATGGTCAATTCAACAAAAACAAGAACTTACTTGCAATGTGAGTTAAAAAGTATAAATTGAAATAATCAGTATAAAAAATATAGATGATGTATACATAAAATTGATAGGACAGTGACAAAAGTCATATTATTTATATACAGGAAGAAATGAAATTATAAAATTAGATTGTTGTTGAATATCTTATAAGGTAGGGTCATTTTGAATATCATCATGAACAAAAGATAATAAATAAGAATATATCTGACTGAGATTATCAATATATGTTTTCTTATTCATAGTATATTTCTCATTATTAACTATATAGTATAGTAAATTTTAATATACATGTCATGTTCTTTTAAACTGACCTGCTATCAACCATTTTTCTATGAATTACATAATCAAATGAATCTATCTTATAAAAATTACAGATTTCTGAGAACCTCTGTTGCCAACTTCAAGAACACAACTGGTTATGTGAAGAAACCTGTTTTCAAAGAAATCAAATTGATGGAAACTACTCCTCAGACCCTCATAGAATCGGTAAGTTGACTTATATTATTTGTATGCTCACTTCCATATTTTATTATTTTGTCACCTTAATTGAAATGAATAACTTTTATATTCAAGAAAACGCCTCCTCCTAGAGATCTACCAACGACTGTGGAAGAAGATACAAATAAAGGACCTGTTATCTCGGAGGCAGACTCAACTGAACCAGTGAAGAATCAGAAACCGACAGAATCTTCAAATAATGTCAGTTGTTGTAAAATCCATCAGTAATTCATCAAATTCATTCATATTTTGATTTTTTTCTGATTCCTATTTCAGTAGAATTAATATTGGCCTTGCTTTTTTTTAGAATCTAGAACTTGGAGATCTTGAAAAATCTGCGGAGATTGAGTCTATTGAGGGGCCCCCAGGGGTCTCCCCGAGAAGGTCACCTAAAGTGCAGCATAAGCACAGGGATGACTCGCCTAGAGATACAAGAGGGTCGCCCAGAGAACGTAAGTTTTAATATAATCCTTCTTCATAATGGGCTAATTTGTTTATATCTTTTATTATTAATCTGCATACTGATAAATACTTGCAATATCATTATTCCTCAAAAATGAACTGAATGCCTTTCAAGATCTCAAAATCATCAATAAATTCACAGTATCGTTCAAACGGTCGAAATATGCCACTCATAACTACTGACATTACAATAATTCAGTGGGTGAAACTCATAGTTGCTAGATATCTAAGTACATCTGGAAATCACAAGAATTGTCTGGTTATAAACATGCATAATCATGATTTTTTTGCTCTGCAACTATGTGGAAAAAATTCTAATTGCAAATTTGATGTAATGAAAATTTGCAGAGGTCTGTAACAATATGATTATTGTTGATTGTGAAAAATTCAATACTTTCCTCTCGTTTTTCAAATTTTCTGGTGTTACGATTATTGCCATGATAATAATAATAATGAAAGACTTAACGGGCTTGGTGTCCATATCTAAAACCATTAGATTTTATAGCATTGAAGCATATTTAAAATATCAAACCTTTGATAATTCATGCTCATCAAGTGGATAATATTGACCTTTTCCCTCTCAAATTTAGGTTTTGGGAAACAAGTCTCAGGTGATATTCGAAACTTGAGTTGTTTCCTAACAAATTCTTTCTAATTATCTGATTTTGAATTCAGTTGAAATTATTTCGTATGTATGTTTTGTTTCAGGTATAAGTCGTACTAAGCGTAGAAGCAGAAATAGGAGTTTATCTCCCATAAAAAATTCCAGACACCGCAGATCCCGCTCTTATAGTGGATCTAGGTAAGTAATATTTTGTGATGACATAATATCACAAGAGAATGAGAGTAAATTGACAATTATTCGACATTTGACAACAGTCACTGGCTGTCTATTAACAGGCGACACCAGAGGAGAGATAAAAAACTATTTTTTCAACAACTGATAAAAATTTCAAAATCATGTATTGCTCCTACTTAAAGAAATATTTTTTCTCACGGCACTTTAACCACACCACGTACACATGGAGAAAAAACAAAAATGGACAAAATCTTAGCTGTTCAGCTGTCACAACTGTCAGCAGAAGTTTTTTTTAATTCTTGAGGTAGTTTTCATTTGTGCCTTGATATAAATCACAATTTCTATTGAATATTTCTTTAATAAGACATACAAGCCCTGTCTCAGTGAAGTTCGCCCAACGCCCCAAATTGAACAAATGTGCAAAAATTGTTAGAAAACAATATTCCAGTTTTAAAATGGATGCCGAGTTGTCCAGATCTATCGTCGCCGATTGAAGCCTTGTGGCATACCATGAAAAAAATCTCCGACCGAATCCCGCAAGAACCTTTCCAGAATTGCGAACACGTCTCCATGAAATTTGAAACAGTTTTACACATTTTGACATCAGTTTGACGCTATGTCAAGACATATCGAGGCGGTAATCAGTCGAAAAAGCGATGTAACGCATCAATGGTGATTTGCTGCTATTTGCATGGTTTCGTTCATTTGTATTAATCGGCATATAAGATAATTTTTCTCTGTTACAAAAATGTATTTCAAGCTATTTTTTAAACAAAATTATCATATGTCATCAGAAATACTTCTTCGCTAATATGACAGATTTCATAAAAAACGTTGTTTGTATATTTGGGCCAACTTAACTGAGACAGGTATCCTATTTATAAAGAATAATATGGATACTGAGAGTAGTGACGATTTTGATAATAGTCCGCCAGAGATATCGGACAAAGCTGCAAAAGTAACAACGTTAGATTTGTTGCCAGCTATTTCAAGGAAAAATACGAAAAATTGATGGAATGGAAAAAAAATACAGAAATAAAATCTTTTCAGAGAATGTACTTTTGATATACTTTGAAGAGATGTCTCAAACTTTGGATGCGCCTATTCTTTGGTCACAATAGTCAATGTTGCGAAGTACTTTCAGTATAAAATGATAATCAAGTTACTCGTATATTACTTGTATTCTTCAAATTTGTGCAGTTGTAGAAAAAGCAAAGTGTGCAACATGTGGGGAAAAGTACTTTTCTCACTTGTTGCACAATATAGTATTCTAATCCTGTTGAATGATATTTCCAGATCACCTGAGAGAAGGAGGTCTGGCACTCCAACTGTCGATGAACCACCTGGGAAGTACATTCCTCCACCAAATTATAGCTCTGCTCCTCCTCCTGGATCGATTCCCACTGTGATAGGTCAAATTAATCCAATTCAGGTACGATCTCGATTGGTTGGAGCTGTATTCATCATTTAATTTTTTCATGTCATGAGGCCAAGTGAATAACATTCTAGTTTTAACCTACCGAACATAGTTTTTTGCACTTATTAGCACTGCTCGTAGATCATAGAAGGATTCATTCGTAATATTAAGGACGTTATAGTAGAGAACAAATAGAATTATGTGATGCCACATTCACTAATTCCCCAACAACATTAGAACACCATGAGAAAGTCGAGCGACCTTTCATTTTTCCATAGGTTCTTACACATAAAAATGTTCTTCGAAAATATCATTCCATTGCTTGGGTATACCAGACGAAGTCGACATGCTTAGCTTAGTCAGTAAATCTTCTTGTTGATAACCTCGAGATATGTCGAACATGTTTGTATCAAAACTCGTTTGTCTATAGAACCCAGAAAATCGCTCAACAAAAATTCATTATATTCTAGTAATTCACGTACCTAAGAGCGATTGAATTGATATCATAATTTTATTTACAACCATATATGTAATGTCCCCATTACTAACGTCATTGAAGGTTGGGAAGTCATTACTAACGTCATTGAAGGTTGGGAAGTGTCACATTACACACCTCTACTTCCCGCCCTCACTAACGTAATATTTTAGGTATGTTCAGAACGAATCATCAGAGATTAATTAATTTTGATCGATATATCGAAGTTTATCAAATTTTCACTTATCTTTGGACGTTTCGTTTTCAACATGAAAACATAACACGAAACAATGAAATTCATGATTACCAAACTAGACAACATGGTTTATTTCATCTTGATACACCCACGCTGCTCATTTCCAATTACCAGATAATACAAAAAATTGCAGAAATACAATAAAATTCAAATACGAACTTATAAAATCTATTATTCCTGAACGAAATAGATGATTTTTTTTTCAACTTTTGATTCATATTCAAATTGATTGTTCACCAATATGAAATGATTTGTCAAAATTTAATACTTAATGTATCAAATATTATATTAATTATGAGTTTATTATAATTGTATAGTTTTAGGTATTATTGTTAACTATACTTCCTTATACCAGAACTTGATTCTGACTGGAAGTCACATTTTCAATAAATGAATAAATTAATAACTATCAAGTTAGGATTGAAAGAACACTTTAGCCTTATCTTTTTTCAACATTTATTTTTTCCATCACCTTTCCTATCACTCGAGAAACACCATTTTATAGCGTAAAATGATTTAATGGAAAGTTGATATCCAATTGAACGACAAAGGCCAGAAAGGGGGCGAAGGGTTCAGTGATTAGCCCAGAGCCAGTCCTCGGGGTCACTCGATCCTGGAGCAACTTCAGTATCAAGAAAAACCTGACGGAAAGGTTTAAGGACAGCGGGAGAGAGGCTCCTGGAATGGGGCAGTCCAAACTCTATATTGGAAACCCGTCACGAAGACAGACCAACGCCCTCTTGGCTCTGAATATGAAGGAGTTGAGACTGGTGGTGGAAATTCTGACAGGGCACTGCCACTTAAACAATCTCAGCACGATCGGGATTGTGGAGGATCCTGAATGCAGATGGTGCTTAGAGGATGAAGATACTTCTACTCACATCCTCACTGAATGCCTGGCAGTAGTGGCAGCAAGGGATATCAATTTTGGGAGCAGTATCCTGGACCCAGAAGATGTTGAAAAGATTTGGCCTAGGAAGTTGGTTTCTTTTGCTCGCGATATTGGCCTTTTCCATGGATGACCTGTGATCCCAGGAATGTGGGTGAACAATGAGCCCGAAAGGGAGGCCTAAGTGCATCAGGTCCCGGACTGCCCACACACACACATACATTAACAACGAAAAAACGAAACAAAACGGGACATCGGAAGTTGAACAAAAGGGTCAGGGGCGAGTATTTCCGCCGCGGGCACGAATAAATCATTGGCAAAGACGGCCCATACCCAAAATAAGAGACATAATTTCATGTTGATCTGGGTCTTCCCAAATTTTCAATCATCAGTTCCTGTCGTGCGTTTTCAAGTTACATTCGTCTTGTTATCTTGACCCAAGAATGTCCCAGAGATTCCTCTCACAACTCGGGCGACGTAAGGCCTAGCATTATCGTGCATCAACAAAAATCCTGACATGTGGTTTTGAAATCACCATTATGTACCTTTCAGAAATGCCTTCCCAACCATAGCCTGCTACTTTCGTGCTTGTATTGTTAATTGAATTCAATGAAATCATGATATGCTGAAAAATTGTTTTTCTGGAAAAATAGGAGGATAATGGAGTGAATCCAAAAAAAGGATTTTGAAAAAAGATAAGGCTAATGGGTACATTAAATTTCAACTTCATAACGTAACTGTTATACTCCACAGGGTATCACAAATTTCATAAAAAGAAAACAAGCTATAATTGCTCCACTTGGTATTCTTCAAAAAGAAGAAGAAGATAACCTAACATTCAATGCTGAATCCGTCCAATTCGGACAAGTAGTTTGGACGAAAATGTATATAAAATTGTTGGATATTTTTTGGTGGAGCGTTAATTTTAATGTTAATTCAAAATGTTTATTGACATGTTATTATTTATATTTCAATTTATGGAGACGAGGAGATGGAATCCAAAAACACAGAAATCAGTATTAAACATATTTTACAAAAATAGATCACATCCTGGACATAATTTACCTGGAATTATTTCACTTTTTATCTTCACGTTTCCTGTAACAATCGGTATGTTCTGGATACGCTTATTTTCATAAGTTTCCGAAATATTTAATTAATTTTGTGCTTAAGTCAAACAGTTATTTAGGTAAATTCATCAATATTTTGAGTTGATCGATTATTTTGTCAGTGAGTGTAACGTGTGTGTAGATCAAAAGATAAAACAATTAACAGATGAAATAATCTAGAATTGCCACTACACTCGGATTATTCTAGATTGCAGATTTCCAATAACTACCTCCTCTCCCTATCCTTCCTAGATATGCACGATGTTCTTCGAACGTCATAGGGATTTCCGCCCGTGCGCTCCAAGCGATAAAAAAGTGATAACCTTTCAATAACTTCAATTCTAGATAATCTTTCATTGAAAATATCGATATTTGAATCATAAACCCACCTTTCATTATTTTTCAGCCTATTCCTGGTTCGTATCCCCCAGGCCAACCTCCTCCTATGAACTATCCGACAACGCAGGGACCACCACCGAATTACAGATTTCCTCCTCCTGGAGGAGCACCTCCTTATATGCCTCCAGGGTAAGTACAAATGATGATAAAACTAGTTATTTTGCATGGCTGGCCATAGCAGTTTATTACTTGGAAACTGGAATAATGGAATAATGACGTCCTCGAATCTTTTTTCCTGAGAACATTCCTATACAGGGTGTTTCTAAAATTGGAGCGACACTTGGAATGGTTGATAGAAGGCGAAGAAATGAAATGAAATAATACATTTTTGCCAAAGTGCAAGGAGAAGATGGTGTGCTCAACAGAAAGCTCAAACTCGTCTTGTTCTGCGCATGACGTCAGCTGGGATATAACTGTCATTGTTATTATTTGTTTTCTTGATTGATGTCTCGAATTATTGTCGCAGAGTGACGCCTCTGCTATGAACACACAGTAGTTATTAGGGATGAGATTTTCCTGTCAGTTGACAGTGGCAGAAATCAAGAAATTAAATTATCCTTCAAGCGTGGAGTTTTCATAATTTAGTTGTTTTTGCATTGAAACTCGGCATGGATATGCCAACGAAGTCGCCTGCTGCAACCTCCTTCCCAAGGAGAGGGTCTCGGGTGTTAAATAACCTGAAAGGTTTCACACCGGAAGGTGCTGCTCAGAGTACTCCTTCGTCAGTCTCACGACGACATGGCGCCCAACAAAATGGTAACAACGACCCACAAATCGAATGCCCTGAGAAGAACGAATCACAGTTTCGTAGTTCTGAAAAAACTACGTGGCGCCCATCTACAGAAGAAATCCTTCATGAGGTTACTTCATTAACAGCTCAGATGTGGAATGAAATAAGAACTGACAAACTAAAACCAACATTAGCTCAGATAACAAGCTTTTCTGGTTATGACTGGGAATCTCCCCAACATTTTCTCCAGGAAATGAAACGATACTTTGATCAAAATAATATACCAACAAGACACCAAATGATGCAAGTACAGCAAGTTTTGGAAGGTGAAGCAAAGAAATGGTTTTCTGCTTTTCATGGTAAGCAATTGCACTTCGATTCATTCTGTAATCGTTTACTGGAACGTTTTGACAACGCATCACTTCATGGAAAGTTGTACGCAAAACTTTATGGTGAAAAACAGAGCAATGAAGCTGCTGCTGTTTTTTTGACTAGAAAACTCAGTTTGTTTCAACGACTCGAACCCAACCTTCCAGAGACTACCATAATATCTAGAGTGGTTGAATTACTGTTACCAGAGTTGCGCATCAACTTGAGAAGTAGGGAATTCTCTAGTATAGAAGAGCTTATACAAGGTGCTTCAGTGATAGAAAACGATTTGAAAGAAGTCAAAAAACCGACACAACCAATAACAGATGGTCCCAGGTCACCATGCCATTATTGTAACGGTTGGCATTTCAATAGAGATTGTCCGCAAAAGAGTCGTCGCAATTTTTCAGCTGAAAATCATAGAAACATCAGTTCCCAGGAAAACTAGATCAGGGTCGGTGTGAGCCAGAATACCCGACCCCTCGCCCGACCCTAACCACACTACATAAGACCACATACGACCGAAATTCAACTCATATCCGAATTCTCATCAACGACCAGCCGGTAGATGCATTGTTAGATACTGGAGCAAGTCATTCCTTCTTGAAATCATGTTTCGTCAACGAATCAAATATAATAAAGAAACCGACTACTGTTAGACTAGCAAATTCCATCAACACGTTGAATACATTAGGAAATGTTGTAGTTCCAGTTTTGGTTCAAGGACAAGAATTTGCTACAATGTTCCACATTGTTGAATCTTTATCTGAGGAAGCGATATTGGGACGTGATTGGCTGCAAACGCATCAAGCAGTGATAGATTTCGTTTCTGAATGTCTCTACATGGGGACACAAAGAAGAATAACAGTTCATTGGAATAGGTACCAACATGCGGAGACAATAACTAAAGAACCATTGAGATTCAATCCTGGACAACTAAGTACTGAAAATACAGGAAAATATGAATATTTATTAAAATCTTTTCAAGATTTATTCAAAGAAGGACTCCATCAACCTACCACTAAATTGGTGGAGCATAGAATAAGACTCAAAGATCAAACTCCTTTCAAAATAAGGAGGTATCAATATTCTCCTAGGAAAAGAGAAATCATACATGAGGAGGTAAATAAAATGCTGACAGCAGGTGTGATTCGTCGTAGTCACTCTAGTTACTGTTCTCCTATCGTGATCGTCGAGAAAAAAGACGGATCTCCTCGTTTTTGTGTTGATTATCGACAGTTAAATAACCAAACCGAACCAGAAGTGTCACAATTACCAGCTATTCGAGACACGATCAGAGACTTGGGAAATGCAAAAGTATTTTCTTCAATTGACTTGAAGAGCGGATACTGGCAGGTATCGATGCATGAAGGAAGTATACCGCTTACAGCTTTCGGAACCCCTGATGGAGCTATGTATGAATTCCTTGTGATGCCATTTGGACTGAGAAATGCGCCTTCAACTTTTCAAAAACTCATGACTGAAGTTTTGGCTGGATACATTGATCGTTTCACGAAGGTTTACTTAGACGACATAATCATTTATTCAGAAAATCATGAAGAACACCTTATGCATCTGGGTTTGGTATTGGAAAGATTACGCATACATCACCTGAGATGTTCTTTCAAAAAATGTGTGTTTGGCTCTTCTGAATTGGATTATCTTGGACACAAAATAACGGATCAGTCAAACATTCCTCAAGAACAGCATATTCTTCGGGTAAAAACATTCACTAGACCAAGAACGATGAAAGAGTTGCAGTCATTTCTGGGCACAGCTAACTGGTTGCGAGAGTACATCCCAAATTTTGCTTCGTTAACGGCTCCGCTCACTGAACTTACAGGAAAAAAAATTTTCAAGTGGACACCACAAGCTGAACAGGCATTTAAAAAATTGCAAGAATCACTAAATCAACCTTTGATGCTACATCGTCCTAACCATGATTTGCCTTTCATTCTCCAGACTGATGCCAGCCAATATGGAATGGGAGCAGTTCTCTTTCAATGGGGTCCTGATGATCAGCGTCAGATTATTTGTTATGCTAGTTCAAAATTCAATAAATCAGAGAAGAAATACCACATCAACGAGCAAGAAACACTCGCTGTTGTTTGGGCATGTAAAAAATTTAGACCTTACCTAGAAGATAAACCATTTACGTTGATAACGGATAGTCGTGCACTCACTTGGCTGGATAGATTCAAGGATGAAAAAGCTAAATTAACCAGGTGGTCCTTACTTCTACAAGAATTCATTTTTACTGTACAGCATTGTTCAGGAAAAGATAACCAGTTTCCTGATTTTCTGTCCAGAAACCCCTCTGAAGATGTCGAGCCAAATGACAGAGACGAGTACGATGATCGACTGGTACCTCCAACGATAAGTATTTTGGATACGGAGCGTGGATTGTACGAGACTGTTGCAAACGCGCAAGTTTCAGATATCGCTATACAAAGGGACATCGCCACTTGGCGGAGAATTCAAAATTCATCGATAGATCAGCTGAAAAGAAAAGAACGCGAGTTGAAATCGAAATATATTGTGGAAGATGGATTACTTTTTTACATTGGATCAAATACGAAAGCTATAGAAGTTTCAACGGAGGTCAGAGCGAAAGTTATACACGACTATCATGATGCGTCTACTGCTTGCCATCCTGGAAGGGATGAGACATTTAGATCAATAATTCAGAATTATCATTGGCAAGGTGTTTGGCAAGATGTCCGTCATCATGTAAGATTATGCTTGATATGTGCTTCAACAAAAGCAGGTGCACCTCAATCCAAAGCATCAATCAAACCAAGACCTCCAACGAAACCATGGCAGACTTTGAGTTTTGACGTTATGGGGCCTTACCCAAGAACACTTCAAGGCAAGCGATTTATACTAGTAGTAACAGATCTTTGTAGCAAATGGTTGGAAGCGATTACGGTGTCCAATGCAACAACTCATTCAATTTTGAAGTTTCTTAAAAATGTATTCGGCAGATGGGGGTATCCAGAGTCCATTATCACAGATAATGGACCTCAGTTCCAGAACTCATGGAAATCATTCTTGAGAAATGCAAATATTGAACACTATACCACACCAATTTTCCATCAAAGATCCAATCCAGTGGAACGACGCAATCAAGAATTGAAAAAAGCTCTGAGAATTCAAACGTTGACTTTAGGTGCATCAAAATGGGATGAAAAATTTGATGAAATGCTTCTCGCCATAAACAATAGGACCAACAGAGCCACTGGTTATCCACCGAGTGTTTTGTTGTTAGGACAAGAGCTTTCTAAGCCTGGAGACTGGGCTAATCCAAATTTTAGACAAAGGCAATCTAGACAACAAGGAGACCGATTGGCAGAAGCTGAAGATAACCAAAGAAAATTTCGCACAAAATATTATTCAAGAAAAAATTATACACCTGTTGTTTGGGAAAGGGGACAAAAAGTCATGATGCGAGAATTTCGTCACACTGAGGACAGGTCTCTAGGGAAGACTTGGACTGGACCTCATACTATCGTTTCGAGACTTGGAAATGATACTTATAGTATACGAAGAGACGGATACACTGTTAAAGTTCATATCAACGATCTTCGACCGTATGTTGGTTCTGCTCAGCAATCGATCCATCATCCTATAGAAGAAATGTGTCCTGAGGAAAATGTACCAAACAATGATGATTCATCTGATTATGAAGGTCCAGTGACAAGAAGTCGTAGAAGAGGACTGCCAGTTTGATATTTGTTCTTGTGATGTATTTTTTTTTTTTTTTTTTTTTTTTTTTTTTTTTTTTTTTTTTTTTTTTTTTTTTTTTTTTTTTTTTTGAGAAAAAAGGGAGAAGTGTCGCAGAGTGACGCCTCTGCTATGAACACACAGTAGTTATTAGGGATGAGATTTTCCTGTCAGTTGACAGTGGCAGAAATCAAGAAATTAAATTATCCTTCAAGCGTGGAGTTTTCATAATTTAGTTGTTTTTGCATTGAAACTCGGCATGGATATGCCAACGAAGTCGCCTGCTGCAACCTCTTTCCCAAGGAGAGGGTCTCGGGTGTTAAATAACCTGAAAGGTTTCACACCGGAAGGTGCTGCTCAGAGTACTCCTTCGTCAGTCTCACGACGACATTATATAAGTGCTAAAATTGAATGACATAATTTCGAAATGCCTACTTGTTTCGTTTCTGGTTATGGAAATTCCAACTAACATACAAAAGGCACAGATATTGAATTTCTCTGCTTTTCCAAGAATGGAGACCTAATGAAACGATGGGAGCTTGCTGCCGACAGAATGTAAACTCAAATCATGGTACCTACCTTTTATTCCTTATATTATATCCTCATTCCAAAGTATTCACCTATCATATTATCATCACATTCATATTACAGTCCGTATTTCTCCATAACATTTCCATGCAAAATGTTCCCAAACAAGTGCGAGAGTACGGTTCTTGAATTACACACTTCCAAAAAATCACAAATATTTGAAACAAGATGCCATTCCTACAGAACATCTACCGAATATCAAGTCAGAGATAATTGAAAATTAATTCAAAACTCTTAATTTCTCACAAAATATAAATTGCAGCGAAGATTTGAATAACAAAACGTCAAAAATTGATATTCCTGTTGTCGATGTCGGAGCAGAAGCAACGTCAACGTCATTAACTGCTGAATTTTAATCTGTCAGAATCGACACAGTGGTGGATCATTCAGATGGGATTGGCAATGATTTGCGATTGCGAATTACCTCAAGATCACAATTTCCAGAATCAATGAATGAAGGAATAGGTACCTGTTTATATAAATTGAATTATTTCTAAACAGATCGAGACTAGCAGCTGTTATTGGTATCCCAGATGCTGTCACATAATATGCGCGTAGGCACACCATCTTCTCCTTCCACTATGATTTTTGCAAAGAAAAATAGTTTGGCCAACTTTTGAGAAACACTGGTTAGACGCGGCGATTAAGTTCTGTATAGAGGTCACCGACCGCCGTCGACTCGTCATGGTCAAGGGCAGGGAAGTATAGTGTGGGGTTTGAATGATTACTTATGATTTGAAGTGATTTAATCCTGGGGGGAAAGGTAAATTAATTGTTGAACTAACCCTGGAAAATTTGTATAAGATTTTTTTTATCAGCATATTCCTTTGAAGCTGTGATAGATTCCTGTGTTTACATTACATATTCTGTATCAAGTGTAGAATGCATCACAAAACCAAACGAAAAAACAGAAATTGATATTAATTTTAATCAATCAGCACTAAATTGACGTCCACCTACCCCACATTATTTTTATTTTTCAACTAGCTTTGTTTAATTCTTAACAAAGCAAACAAAACCATGATGAAAAAAAAAAAAAAAAGAATACGACTCCTAAAATCACCTTACCTTACTCAATTCTGAACACTGAACTGAATATGGTTCAATTATGCCATTGAATCTCACGCATTAGAGCATTAGAGGAAGGAGGATGTCATATAAACTTATAATTTCAGTTTTCCTTCCTTAAAAAAGAATCCATTTTCACCTACATTTTGACAATTAGATAAAAATAAGACTATTTCATTTATTGAAGCGTATGTGTCAGAGATTGGAATCTTAGAGACAAAATGGGTTGGCTATTCGGCTGAAGATTTGCCTGATTTTTACGTTCCTTCCAGTTACTCAAGTACAATAAGTCGAATGATATTCCCAAGCGCATGCATGTCCATTATCTAGCAATCGGAGTTGGAAAAATCATTCAAAATTATGCCACGTCGAAAAGGTACTTTCTACTTCATTCTCCAGTCATATCTTATCTTTCACTGTGTTTTTCTTAGTTATGAGATGAGATGATGAAATTTTATTTATTTATTTATTTATTTACCAATCATTTTCAAGTGATTGTCGTTGTTGAACCGTGTTAAACCTAACATTTTATGGAAACATTTCAGTTTCATTTGTGTATGTGTTGAAATATGGCCGGCCTCACATTTATCGGAATAATAATCTAGTTGATATGGTCCTGATTTATGGTCAATCGCCTTCATCCTGTCCATCCCGCTGGTCACTGATATGTTGTACTTGCTGGTTCATGCACCATCGTTTCTGGATATGGAAATCCAAGACATCTTACGCCTGACGTCACAACATACCGCACTCGTCGTTATTATCAGGTGATTGGGGGACAAACAAAGCTGTATGTGAATTTCGATTTTAATTTTTCTGACACATTTGTGATCTTGCTGAACTTATAGATACTATAATTATGAGAAAATGAAAGAGAGAAAGAGAAGAGAAATGTGTATACGTTGATGCAAACTGAATATCTATATCTAAACCAATTTGAACTCTTCATTCACTTTTCTCAACATGTCAATAAATTGATAAATGCCCCAGGTATTGAATAATAGTGGAAAATGTGCAAGAAAGTTACATGTACCCTTATAGACCAAGAGCTAGGAGTAAAATCTAGCGCTTCATAAGTTACCACAAAAGTAACATTGCATCGAAAAACCCTCGGGTACCAAATTTCGTGCAAATAACTCATTATTTGCAAAAGTTATTTTCGAAGAGCGAACTGATAATGTCAATTGAAACACCCTGTATCTCCGAGACGACATATTTTCGGATACAAGTTTATCTTTTTTTCATCACTTGGAGGGCACGAAAGGAAATCCCTATAATGTTCAAAGAACATCGTGCGTTCCTAGGGAGGATAGGAACAGGAGGTAGGTATTGCAATTTTTTTTAACTTCTGGAATTATATGTTGTTGGGAATACTTCCTCAGGCAATGAATTCCAGAGCCTAGCCGTTCTATGGATGAAGGAGTTTTGATAAAGTGCTGTTCGACATCTTTCGAGGTTGACAACGAAAGGATGTGCTGACTGGGCTTGTTTAGTTCGTCTGACTGGTCTTGCTAGTGAAGGGATGATAGCAGAGATTTCTTGAATTTGTCTCAGGAATACGTCACTTGAATATTTCAACTTACTTATGTTACACCCACCTGAAATTCATTTCTGTTACAATCGTTTCTTGTTTGTCCGTTTCCCAAAACTAATTATTTTCGTTGAATGTCTTCTACCAATGTTGAATTCCATATTGGAAAATTAAAAAATTACTGGAAATTGTTCTTCTTTCATTGGGAAAAGGTGGTGTTGAGTTTGGGACACTGTGGTAGAATAGTTGAATACAAAAATATGCCCAAAATACCATAATATTCAGAAAAGCTTGAATAGGTACGTATTTCAGAAACCAAGTTGCATTCTCAGTAGAAATTAATCGAATATAAAAATAAACTTATTATATCTCGAAATATTCTCGAGATATTACCTTTGAATCTCCTTACCGTTTATTGATATGAATTAACAAAAGCTCATTTTGTTGCAGGCATTTTCAAGAGAACAAATTGAAAATCATGATTTTTTCTTTTGACACCCTGTATCTCAAGACAGTATTTATTCAAAACGAACGTTCATGAAAATCTTCCACTTCAAATTGAGGTAACAAATCTGAAAACAAAGTTTGTCGGTGTTAATCTGACTCACTCTATATATTTTTTTTGATCGTATGCACCTATGAAATCGACCGTCTACCCATGTTCGGTTAAAATATTTAAATCCAGTGTATACTAAACTGATTTTCTGCAAAAATTCAGATGATGCTTATGAGGAACTGGACGGCATTTTTGTGACTCGATTTGAACGCTGTCTGCTTCGAAAATGCGACAGCATCAACCGGCAGACGCTTAAGTTCTAGATTCACTACAAAATTCCAATCAGATTGGCGGTATTTTCATCCTTTTTCATATGTTTTGGTTTCCCACGAAAAGGGATATCCTGTAATGTTCAGATAGTAGAAGATCCGAACCTGAATCGACCTTCACCGAGCTGATAATAGAACGAAATATATTTTATCATGAATTTAGTATATTAGAAAACATATTAAAAATGGGTTCGCTAAAAAAATCCTGGGCAGACTATTTTTAATTATTTTGCGAAAAATGATTTTTAATTAAATGTTGCAACATCAGGATAATAAAAAAAAATTGTCCTGACTGAAAGTATAAAACGTATAGAATGTGCAGCCGTTGGGTTGTCTACTATTTACCTGGGCGAACTACTGGGTTGTCAGGTAAAAACAGGTATATCGATGCCAGTTACTTTCACTGGATTGGATAATTAAAAAAAAAATTATATCATCATGAGCGCTGTTTAATTGCGAACACGTTGATATAGGGTTGTCTGCGAAAATTCCGGTCCTATTAGGGGTTTGCGAATTTTAAAGATTTTAATTTCAACGCGCGTGGAAGTGTGTGACAGAGAGATCCGAGGTAAGTATACTGTGTAATAATAAAGGACCCAACATCGCAGTCGCTTGTGATGGGACCCTGAATAGTAGAAAGTGCGCATGCTCGGTGTGAAAACTATGGAGGGTAGAGGTACCTCTACTACCCTTCATATAGTAAACAGTGCGTGTTATTTTGGAGCAACTGATATATTTCAGTAGCAAAAAAAAATTAATTAATTACATTATAATTAAATATATTTAATATAATACTAATATATAAAAACAATATAATATCAATATATTGCGTTATAACCATAATAATATATCTATAATCTATAATAGACAATAAAAATATCAATTACTTACTTTGAATTTTTTTTTGCTCTTTCTGAAAATAGAAACAAATTGGACCGCCAAAAATTTAAATTAAGAAATAACAAAAAAGATAGACTAGACATCTTGTATTACGATTCAAAATTTTATTAAAAAACAGTATAAATACGAAAGTAATATTGATGAATAATAAATTCTAATAAATATTTTCTATTCAATATCTGATTCATCAGAAGTATCATTTTGACTCTCGAATTCGTCTGATTCATTAGATTCTTCCTCATTTGCTTCCATTTCGACAATGTCCTGGATTTTCAAAAGGAGTTTGATCTCCGATAAAACCTGTTGGTTTTAAGAAATCATCAAAATGCCAACCATAGTTTTCAGGATTTGACTTCGCACACCTTCTACTATTCAGGGTCCCATCACAAGCGACTGCGATGTTGGGTCCTTTATTATTACACAGTATACTTACCTCGGATCTCTCTGTCACACACTTCCACGCGCGTTGAAATTAAAATCTTTTAAATTCGCAAACCCCTAATAGGACCGGAATTTTCGCAGACAACCCTATATCAACGTGTTCGCAATTAAACAGCGCTTATGATGATATAAATTTTTTTTAATTATCCAATCCAGTGAAAGTAACTGGCATCGATATACCTGTGTTTACCTGACAACCCAGCAGTTCGCCCTGGTAAATAGTAAACAACCCAACGGCTGCACATTCTATACGTTTTATACTTTCAGTCAGGACAAAAATTTTTTATTATCCTGATGTTGCAACATTTAATTAAAAATAATGTTTCGAAAAATAATTAAAAATAGTCAGCCCAGGATTTTTTTAGCCAACCCATTTTTAATATGTTTTCTAATATACTAAATTCATGATAAAATATATTTCGTTCTATTATCAGCTCGGTGAAGGTCGATTTAGGTTCGGATCTTAGACTAAGAGAACATCGTGAGAACCATGGGAAAGGGGTTAGGAATTGGTGTTCTTCTTAAATTTCTGGAGTTCATATGCCTCGGGGAACACCTCCCTTGGCAATGTGTCCAGAGCCTCGCTGTTCATTGGATGAACGAGTCTTTGGAAAGAGATGTTCTGCAGGTCTCCAAAGTGATCACGAAGGGGTGCAAAGCCTCAACTCGACAGGTTAATCTCGCGGGGACTGCCAAGGGAGGAACAATTGTTGATATTTCAGAAGAGCATCGTTTCAGAGTATGTTTGGGTGCTGCCCCCCAAATATGGGAACATTACTCCAGGACAGGTCGGATCTGTGCCTTATAGATCATGAGCAGCTGACTGGAAGTGAAGTTACTCCTAGCCCAAAACAGAAAACCAAGTTTTTAGATGCACTTTTAGCAATTGATCTCACGTGATTTTCCCAAGAAAGGTTATTGCTGATAGTAATACCAAGCATCGAAATGGATGTCCTTAAAGGTATGGTTACTCCTGACAAGCTTATGTTGGTCACAGTGAGATCGGCTTTTCTAGAGAAAAGGCACGCTTGTGTTTTGTTTGCATTGAAATCTACCAAGTTATTGGATCCCCATTTGAGGATTATTGTTGCCAAGTCCATATTTATGTTGTCAACATTTCTCCTTCGTTCGTTTCTGATTTGCCTGGCTGGTAGAGAAGGCGGTATGGAGGGTACTATCATCCGCGAAGCTGTGTACTGGACATGAAGTTGCTTCCAACATCGTTAATATGGAGTAGAAATAGTGTTGGTGCTAGAATTGATCCTAGCGGAACACCAGCATTTATGATAAGAGAGTCAGATGAAACTCCGTCGACCAATACATGGAGATACCTGTTTGAGAGAAAACTAGCTAGAAGAGAACATAGCTGGGGAGGCAAGCCATAAGATGGAAGCTTGGCGAGGAGTCCGTGGTGCCAGACTCGATCGAATGCCTTGGAGATATCAAGTGCCACGGCTAAGGTTTCACCATATTTTTCAATAGATTGCTGCCATATATTATTATGTGAGACGTAAGCGAGCAGGTCACCAGTTGATCTCTGATGACGGAAGCCATATTGCCTATCGTTGATAATACCTGAATGTTCCAGGTATTCATGAGCTCGATGTTGATAGCTTCCTCCATGATCTTTGAAATAATAGATAGCAGTGCGATCGGTCTGTAGTTGCTAGGTAGGGTCTTTTTGCCTTTTTTAGGAACTGGTTGTACTCTTGCAATTTTCCAGTTGGACGGGAATATCCCCAATCTGTAAGAGTAGTTGAACAACTTGCAGAGAACAGGTGTTAGTTCGGGAGCACATTTCTTGAGGACAATCGGTGGGATTCCGTCGGAGCCACAAGCTTTGTTGGTGTTGAGACCTATTAAAATTTTCCGTATAGTACGTTCGCGAAAGGTGACCTCGTGCATATGACTTTCAATTGGCTTCATGTTTGGAGGTTGTTTTCCCGATGAAGCCAGAGTGGAATTTCCAGCAAATAAATGCGCAGAAATTTCGGCTTTTTCCTAGGCAGTTGTGGCTAGTGTTTCATCTTCCTTGGCTAGGGGAGAAAACGAGCTGGAAGTGAAGTTTCTTCTTACAGCCCTGGCGAAGAACCCAAATGAACGGGATCCGTTAGGACATTCAACAAGTTTTGATCTTATTTTGGCATTATAAGTATCCTTTAATGATGGAATTGCCTCATTGCATATGCCTCTAGAGTAGACATATTCTGCTCTAGTCTCAGGGCCTGGATTTTTCTGCCATCGATGGAATGCTGCCTGTTTGGAAGCGACAGCTCTAGAGCAGTTTCTACTAAAAAAACCAAAAAAATTATATGAGACGGGTAGGAATTGTGGGACTGGATGGTACATGGAAAGAGCAGATAGGTAATAATGAGGCGCTTCTAGGTCGATTATGGCACTTTTTCGAAATTAGTAGCGTTTTTAAGTGACCACTCTTGGCCGGCAGACGCACGGTCTCCATTTCAATGCAGAATGAACAACTCACCTGCAATGTCACTTTTGTGGCTACTTCTGAGGCGCTAGATTTCACTCCTGGTTCGTGGTCTATGACGGAAAATGTTTATGGTTGTCCCCCCATCAGCTGTTCAATTGCCGACAGCTTAACAGCATATAACGTCACTGACAGATCTCTATTGACAACGTGATTCTCGAAATGCACCAACAAGATAGTTATCAGCGTGCTTGAGAGTTTTTACTACTTCGTTCGAGACTCTGCATAAAGAGAAGTGGCGCTTATTTTTAACATTTTTTGTAATCAGTTTATTATCAAAAAATCGTGAACGTTGTTGTTCTGAAATGAAATGACTCTATTCAGTGTCTCTATTCCAAAATAATTTGAAACCTGGCAACAGTGCGGAAGTGCGACTGCCGAGGCGAATGCTGACGCAGCCGGTCTCAGCGTTGCTGCATCAAACCAGTGCATCTCAAACCATCGTGAGTAAAATCACACAATTATCGAAACTTTTGGACTGCCTCAAAAACAATTTGTTTGCCATTTATTGTTTTATTATGACTCGTTCAACACCCCAAGGATCGCTCCAATTTGAGAAACACCGTGTGTTTCGACTTATATAAAAAGAGATAATTATTCTTGACAAATTTCAGTAAGTAAAAATGTACCGTAATGCAAATTTGTACAAAAATTTTAGGTATTATCAAAAATTCGCAATCGTCAAGATTTAAACAAGTTGCTTTTGGAAACAAATAGCAATCTCCCTAGAAACGTTTTAAAAAACGGGTTTCTCTGTAATGAGTTGTATAAAATTATTTCATTATGGAATACAGGATCTATATCAATGTTCGGCAAGTAATTCAATTGTCTAGTTTCATAACAATGGACTCTTGGCTTCATTAAAAGTTGAGGATGATCTTCGAATTGTCATTGAATTTAGTAGAAATGTGTTCCAAAGACATGTGGCCGTAAATATAAATCGTCTGCAAGATTGGTAGAATGAAACATGTAAGTTTTGCTTTTTAACAAATTATTCTTTCCAGGCCTTATAATGTGCCACCAAGACCTATGTTTGATGCTAGTAGACCTCCAATGAGTGGTCCACCACCCAACTTCAATTCAAACTTTCCTCCTGGATCTAGAGGTCATAGAGATTTTCGAAGAATGATGGATAGACCACCATCTGGGTGAGTCAAAAATATTTTTTTTTCTTTTACTGAATACGATTTCATGTCACGGTTGGTTAGAAAATGAACAAATATTATTATCCATTCGCTTTTTTTACCACTCCTTACGTGTATTGTTTATAGGTGGTTTCAAAATTATTTGAGTGAAAGAAAACACGTATTTGGTGAAAGTAAGTAGAACCAAAAAAATATGTGGGGTACACCTCAAGGATCGATATTACGCTCAGTTTTATTTATTGTAAAGCAATTACGCAATTACACACTTTCCATTCCTGCATAATATGCTTCTTACAACACATATTACGTAATATACTATTGTCCGACTATGGAGCTAGCGGCGTCAAGATGAAATAAGTTATATTGTCTAGTTTCATGATTATGAATTTCAGTATTTATTTATTTATTTATTCATTTATTTATTTATTTATTTATTTATTTATTTATTTATTTATTTATTTATTTATTTATTTATTTATTTATTTATTTATTTATTTGTTTATTTATTCATTTACTTTACTTTACTTTACTTTGTTTACAGAATGAATATAATTACAAACTGGGATATATATGACATTACGAAAGTAGCATGCATAGTGTTATATGAGTATGTAAGTTTACTACTGCCGGATACAAAAGAAGAACGATCTAATTTGCGGAATCGATGTATGATGTATGTCGATTTTTGTACAGTGGTCATTATAATTCCTACAGATCCTTTGTAATGGAGAATTTTTACAAACATTTGTGCTGCGTGGGATAGGCAAGTAAAGGGTTTGATCTGTTCGGGACGCAATTTTTGGCACGTGAAACTGGAGTTTATATGTCAAATAATGGTAGTCGCATAGGTTATTGATTGTTTTGAAAAGAATAACATCAGAATGATACTCTCTTCGAGTTTTCAGACTGTTGAATGAATGTCTCTCAAGTAAAGTTCTGTGTGAAATGCCAATTTCAGGATATTCGCCATCTATTCTGAAAGACAGTAATTTTAAAAAACGCCGCTGAATTGATTCGAGGCTGTCGATATGAGTAATTGTATTATGAGGACTCCAAATTATCGAGGCATATTCCAGCTTCGATCGAACAAATGCATAATACAGGCTCTTGAGAGTCGCGATGTCTTTAAAATCTCTAGAATACCGAACAATTAGATTAGATTTAGAATGGGGCCTTCGGGCTATCTGCCTCCACACCGCGACCTTTTCAGATCTATTGTGTCTGCCCTCAAAATCGATTAGAGTTCTTCGGCTAGCCCCGTCTTCTCTATGAGACTCCATAGGCTAGCTTTCAGATCCCCTGTGTATCTCTGGGCTTCTGGTTTTTCCTCACCCAGCGTAAGGAACCTTAGTCTTGACAAGCCCTCACAGTGGCAAAGTATGTGTACTGCTGTTTCCTCCTCTTCCTGACAGAACCTGCACAGCAGTTCTTCAGTCAGACCTATCGTACTCATGTGTTTGTTGAGCCTACAATGCCCTGTGAGAAGTCCCACTAGTATTCTAGTTGAACTTCGTTTCTGGCTTAGTAGATATTCTGTGAATGTTGGCGATGGTTTTTTAATAAACTCTTTTGCCTGTCTCATTCTTGGCGATTTGTTCCACCATTCTTGAGATTTGGTTTGCATCCATGATTTGATACTAGTCTTTTGTATAGCTTTCGCAATACCACAGAAGGGTTCTGGGCCATTCAGAGCTTTGTTTGCTCCTGCTCGGGCAAGTGAGTCTGCCTCTTCATTGCCCTCGTACCCTGTATGTGCTGGTACCCATGCTAGAGTCAGTCTGTTCTGACTGCCCAGTGCATTTAGGGTTTCTAAGCAGTCCCATACTAGTTTTGAGTTAACTTGCATAGAGTTGACTGCTTTGATTGCCGCCTGGCTATCTGAATAGATTGCAATGGTTTTGCCTTTAAACTCTTGCCTTATCAATTCTTTCACGCAATGATGTATTGCAATAATTTCTGCCTGAAACACCGTCGCGTATTTACCTAAGCTCAGTGAGATTCTTGTCTTTGGCTTGGCCCCATAAATACCAGCTCCTGATCCAAACTCAGTTTTGGAGCCGTCCGTATAGACAGCAATGTCTGCATTGATAGGAGGTCCTTCCTATTATGCCTCTCTGTCCGATACCGAACAATACAGCCATAAGGTTTGCTGGCAGCTGACAAAATTCGTTCGATATGAGGTACAAATGAGAGTTTTGGATCAAATACCACCCCCAGATCTTTGAACGTTTCTGCTCTCTGTATGTCAGCATTATCAATAGTGTAGCTGAACTCAATCTGAGATTTTAAAGCAAAGGACATTATAAAACATTTCCCGGGATTAAGAAATAGCTTATTGGAAATACACCATTCATTGATTTTATCTAAATTATCTTGTAATAACTGACAATCAGCAGTATCTGAAATTCTGTGGAATATTTTCATATCGTCAGCATACATCAAACCATTAACATTAATACCATCCAGAATGTCATTGATGAATATGTTGAATAGCAGAGGACCAAGATTTGACCCTTGAGGTACCCCAGATGTAGCATGATATTCAACTGACCTATGACCACGGCACTCAATATATTACTTACTTGATGACAGATGAGAGGAGAAACCAATTTTGTACAGTTTATTCATTAAAATACCATGATCAAGTCTGTCGAATGCCTTGGAGAAATCTGTATAAATTACGTCTGTTTGAAAATGTTTATCCAGGTCCTCTGCTATATGCTAAGTGATATGTAATAAATTAGACGTTGTAGAGCGACCTTTCATAAAACCATGTTGATGAATAAAAAGGCTTTTCTCAACTTGAAAGTAGATATTTTTTTGTAATAGGATTTCAAATACCTTACAGAAGTTACAGATAATAGAGATAGGTCTGAAATTAGTAACATCAAGTCGATTATCTTTTTTTGTATATAGGACAGACTTTAGAAATCTTCCAACTAGAAGGAATAGTTTCAGTTCTCAAACAAATATTTATTAATGTTGTTAAAGGAGCAGCATGTACCGTGGCACAATCTTTAACTAAAAATGCTGGGATATGATCGGGACCGGTAGTCATACAGTAGAAATTGGTTTCCAAAGAAATCAGCAAAAGCATTTACTATATCTGTTGGTGTGTCGAGACTAGTTCCGTTATATACCATATTATCGCTGACGTTGGTTGTACTTCTTTTGCTATTAATGAATGCCCAAAATTTATTAGGATTATTTTTCAATTTCGTGTTCAATTGACTGGATATAAGTTTTATATGATTTATCTATGTCTAGTTTGACTTTAGTTCTGAGACGTTTAAATTCAGTATGGGCTGTTGTATCAATGTTCTGTTTATATTTATTTAAACATTTTGATTTTCTTCTAATGTCTCTTATTATTTCCCTAGTGAACCAAGGAGGATATTATTTTCTTTTACGGACATTAGTGAATTTTGGTACACACTCATTAAAAATGCTATACAATTTTCCGTAGAAATACGTGCAAGCTTGATCAGCATCTTGAAATGCTTCCAAGAAAGTCCAATCAATAGTAGAAATCATTTGATATAGATGCTGTAGATTTGCTTTACGAAAGTTGTAACAGTTTCTGTAGTTGTTCACCAAAGGAAATGGTGATTTCACATTGAATTTTAATTTAACAGATATTAAGAGCGATGGATGGTGAATGTCCTCTTTGAGTAAAGGTTCAGAGGACCTCTCTACTGAACAGTCACTATTGGATAATACTAGGTCAAGAATATGATTATTAGTGTTCACGATGAAGTTAAATTGTTGCATGTGGAATATAAGAGAGAAATTGTTCAAAATGTTTGACGATTTCCTTGATTAGTCTTCAGATACGTATAATACTGTGGGATATTGAAATCACCTAAGATAATGACATTACTAGTATAGAATAGAATAGAATAGAATAGAATAGAATACTTTATTTTACCACATTACGTACACTGTACATTTGTAGCAGGTCAAGGAGTTAGAACTATAAAAAGTTGAAAGACAAACAATATGAAAATATTGATACAGATTAAAAATAGAGAACAATATGAAAAAAATATAAAATACAGGTACATATTGATAGCGACTTCATCCATATTAATACTCAAGCCAGTAGTTTCTCATGATCAGTCTGAAAATATTCTTCCAGTGAGTAGAAGCAATGTTCCAGGAGATATTGCTTTATTTTATTCTTAAATTTGATGAAACAGAGATTTTTAATTCTATGAGGCAATATATTGTAAATGTTGTAATCCAAGGAGTTTTTCTGAGATACAGTAAGTCTAAACCGAGGATTACGTATCTTCATCGCATGTCTGGTGTCATGGTCATGAATATCACTATGAGTTCTGAGTATGTTAGATTGTTATAGATAAACAAAGTTGGTAATGGCATGATGCCATATGCGATGAATAAGGTTTTACAGTGTTCTCTATAATATGCATTGGCCATTACTCTTATTGCCTTTTTCTGCTGGCGAAATATGATAGGAGCATGAGAAGAGTTTCCCCATAATAAAACGCCATAATTTATATGACTGTGAAATAAAGAAAAGTAGACAGTTTTTAAAGTTACAGAATTTATGATAATCCTGAGTTGTCTGAGGAGAAATATGGTGCTTGACAGTTTTTTCTGTAAAAGCTCAATATGATGGTGTACTAAGACACTCTATCGATTCGAGAGCAAGAAATAGACCTTCAAAGTGCACAAGAGATACATTTGGAGATACATATACATTGATCACAAAAAAAAGACCCTGAGTCGCACGATACTTGGACGGCAACTATATCAATACTAGCTGTTAGATCTCGGAAGGTTCTTGTATTCAGATCAACAGCAGATGATTTATAATTATTGTGGACTCCAACAAGGACGCCACCACCCCTTGTGCAATTAGTAGCAGACATATTACGTTCTGATCTATAAACGAAAAATGAGTCTGGAAATATTTCATTGTTTGATATTGATATATCTAACTATGTTTCTGTGAGAGCAATGACCGAAATGTTTGATTGATATATAGAATTTAGGATGTCAGTTGTTTTTGTCCTCAAACCTCTGACATTCTGATAGTATATAGAGAAATAGTGCAAAACAGAGTTATTTACTTGAGATACACCAATTGACACACCAGTCCTTATTTGCTATTGCGATCCGTGCAAATCTCTCCTTGAACTATCACAATCTTTTTTATAAACTGAGCATTTTTCTTTTTCCCAGACCATATGATTTGTAGCAATACTGGGATCATTTAATTTGAGACAATTTGAGCAGGTATGCTCTATAGATTTACAGTTTTTTATGTCGAGACTACCGCCACACAGAGGGCACGACAGGGCATTATGGCATGTACTGGAAGAGTGATTATGATATTATATGAAATTTTAAGAGTTTCAATTCTATGAATTTCATCTAAAGAATACGTATTTGTTATTTCATACGATTGATTGGTCGGTGTATAAAATGGGAGACGATACAGTACTTTCAACGATTTTCTATATAATGTTGATATGTTATTCAAATTATTTTTTGAACAAGATTACTGAACATTCATTAAATAGTTGATACGACTCAGTATATGAGTGTAGAGAATCATGTTTGCAACTTTAATATCAAGTTTGGGACATCTTCTCAATGCACCAATAATTGGAGATATTTTCTTTGTCAAAACATCAATATGTTTCATCAAGTAATCAGTTGCATATGAATTCATCAATTCCTTTTCAATCAGTTGGTTTAGTTGGTGTTGCGGAAATTGCATGTTTCATAAACTGGAATATTTCTTCTTTCAAGAAAATGTTTGCCTTTTTTGGCCTAAATCCAATGTTTAGTTTTTTTATATATGCTGTCACCTTGAAAAACTTGCTCGAATCGAGGTTTTTTTTTAGTTTGATTCAACATTGAGTACCTAGACCAAAGAGTGTTTGGCTCGCATGTTTTGGAAATTTCAGCGAAATAAGTCAAAAAAACGTCTTCTTTGAAACTTGATTCCGTTATTCTGGCACCAGTTTTCAAACAAATTATATTCCTTTTCATACCTGTGACGGGATTTTGATGGTAGTAGATCCAAGTTTGCAGTTCTAGCCGCTTCCAAAACTGAGTGCGGAAAAAACCTTTTTTCCGCACTCAGTGCGGTAAAGTGACTTTCAACACTGAAATGCTAGTAGAAAAATAATTAAAATCAAAGTGGATTATTTCAAAAAGTCCGAGTCAATTCAGAAAGTCAAGAGTTTTTTTTTATTTTTGTATAAAAGTCATGACTTATTCCAACCCTGGAATAGAACGCAACTATAATCTTGGATTCCTCCTTCCAGGGTCATCGACGACCCTTTGGCCGCCTTCAACCGCCTCCTGCGCGAGAAGGACGAGCAGAAGCGTCGCGCCAAGCGCGGCTACCGGCGCGCCAGTTACAGCCGCAGTCGCAGCCGGAGCCGCAGCTACAGTCGGTCGCCGCCGCCAGCTGGCAGGAGGAGGGGCGTCGGCGGAGGCAGCAGGTCGCCGCGCCCTCTGCGTAGGTTGTCGCGTAGCCGGTCGCGGTCGTTCTCGTTGAGTCGGTGAGTGGCGATGATCTGACAAAACAGGAAGATCGAAAATTCGATCTAAATACAGTTCTCAACACACTAAATAGACCACACATAATATTTCGAGGACCTGTATTTTTTTTTAAATTGACCGATCTTTATGCAGTTTTTGATATCAGATGTGATGTTCCATTGGCTTTAAAGAGAGCCAGAACACTCTGAAAAAGTCCGCAGAACAAAACTTACACAGGTTGTAAAGTGGAACCATTACAGTAAGGTCTACATTTCCAATGCTGCCAGAACTCGAGAAATTTTTTTCTGATCAAAACTCATTCATATTATGATACACTGGAACCTCATCTCGGGACGTTTTCGTGATATCTCCTTAATTGGCCATTGGAACAAAAATTCGATTTTTTTTCGAAAGTCTTGCATTTCTTGAATTTTTTCTCTAGAACTCCACTCGAGCTGACTCATGTTTTGTGGAGGACAATGAAAGACGGAAAAAGCGCTTGTATGGAATATACAGGATGATAAGAAAATAGGAAGAAAATCTCATTTCAGTAAAAAAAAATCAATAATGGTGACTAAAACCATGTCCCATTCGATTCAGTATATTCAGAAACGGCCTTCTCGATATCCATTATTTATATTAGACTATTAACTCGAGACATTTTCGAAAATTCGCCTCTAATATAAATACTGGATGAAAATTCTCAATTCAAACTTGTTTCCTGATATCGATGATTCTTATCATTTTATCAACTGATTTCCAATATTTATTGCCCAAGTATGAGACACAGAGTATTGTTGTTCAATGTACTGAATGATTCACAACTTATCTGACAAATTACCAACTCTAGAAAACAATAATGTTAGAAGAATGTGGTGACCAGCATCATATCTCCAGATCTGAATTTGATTGAACATGTGTGGAGCCGAATGAAACTTAACTTATTGAGAAGGCGAGAGGCACCCCAAAATAATAACAACCTTATCCAAGCTGTATCAGATGAATGGGAGGCAATATCAATAGACTTCATCAACAACCCCATAGAATCTATGCAAAACCAATTTCATGAGGTTTTGTTAAATCGAGGAGGCCTACCAAGTACTGACATTTAGGATATAGGACTTTCTAGTTGAATCTTCATAATGCTGAAGATTTCACTAATGTCATATTTCGCCAATAGAGCCCTTTTAGAATAGTTTTAGTGGATATAAAGTGTTACAAATTTTATTTTCCATCTCGTTTTACTTCTATTAAATTTTTTTGTGATAGACTTCTCATGTAATATCGTAGTTGTGGTTGAAATTTGTCAGATAAGTTGTGAAACACTCAGTATATTTAACAACAATACTCTGTGCCATACTTGGGCAATAAATATTGGAAATCAGTTGATAAGAATTATCAATATCAGGAAACAAGTTTGAATTGAAAATTTTCATCCTGTATTTCAATTAGAGGCGAATTTTCGAAAACGTCTCGAGTTAATAATCTAATATAAATAATGGATATCGAGAAGGCCGTTTCTGAATATACTGAATCGAATGGGCCATAGTTTTAGTCACCATTTTTGATTTCATTTACTGAAATGAGATTTTGTCCTATCTCCTTATCATCCTGTATATTCCAAAAAACTGCTTTTTTCGTCTTTCATTGTCCTCCACAAAACATGAGAATAGTTCTTCCCAATAGTCAGCTCAAGTGGAGTTCTAGAGAAAAAGTTCAAGAAATGCAAGACTTTCGAAAAAAAATCGAATTTTGTTCCAATGGCAAATTAAAAAGAAATCTCGAAAATGTCCCGAGATGAGGTCCCAGTGTATCATAATATGACTGACCTTTAATCAGAAAAAAAATTCTCGAATACTGGCAGCATTGGAAATGTAGGCCATAGTGTAATGGTTTCACTTTACACCCTGTGTGAGTTTTGTTCTGCGGACTTTTTCAGAGTGTTCTAGCTCTCTTTGAAGCCGATGAAATATCACATCTGATATCGAAAACCACATGAAGATCGGTCCATTTTTTCAAAAAATACAGGTCTCCGAAATAGAGTCAAATTATGAGTGGTCCATTTAGTTTGTTGAGAACTGTATTCTGAGGACATCTTGTCGGGGTCAAAATGAGACTTTTTTCCACTACTAACTTGAGAAATAACCTTTATTCAAGGATTTCCTCTATTGGGAAGTAGCACTTTCTGAACCAAGGTGAATAATCATTAATTGATTGATATTGATTGTCTTTATTACCCCAAGAAACATAGTTGTTTATAGTAGGAGGGATACATAACAATGTACACAATGTTTAACATACAATAATTATGAAATTATAATAAGATATAACAAGTAAAAAAAATGCAAATAATCATGCAATATCAACCTTGTCTTTTATAAATAGGTATTCAAATAAGAAATAGAATTATCAAAGTCTCTGAAGCAGATATTTTTTCAAGTTAATTTTGAATCTAGTTGCTTCCTGTATATTCCTCAATTGACTTGGTAATGAGTTGTATAGAACGATTCCTGTGTGAAAAATGGATTGTTTGCCGATATTTGACTTGGCAGCAGGTCGCCGCGGCCTTTGCGGAGGTTATCGCGTAGCCGGTCGCGGTCGTTCTCGTTGAGTCGGTGAGTGGCGATGATCTGACAAAACAGGGTGATTCAGAATTCGATGTAAATATTTTGAGGACATATTGTCGTGGTCAAAATGAGACTTTTTTCCACTACTAACCTGAGAAATCACCATTATTCGAGGATTTCCTCTAATGAGAAGTAACACTTGATTGTTATCAACAACTCTTTAAGTGATTTTAAAAAATTTTTGTTGCATCTTGTATGGATACTATAATTCGGTTAGGTTAGGTTGGTTGACGGGCTGTGAATCTAAAAAATCAGACGACTATACAGTAGCAAGATTTGATATTTCAACCTTTATTCAAGGATTTCCTCTATTGGGAAGTAGCACTTTCTGAACCAAGGTGAATAATCATTAATTGATTGATATTGATTGTCTTTATTGCCCCAAGAAACATAGTTGTTCTTAATAGGGATAAATAAACAATATACATAATGTTATACATACAATTATGAAATTATAATAAGATATAATAAGTAAAAAATATGCAAATAATCATGCAATATCAACCTTGTCTTTTATAAGTAGGTATTCAAGTAAGAAATGGAATTATCAAAGTCTCTGGAGCAGATATTTTTTCAAGTTAATTTTGAATCTAGTTGTTTCCTGTATATTCCTCAATTGACTTGGTAATGAGTTGTATAGAACGATTACTGTGTGAAAAATGGATTGTTTGTCGATATTTGACTTAAACGTATTTGCTATCAGTAAATTTGATTGTCTTGTTCCATGATTATGTAATGAATTAATTTCATTGAAATTTAAATTCGAAATTTTCAATTCATATAGGACAAATTGAATAAAACAACTTATTTTAAGTTTGTATAGTGATGTTAGATCTAATAAATCTCTAGGATGAAGAAAATTTACCTCTGTAGATAAAACTGACAATAAGAAAGAAAGAAAAAAACTTTATTTACTACTAGAGATTACAATGCCCCTTACAAAGAAATCCATCAAGAGAAAGACAAGTAAGAAAAACACTGGTTGGTCTCAGCAACAAATCAAAAGAGTGTAAAAAGAAAGGAACTATACTTATACGATGACAATCCTCGACAGAAAAACATGTACGATATCTCATTATAAAATATACAAATATACAGGGTGTTGCGAAATTCGACCGACAACGCTTGACAGGTGATAGCCCTAGTGATTTCATAATCACTGAGATAGGGACATACGGTCTTCAAGTGTTGAGTTCTCGATATACAGGGCGTTTAAGTTAAGAAATTAAAAAAGTTTTTCGCAATATCTCGGGAAGAATTGAATATAATGCATTCAAATCCGGTATATGGTTTCATCTTTCAATGGTTAATTTTTTGATCAGAAAAACATTCCGAGAATTTCATCCAGAGGTGCGCTACAGAGGGTTGTGATAACTTTTCCTCCCATATTTTCTACGTCACTGATGAAATTCCGATTATATCCAATTTCTCGAATTGATTGTTTAATTATATTGAAAAAATGCATCACCTTCAACTGAGCTAAAATGAACAGTTTTCATCTTCCTCAGTAGTAGAAAATTACAAAAATTTTCGTTGTCTCTTTATGCGTGGAATAACTATTTCTGTTCAGCTACAGAATGATATCTGAATAGTATCTAATCTACTCAATACCAGAAAAATATTTTTGCAATTTTCTACTACTGAAAATGATGTAATATTACTATGCAATCTTCTATTTTAGGGCGAATATCTCGAAAATGTTCATTTCAGCTCAGTTGAAGGTGATGCATTTTTTGAACAAAATTGAACAATGAATTGGAAATAATTGAAATTTAATCAGTGGCGTAGAAAATATGGGAGAAAAAGTTGCCACAACCCCTGTAGGGAACCACTGGAAAAAAATGTCCGAAATGGCTTCCTGGTAAAAAAATGTCTTATTCAAAGATGAAACCATATACCGAAGTTTTCTGAGATATTGCGAGCCAACTATTTTCATTTCTCAACTTCAACGCTCTGTATCTCGTGAACTGAACACTTGAAACCGTATGTCCCTATCTCAGTGATTATGAAATCACGAGGGCTATCACCTATCAAGCGTTGTCGGTCGAATTCCGCAACACCCTGTGTACAGACATGTATGGAAAATACAAAGTAATAATAAATTTAAAATATACAGATGTACAGTTCACAGACATGGAAGATTAGGAAAATCCACGACATAAATTGAACATACACCGTATCCCAGCTAAAATATCTCCCCCTGTTAAAAATCAACCGCGCGATAGAATGACTTGAGATTTGGTCACCCAGTATATTTGATGATGCTCACTCGAAATACGCTATTGAATAAATCGTAGGTATACAGGGTCACACCGAAGTGCACCTCAACTTTCTTATTGGAATATGGACACCCAGTATATCATTCCATATTCAAATAAAGTTCATTATTACAAATTCAACAATGCCGGGTTTGATGGGATTTTTTCAAACGACTACGAAGATATGGCAAAAAATAAAACGATTAAGTAAAAAATTTATTTCACTAGATTTTATCAATATAACACGATTGAAATCGAATGAAAAGAAAATAATTGAAATCTAATAACCACCAATTGTCCTGTGTGGAAATGACTTTGAGCTTTTTGTATTCGATCATATAAATATTTTGTTTAAGTCATGACTACCGCTCCAGATGGTGATACCAAACTTGAAAGATGAGTAAAAATTTGCATAGTATACTGTAAGTAGGACAGAGTAATCCACAGTTTGCTTCATTATCCTAATGGCGAAGATAGATGAAGCTAATCAATAGCGTCAATGATATGCAATATACACACATAAGCGATTCAAAATCGTCATTATCAGTCCACAATACATATATTTTGTACTATTTGTCATTGTCAATATTGTTTACGAATTTGGTCCAAGAATAAAATTCAATAGAAGAAAAAAAAATAGACGAACTTCACATGTTTCAGAACGAATATACTCATTTATCTGGAAAACGGTTTATTTCTCGGGAAAAATGAAGGAAAAGAGGCTCCAAATTGAACGATCATCATATTTGGAAAATGGGAAATGTCAGAGGCGTACTACAACAAAGTTTGGGGGGATAAAGAAGCCTCTACCCCCAAGACACCCTGTAGATTTAAAAAAATGTCTAAAATAAAGGATTAAATCTTGTGAAAACTGGTATGCCCCTGTATTTTCAGACATTTTATTTCCTTCCTGCTTAAAAAATGATGTAAAGCCAGTTTTGGGGGAGATGGATGAGGGTCCACACTCTTATTGGCCAAATTTTATGTTTAAATAGAGAAACTCGTACTTTGAATAGCATGATCTTGTGGGCTATAAAAAATGTGAGAATTCGATCTCATGCCAGAAAATCGTGATCAAGGAGAGGGGAATCGACGACATCGTTTTCGAACGCAATGGGTTATTGAACACTTGCATACGGAGGTGATCGTATGTCGAAACGCATTTGAGACTGCTATTTCAGAGGCGTGCAGTACTGGAATACTTGCACTTGATCCGTTATTATGATCACATTTTCAGATAATATTTTTTTACTCTACTTACAGTGGCTGTAGCTCAGAGGAGGTGCATTTTAGGATACAATGATTATATGAAGAGAAAGTCTTATTTTGATATCAACAAATCGTCCTTGAAATATTTACATCGAATTTTAAATCTCCCTGTATAACAGTGTGACCAAGGTTGCACAGCATGGTGATCTCGGAAATGGGAGGATATAAGGATTCGGTTGAATGGGAAAAAAGTTGCTCATTCGGAGAATCATACCAATGGCCTTCGAAAATTTAAAAAATTGTTTATAGTTTTGCAGTCATATGAATGAAAACATGAATTTTTGGAAAATCTTTTTTTTACATTATTATAGTAGGAGAGTCAGCTGCAAATTTCGACCGTCATCTCTTAACAAAATGTTATACAGAGAAGTGCACAAAAACGGCTAGGATTGTAACTCTTGAACTATTCTAGATCGGGTTTTGAAAATTGGTGGGTAGCAAGTATACCAAATTGCAGAACATCTCTTTCCAAATACTCGTTCATCCAACGAACAGCGAGGCTCTGGAACACATTGCCAACGAAGGTGTTCTCCGATGCATATAAGCTCCAGAAAGGACCCCGCACTAAACTATAGGGAAAATGGCTCTCGATGAAAATCGCTGAATTTTTGGTATTTTGCAGACTTTCATATACTGAATAGATATTCCATTGAACTAACCTCAAAAAATGGACAGTTTTTGCGATATTGACCTCCAAATGTCATTTTTTCGAATGGTTGAATTTGTGGCATGTTGTAGAGAGGAATGAAATGGTGAAAAAATCTAATTGACCTAACCTCCAAAAATTTACGGTTTTCTCGATATTGACCTCCAAATGTAATTTTTTCAAGAAAAAAAATCTTTGAAAATGGCTGAATTTCTAGTATGTTGTAGATAGGAATAAACTGATGGAAAAATTCAATTGACCTAACCTCAAAAAATTGACAGTTTTTCGATATTGACCTCCAAATGTATGTATGGAAAATAAGATGAATGGAACAATAATCAAGATAAAGTTGCTGTTTTCGAATTAGTATTTGGCATTTCATCCTTCTAAAACCAACTTGAAGCCGAACTGTGGCCGATGAGAGGATGTAATGAAATATATATTATTTAAAAGATGGTTATAGTCTCCGTTATAGTCTTTCCGATGTCAATGGGGTTGTAGGTATACACACTAGTTGAATTCATGGCATATATATCTATTTTATCTTCATCATTCCATCTATCATAAAAGGTTTTTGAATTCAGGTCAATAGGATTATTTTAACAGTTCATTTTCGAAAAAATTAGATTTGGAGGTCAATGTCGAAAGAACTGTCAATTTTTTGAGGTTAAGTCAATTCAATGTTTTCATCAGATTATTCCTATAACCACGTACCAGAAATTCAGCCATTTTCAGAGATTTTTTTTCTTGAAAAAATTATATTTTGTTGTCAATATCGAGAAAACTGTAAATTTTTTGAGGTTAGGTCAATTAAATTTTTTCATCAGTTCATTCCTATCTACAACATACCAAAAATTCAACCATTTTCAGATCCTTTTTTTTCTCGAAAAAATGACATTTGGAGGTCAATATCGGAAAAACTGTCCATTTTTTGAGGTTAGCTCTATGGAATATCTGTTTAGTATATCAAAGTCTGCAACATACTAAAAATTCAGCGATTTTCATCGAGAGCCATTTTCCCTATAGTTTAGTGCGGGGTCCTTTAAGAAGAACACCAATGCCTACCTTATTTCCGTTGGTTCTCACGATGTTCTCTGAACATTACAGGATATCCCTTTTCGTGGGAACCAGAACATAAAAAAGAAATTAATTGATGAAACAATTTTTTCTATCACTTCCTGTTCCACCGGAAACGACCCCAACTTTCGATTTTTAAATGGGTATTGTATTCCATAATCGTTTAGGGATTATCATGACGAATTCAACGATACTGGATTCGATTTCAAACGAAAGGGTTATTTCAGACGATTACAAAGATATTTGCGTTCGAAGTTTCCATATGCTCAATGGGTGTGAGTTCGCAATATCAAAACTTCTTCTCTGTCATACTCATTGAGCATATGGAAACTTAGAACGCGAATATCTGCGTTATCGTGTGAAATAACCCTATCAAACCCGGGATCGATGAATTCGTTTTGACAATCCCTAACCGATTATGGAATACAATACAGGGTGCCCCATTTAAAAATCGAAACTTGGGGTCGTTTCCAGTAAAACCGGATGTGATAGAACAGGAATTATTTCGTCAATCAATGAGCAATCTGGTATACTAGCGCCCACCAATTTTCAAAACCCTATCTCGAATAAATCTATAGTTACAGTCTTGGCCGTTTTTTGTGCACTTCTCTGTATGTTCCAAAGGCATGTAAAAACATTGTATTTTATCGAGTGGCACCTGTGCCAATCACTATCCTGAACAAAATGTTTGAAAAATGGCTCTTACCTGTGCGGTAATTTGCACTTAATTTCGAGATATGATAACGAGATGAGAATAGTGCCATCCGATGCCAATTGAATAGTAGATCTCAGAAACCTACCTGTGCCACTCCTTGATCTGAGCCAAATCCACGACACAGCGATGTATTTGCTGCCGTTATTCCGGACATACTTGCATCATGTGATAACGAGTTGAAAAAAATATAATGAAAGAGGATAATGTCACATTTGCGATTCAAACTGAGCTAAGTTAGTGGCAGACCGTCAGTATTTCTGCGAATATTTCGTTCCTGTCGAGAGATAATATCCCATGGACCAGTGTGAAACTCATGTGGTGCTCGCACTACAAGCATTCGAATCCACAATGTGAAGTTTTACACAGGTCCATCGGATATTATCTTTTCAGAGGGGCGAAATAATCTCGGAAATAATGAAGCTGTCACTAACTTAGCTCAGTTTGAATTGCGGTAAGTTTGGATATTCGCAAAGGGAACATTATTCCCTTCCATTTGCTCTTTGTTTCAACTCGTTATCACATGACGGAAGTATGTCCGGAATAACCGCAGCAAATACATCGCTGTGCTGTGGATTTAGCTCAGATTAAGGGGTTGCAGAATTGGTATCGGATGGCATAATTCTCATATCAAATTACCGCACAGGAAAGTGCCATTTTTCAATCATTTTTCTCAGGATAGTGATTGGCACAGGTGCCGTTCGATGAAATACAATGTTTTTACATGCCCTTGAGACATATATCATTTCGTTATCAGATGAAGGTCGAAATTTGCAGCCGGCTCTTGGAATATTATTAGAGATACAGAAAAACTGATAATACCTTTCCATATCAACTTTTGATGAGATTTAACGTGGTTATATCGATTTCTCTACTCGCCGTTCAGTAATTTTAGAACCATCATAGAATCTTGAAAAATACCTGCTCAGGACAATTTGAAAAATATGTGGGATGATTCGATTCCTCAGAAATGGAATGTTATAACTTTTATCTGCAAAGAAATATGAATTCGTTTCCACTGAGTAGAATTCATTTGTTAACCTTTTATTATAATTTTTTTTATATGTATTCATGTATCCCTATTATAATATATAGAAATGTTTCTTGGGGTAATAAAGACAATCAATCAATTATGTGTTCACAGATTCCGATAACTCAAAGTGGTTTGAATGTGTTTTGACCTCCAAAGAGGAAATACTACCAGTTTTATTCATTTCCGATCATTCAATGTCAAACTGATATAGTAGTTGATTAATACTGAAAAGTAAAAAACATATTTCATAAGTTATTCAAAGTAGTGTATCAAATTATTTCATGTTGATGAATTTTTAAAAAAATTACCTTGACACTAAACTTTGACAACACGAACAGTAATTGAAAAAAATAAAATTCATGCGTCGGCCAAGGGATTGTAGAATAGGTTTAGCTACCAAAGGAATTCCTGTAAGAATCCATTAACATTAAAAAATTTGCGATGCATTGAATAATTTATGATTTTTTTCAACTTTTCATTATTAAATAACTACTCCATCAATGTTTGACGCTGAATGATCAGAAATAAGTGGAACTGATGGTATTTTCTCTTTGGAATTTCGAAAGAATCATAGAGATGGTTGAAACTAGGGATCGACCGATACCGATATTTATATCGGCCTATCGGTGATATCGGCCTCATTGGCCGATTATCGTATCGGCCGATATCAAAAACCGATAGACCGATATATTTTTTTATTGGGTAAAAAATCAATTTGAAAACTGAATGAAAAAATTACACTTCCATCAAAAATATATCTTTATTACCAATAAAAAGTATGTAACGTAAAATCAACTAAATTCTTTGACTAGTAATTAAAGACTAATAAAATAAAACCCTATGCGGATTGCAACTGTAAGGTAAAATTATTTCACCTTACTTAAATACAAAAATAACTGATTAATACTGATAATTCAGTTTTGGTAGGTTGTGATGCAAAAACAATAAGCTTTCTGCCCTATCAGGAGTTAGCCTGCTACGTTTTGCATCATAAATATTACCAGCTTCAGAGAAAACTTGTTAACGGCCGATAGACCGATATATCGGTATCGGCCGATTATCGGTATCGGCTAAAATTTCTATATCGGTCGATCCCTAGTTGAAACTAAATTGAAACACATTCAAACCACTTCGAGTATACATGGTTGAATTCAGAATTGAAAGAGCTGTCAGAATCTGTGAACATATAATCAGCAATGTATTCTTGAAAAAAATTGATGGTTCTACAAATACTAAACATCGTATAGAGAAATCAATTTTACCATGATAAATCTCATCAAAAGGTGCCATAGAAAAGTATTTTTGGTGTTTCTATATCTCTAACAACAAAGTAGAAAAAAATGGATTTTCCAAAAAAAAAAAAATTTCGATATAACTGAAAAACTGTACACACTTTTGAAAATGTTTGAAGGCCCCTCGCGCAATTTTTTCCCATTTAACCAAATTCGTATCTCCCGTTTCCGAGAACCCCATGATGTGGAACCTTATCTTGATCACACCAAATATCTACTAGAGCCTCCCTAGCCTTACCGTTCTATACAAAACATTAAATTCACGTACAGTTGTGTGCATAAACAAGTTGTACAGCAGTAATTAGTTATTGTGATAGCTGCATGTGCAACAAAAACAAATATATTTTTGCCCAACCAACAGCGGGTAGCTACTCGTTGCCTCTCTCTTTTGACGAATTCATTGGTTGGTTGGTTCTCCACATCTTTTTTTAGGAGCGATAATGCTAATTATTGCTACTTGAATAAAAAAAAACTTGGTCTTTTTGCTTCAACATCCTCGTGTTTTGGTGAATTTCCGTCACCAAAGTCTTTAAGTACATGAATTCACACATACAATTCAAATCTAATGACAATACCTTGCAACAAGGCAACAAAACGCAACATGTATTTCAACTCACATTACACGTAAGTTTTTGCATTTCATTCATATTCATACCTATTTCACATTCCATATCCAGACTTGAAGAAGAAAATTAAACCTTCGGAAGCTTGGCGTACCTTTTTGAAGTCCAAGTGACCGAATCCCCGATATTTCTATTCGTATCATAAAATATGAACTCTCAATTATCCCAGAAGTTTTTCAATCGAGTAACATCTCATTCACTGTCATAACTAATGATAAAACAGTTTGTTTCATGGTGAATACATGGTGAAATTTTGAAAATTTCCCTCTCTCAATATCTTCCTTGCACTGAAAAATATGGAAAATCGAAAAAACAGGTCAATTTCATCTTCAAGTTGGGCATTTAACATGTATATCTTCATTCCTCTTCAATCCATATAACTACTATTTCTATACCGGGTGGCTACGGAAGTATTGCCTACGGAATATCTCAGTTATTGTATGAAGTAGGTTTGTGAAATTTGAAGCATCGATTTAATGACATAAGAGCTAGAATTTGAGCATATTGACATGTCGAAGTTAACTTCCGGTCTGACCGGAAGTAACATCAACTTTCTTATTTCAAATGGAGACCCTATTTTCTTTTCTTTTCGCTTTATTCAGCATTCGATTCCCTTTCTAATGACATATCACAAGTTGGTATCTAACCAGAAACTAGATCAGAAAAATATTATTATTGAAATTCAGCGAATAGGCCGTGGAAGCAAAATGAAAGCCAAAAATTGAAAAGTTGGCTATGGAAACCATACGTCACTTGATAACAGTTGCCACTACTGTGATATTTTATTTTCATTCGTCGGCGTTATCAAAAGCCGCCAAAAAAATATTGGAAAAATTGGGAAAAAAACAATACTCTGTGGGTCCATAACTTAAATAGGAACATACAATTTTTTCTTGCCTGTACTATTCAGCATAACCATTCCTTTCTAATGATATAATAGAAAGTCATTTTTTGGCTTTCATTTTGCTTCCACGGCCTACTGGGTGAATTTCAATAATAATTTTTTTCTGATCTAGTTTCTGGTTAGATACCAACTTGTGATAATATGTCATTAGAAAGGGAATTGAATGCTGAATGAAGCGAAAACAAAAAAAAATAGGGTTTCCATTCAAAATAAGAAAGTTTATGTTACTTCCGGTCAGACCGGAAGTTAACTTCGACATGTCAATATGCTCAAATTCCAGCTCTTATGTCATTATATCGACGCTCCAAATTCCACAAACCTACTTCATACAATAACTGAGATATTCCGTAGGCAATACTTCCGTAGCCACCCGGTATATGGCGCATCGCCTATACGATATCTCAACAAAAATGGGACCAAAATGAGAGGTACTTTAGACAGAAGTTGGTCCCGATTTGAGGACAGCTATGCTTCATATATTATGAGTAGTAGATATATGGTTCAACCCCCTAGGAAGGTAGGTGTTACCCTTAGAATCTCAAATGAGAAGGATGGTCAAGTGGTACATCATTTTGAAAAATTTCCTATTCTCTTTCCAACTGTACCCAAGTTCATTATTTTCTGTTGAGCAGTTTTCGAAAAATGTCCTGCCAATTAGAAGACTTCCCACCCTCAATATCTTACTTACAGTTAATATGAAAAATCGAGAAGACAGGTCAATTTCATTTTCAAGAGGGACACTTCAAATGCATATTTTTAGCCGTATTAGTTCAACCCGGGCAGCTGCTACCTTCAGAGCCTTATATGAAAAAGGGGGGTCAAGATGCACATTATGTTGAAGGGCGTTCAATTATTTTTTCAACAATACCCTAGTCAATCATTTTTTGATGAGCAGTTTTCGAAAAATTTCGTTCTAAACTTACAGAAGTAATTAGAATTAGTATGATTGTATTGACTTTCTGTTCCTAGGAACTGAAAAAAGAGTCAATACAATAATATTAACCTGAATACCATGCATCTTAGTGCAGGCGTAATTACGTTTTGAACGGTTGTTTTCGGAAACTACTCATCAAAAAACTAAACTAGGGTACTGTTGAAAGGAGAATTCAACGCCCTCCAAGATAATGTGCATCTCGACCCCCCCCCCCCCTTTTCATATAAGGTTCTAATGGTAACATCTACCCCTCCTAGGGGGATTGAACCAAGAGGGCTGAAAATATGCATTTTAAGTGTATTTCTTGAAAATGTAATTGACGTGTCTTGGATTTTGCATATAATTTACTGGAAGGAAGATATTAACGCTGGGAAGTTTTCCAATTGACACGGCATATTTCGGAAACTGCTCAAGAGAAAATGATAAACTAGGGTACCCGTTAGAAAGATTATCGAACGCCCTTCAAAATGATGTGCCATTTGACCCCCCCCCTTCACATTTGAGATTCTGAGGGTAACATATACCCCTCCTAGGGGGTTGAACCAATAGGGCTAAAACTAATCATTTCAAGTGTCCCCCTTGAAAATAAAATCGACCTGTCTTTTCTATTTTTCATATTCGCGGTAGTCGAAGGTCATCATCTGATGTTACGATGACATGAAAACTACGGGAAAACATGTCTAACTTTCAATCTAAGCCAGGAGTTAGGAATGTTTTCCTGTAGTTTTCATGTCATCACAACGTCAGATGATGACCTTGACAACTGCGAAATATTTACCGGATGGAAGATATTGAGGGTGGAGAGTTTTCAAAATGTCGCTCATGTAGTAGATGAATTGCTCATCACCTATGTTTTCTAATATGAAAATTTATGTGATCTGAAACGGACCTAGATATCGCTATATAATAGATATCACGATTGTAGGTCTCGATCAAGGTCATTTTCGGGCAGTCCGCCCCACAGGCAACTGTCTCCAGCGAGGCGTTCGCCGCTGCGCTCTTTGCCTCCCCGAGGGGGACCCTCTAGATATCGATCGCCAATAAGATCACCGCCAAGGTTAGTTGCTGAAGTAGCTATGCATGTCTAGATGTACTCGATACGAGATCGTAAATTTTCTAAAACAGTAGTTTTTGTTGTTTCATATTCAACGCTTTTTATCCGAAGTAACTAACTCCTTTATTACGAAAGTCTAATACTGCGAAGTGGGACAGACCCTCTAGATGTCTTCCTATTAGTTGCTGAAGTAGCTATGTACAGCCATTTTCAAGGTTACGGGATATCTCACTTATTTTTGAAGATAGAGATTCGCGGTTTTCGCAAACGTTTACTACTTTTTTGTGAAACAGACGATAGCGTATACAAAATTTTCATAGCCCGCTCCGTTTTTGAGATATAGGGCGAAATTGAGAATGTTGCATTTTGGGACCCCTTCTGTATCTCAGCTATCTTTCAACTTATAGGAAAAGAAAAAACTGTCATCTATACAGCTTTTCACATAGAATCTAGTAGCGTAGTCAGATTTTCAAAATAGGCTGTTATTATTCAGATATAGTTATGTTTTTCAAAAGGAACACCTTGTATATTTTTTCATATTTGAATTATTGATGCTTTGCGCTTTTCAAAAATATGTAATACTTATACGATATTTTGAGTATTCGCCTTGAAAATTTTGTTTGCGGTATCGTGAGTTTCACAAAAAAGTAGCCAACGTTCGCGAAATCCGCAAATCTCTATCTCTGAGTGAGAATCATGGCAAAGTTGTGCTATTTCCTGTTAATTTTATAAATACGGACCTGGATTTTTATTTCATTATTTCTTACCTTCCGATAGCCCAAAATGCTATGAGATATGGGCGTCATTTAACCCTCCCTGATTTTCTACAAAAACTTTATTCCACTTATATTCTTCCTGTAACCACATAATATACATCATCAATATTGTATTAGTACTTGAAATTTGTAAATAATTCAAAATTGTTGAACGATCATTCAGTATGAAAGTTGATATCATACATCAAATATACCTGAATAAGGAAGCAAATTTTCCTAAAATGTAGAAAATAACGATAGACTAATGATTAACTTATTTCCTGTTATGAGTGATAGTTTTTGATTCGGATATGATGAAAAGATTGAAGTGAATCAGGGACTAATCTGCTAAATTGAAAGTCAGTATCCCTTGCTCCCTTAAAATTTCGAAAACATCCACTTGCTCGGGTAACCTACAGACAGTATCCAAATACTATCATTTTATATCAATTGCAACAACTGAGGACATGTAACTGAATAATTCATAATATTATAATAATTGTTGTCAGTCTGGAAATTTAATTTTCAATTTGAAGGCATTTGACCTTGAACCCCAAAAAAATTTGCCTGCTGCGCATTTTTAAAATTGCAAACAGTTATCCTGGGTTTCTTGACCACACCTGGTATTCACTGAGATGACACCCTTGCTATAAGATATCACAAACAAATTTATAAATAAAGCACTGTCCTAATGAATATTTAACAAAAAAACAGAAACTGTCAATTTTTGTACAGGGTATCTCCTTTTATTTTGACCCCTACCTACAGGTTCTACTATACAAGGTGGAAAAATCTTGGAATATAAAAGTTCTCGGATTTCATTACTACTACCATACTATACTATATTTTGGCAGTCCTTGAACAAACAAATGCAAATGGGAAAAGAGAACCTAAATCAGTTTTTTTTCAATGAAACACCTTGTATATTTCTCAACTCTAATGGCTTTTCTATGACACTTAAAAGGCAGCAAAGGTATACTTTCTCTGCCTAAGGAAAAAAAGTATGTTGATATTAAACGTTCCAAGTAATTTGAATGAAATTGGTAGTCAAAATTGACACTGACATTGGGTGAGCACAAAATGATGGAGTTTTCAATAAATAAATTACATAAAATTGGTTCCATAACATTTTGAGTGAAAAAAAAATGTATCACAAGGCAACAAATGTAGATGACTGTCTTGGCTGAATTTCTAGCCTCGCTACGCTCGGCTATGAACTGTCAGCCGCAGCAGTCAATCTACTACTTGGCTGTCTAGTAAAACAAATAACTATTTATTCTGTTCACAAATATATTTAGTTTGCTAATGTTCCATTAACCCGTTTTCGACTAATTTCTTGCGTCACTACTGAAATGTGTTCAATATTTTCATAATACTATCCTACTATTTCATATATTTCCTCTACGAAATGACCAATTCCAATTGGAGAAACTGACAGAGATTTCAAAAAAGGCCTGTTTTGTTTCCATGGCATTCTGTAATGTCCACGGCCATCTAAATGTTGAAATTGCCAATTTTTGTTCAATATTGTAAAATATAAATAAATGAGAAAGAGCTCAAGGGAACATTAGCAAACTATACAGGGTGAGTCCGTTTTTTGTTGCAGGACTTCAACAGCTTCAACAGAACACATATTTTCAAAATAAAAAGTTCATGTGAACATATATTCGTGGGAGATTCGTTTCCGATATACAGGGAGCCAAATATTGAGATTTTTTCTATATTAAATATCTCGATAAATGTTCATTTTAATTCAGTTGAAGATGATGCAGATTTTCAACATAATTGAACAATCAATTCGAGAAATTGGAAATAATCGATATTTCATCAGAAATATGGGTGGAAAAGTTATCACAACCCTCTGTAGCGCACCTCTGGGTAAAATTCTCGGAATGTCTTTCTGGTCAAAAAATTAACCATTGAAAGAGGAAACCATATACCGAATTTGAATGCATTATATTCAATTTTTCTTGGGATATTGCGAAAAACCTATTCAAATTTCTTAACTTCAACGCTCTGTATCTCGAGAACTGAACACTTGAAGACTGTATGTCCCTATCTCATTGATTATGTAATCACGGGGGATATCACCTGTCAAGCGTTGTCGGTCGAATTTCGCAACACCCTTTACATAAGATAGTATGAAGTAGTATCTTTTTCAAGCTGTTGCGGTTCTGTTACAAAAAACGATATCACCTTGTATACATTTGAGAATAGAAGAAAAATATATTTCGCTGGATATTATAATATACAGGATGTTTCATTGAGAAACTGATTTGTACTCTTTTTCTTCATTTTGCGAGTCGCATCTGTTTTCTGAAAAAAAATCCAAGTCCATATTTGAAAAAAAAAGCTGATGAATTCTGGAAGACGAAACGTCGGATTTCAAATTTGAAAACGCGAACTTCTAGGGAAGAAATAGTGGCTATGATAAACTGTCATTAATTTCGATGTAATTTTTTCAAATAATAAATTCGAATTTTAGGAAATTTCGTGGTTTTGGATCTAGGTAAGTATTCGGAATTTTTCAAGTTTCAAAACGGCTTTTTGTTGTGCAAAAAATTGCGCAACTTTGCCATAATTTACGAGATCCCAATGATGAGGTTCTAATTCCAGCCACCCTGTACACGAATCAAGATGAACAATTTTCAAAAGTATTAGTACATTTTTCAGTCTACGTCTGAAAACATTTTTCTCCCATAAGCAGTTTTCTTAGTCAAAATTCAAGATATTCCTTCTCCTAACCGAAGTTAGAATGTTCACTAATACAAATGTCAAAATATTTACACGAAATACAACTTTATTCATTTGATTACCCTCTATATATAGCTTGCCAGTAAGATCACCGCCAAGGTTAGTTGCTGAAATGCATGTGTATTGATGTACTCAGTACGAGATCATAAGTTATCGAAAATATAAGTTTTGTTGCTGAATTAGCTGTGATACGAGATGAAGTTCAAAAGTATTTTAGTAGATTTTTATATTAAATCTAAAGTATTTTTTTCCCAAAGTAATAATGTTCTCTAATGCAAATGTAAAATTGATATCATGTAAAGTGCAATTCCCTCTAGTTATCGCTCGCCAATTAGATCACTGCCAATGTTGGTTTTTGAAGTAGCTATGCATGTATAGATGTACTGGATACGATATTGTAGTTTTGTTAGTTCTGATAGTCTTAAACTTAAAGGTATTTTCCCCAAAGTGACAATGTTCTGTAATACCAATGTCAAATTGATGTTATTGCAAATAGAATATATCTCTTATGAAGACATACTTGGTATACTGGTAATTTCGCCATTAATTTCTCTTGCATTGCAGTCCTTATTAATGTGGATACGAACACCGATACAGTAACGAGCTTCCCCAAGATAAACTTCAAAAATTATGGTTCGAAATGATGCTTCAGTAGAATCTGAAATCCCAGAATTTAATAACAAATCAAGCTGAATAATAATTAAATACAAATGTATACTCATGTATTATGAATGGCTGACGTTTGAAGAGGGCGCCTAATTTCATTTAGAAAATTCAGTAGTTATGATAAATTTTTCTGAACAAATATTACATCAAATATTATCCACACATAACGGGGTCAATAGTTTGTTCAAAAGATGATGATTCGACTATGTGGTACAATTCCATTACATTTTTGGTACGTAGTTTTTCTTGAGGACGTCGATTCCAACTAAAAAGACAGCGTTAGAAACCATAGGGGTGTTGATCTTCGCTTTGATTGGTTGATTTTGGAGGCAAATGACTTATGACGTGACGTTAAGGTTAAAGTTTCCTTGTGGAAAGATGATAATATTCCATTCATTTGTATTTTGTGTTACAATAAATCCTGAGAACAAACTCGAAATCAAAATGGAACTCAATCATTGAAATAGCTATGGTTTTGAACTATGTGTCATATTTTTATATCACCAGTGTGAACTTTCCATCATAGGCACCTACTATCTCGTTTGGAATGTAGTAGCAATATAGTTTTTTAGGTAGCATTTTACCCTTCGATTATCCATTCTCAAGTTAGTTAGTAAGTTGAAGGTTTAATCAGTTCACTCTGAGTTGATTACTATTGAGAGTTCAGGTATGCTTCGAGGTAGATAGTCGTTAGTTAACTTGCTCCAGTTTGTCATTACGCTTTTAGCAATAAAACAGTGCAGAAAAGTTGGAAAAAGTGCACAATATAACCAGTAGAGTTCATTCTGTGATTACCTTAGTGGAACAGTATCGCAGGTACTAGAAATTGAAGAATGTATTAGTCAAGTCACAAAAACCATCACACACAAAATCGAACAAAAAAATCAGATGCTCGAGAACAACGTAAGAAGGATGGATGATAGAAACTTAGGAATCTCGAACAAAAACATCGATTTGTTTCCTTGGGGGGAGCAATTTTTACAGTTGATCCAACTTCATGGATTCATACCCCTAACCTCTAGCAACCCCAACTTTGGAATTTCAAAGGGAACTATCCTACTTCCAATACATCATTGAAATGCCCTTTCCATTGCTAATACTTGGTGCATCGTTTTTGGAAATCTGTTGAAATTTGACAGAGATATTGAATAAAATCAATACTTAACAATTATCAACAAAACGGCATTCTCGTTGTAATTTCTGACCGAAATTGTCCATCAATTGAAATATTTCATTCACTACATATCCACATCCCTCTTTTTTGTTGGTTCGATCAATTCGACAAAATTAAAATAGTCTAAGATTGAAAAGGTGACACAAAATTGAAGTTTCAGTCAATGCTTAGTTCAAAATGATCTCCATCAACTTGCACACAATGGTACAAACGTTTATCAAATTTTTTTCGGACATTACTGAAGACATCTGGTGTTATTAATCGGCATTCTTCCATAATTCTCTTACGTAGAACGCCTAGGGTATCAGGTTGCGTTGCATACAATCACGATTTCAAAAGTCCAAAAGGTTTAAATCAGGTGATCTTTGTGGTCATTCGATGGGACCTCTCTTCTACCAACTCTATGACCTGGAAAACGATCATTTGAAAATTGCCGACAGCAACAGCATAATAAGGGAGGGTGCCCCATCATGTTGAAAAACTATTTCATTTTTTATTAATTCGTTTGCATAGAAAAAAGTCATAGTATAATAGGTTAGGTTAGGTTCCATGTGTTCCTGTTGTGGCTCACCCCTAGAGGTTACAGTTCACTGTACAATCCACATCTTTTTACAAAGCCCATTGTTGAATCAGGTGATATTTGTCTTGAATCGATAGGTTCAAAATTGGTGAGGCCAAATACGTCGAACCTCAATTTCTCTAAGGAAGAGTATGAACATAATATGTGTTCAGCCATTTCGTCGTTCACACAGCAGAACAGACAGTCCGTTCGTTGGTTCAGGCCCATCCTTCCCAGGTGCTATGATAGACGACAGTGTTCCGTAAGCAGCAGAATTCGCAGGTTACGCCTGCTCCATTCTAGGATCTGCCTGGTTATATTTTTCGATGGTTGGGCAGATACGTCTTCGAATGGGTTAATCATGGTAATTCAGACCAGTACGTGAGTCTTTCCCCGTCCTTCTAGTCCGTGTTAGTTTTTCTGGCCGTGCTTGCGGTGATCCCAAAGCATGATTCTGGTCCTATGAGGACAGATTCGGTTCCCTGTTTGGCGAGGATGTCGGCTTTCTCGATGCCCTCCACCCCCTGATGTCCAGGCACCCAAAGCAAAGTAACTGTGTTGTTTGCACCCACGCATTCTATGAATTCAATACAGCTCCATACGAGCTTGGAGTTTATCTTGCTGGAGCTCAGTATTTTAAGAGCAGCCTGACTTTCTGATACAATACTGATGTTTTTGTTTACTAGAGGTTTATTCGTCAACCCTCTAGCACACAATTCAATTCCGAAGACCTCCGCCTGAAAGATTGGCTGAGATTTCCGTCTTCGGTTTTTTGCTGAACACACCGGCTCCAAGAGGGGTTTTCGAACCATCTGTGTACATTACGTGTTCGGTCTCTGGGAATTGGACTGATCCACTTACTCACTCGTCTCTCATCGGGAGGAGGACTATGAAAGACTTATTCACGTGTGTCTGAGTAGTCAACATGTCGGGAACCATTCCTAGAGTTTGGTGATTTTTTTATTTCACACAGTATCCCGGAGTGGTCCAGCAGTCGCCTCCTCTAATTTGATTTTCCAGTGACAGGAATCTGTAGGAAACCATCCTTGCTTTACTTTCCAAGACAATGGAGGGGGTGGAAGGGAGTGAGATTCATGAGGATTTCCAATGCTGCCGTTGAAGGACATCGCCCCTGTAATGGCCGCTGAAGACCAGCAAGCTTTGCCCTGGCTGTCCCTTGCATACCTTTAGTCCACCAGACTACCGAGCCATACGTGACCATTGGTTTTACCATTGTTTGGTAAATCCAGTAAATCTGTTTGGGGTTCATTCCCCATAATTTGCCGCTTACCCTTCCGAGGTTCTAGAGGGAGAATGTGGCTTTGTTAGTAGTTTTTCCATGTGGGTGTTCCAGGTGAGTCTTATATCTAGGGTGACCCCAAGATATTTCACCTCCGCCGCAAACGGAATGCTCTCTCAATATAGGACAGGCTAGCGATGCTTATCTAGCTTTTGCCTATTGGTACAAGGGATGATTACAGTTTTCCAGAGGTTCACAGACATCTGCTCCCTCTCGCAATATCGGTACACAATGTTGAGGCCTTCTTGTAGGCCGTTTGAGATTCTCGCTCCAAATTCCCTTTTAACTATTGACTAGATCATCTTCATAGCATTGGAAATCCACCTCCTGCATGGAAAGATCGTTCAGCAGAGAGTCAACTAGGATTGACCATATAAAGGGGGGAAGTACCCCGCTCTGTGGACAACCTTTTTCCGCTCTAAACCTGATCGACTTTCCATACAGTGATGATATGACGTACCGATTTCCAATCATGATCTAGTTGCATATTTGACTGCTGATTCATCTACCTTTTTTTTATTTTTTTATTTATACTCATATACACTTCTCCCAAAAATTAACGCACCACCAAAAAATATCCAAAAGTTTGAGGTAGATTTTTGTCAAAACTACTTGTCGAATTTGGACGTTTTTGGTATTGAATGACAGGTTATCTCCTTTTGAACAATGGTGTGCAATTCGTATTCGTATAAAAACCTATTTTCTATAAATACCTGGTGTAGCAATGGTAGCGTCTTTTTTTCATCAAGTTTGTGATACCCTGGCTTCTTACAGATATAAACCACATCTTACAAAAGGTAATACTTTGAAGTAGCTTTCTTACATTCCATATATGTTGGGTACTGCGACTAATGAATATTGAATTGAATAATTGATGATTGAATATTTTGTTACCAGATATGTCGACCTCAACAGAACGTCAGCGTCACTTTCTGAAGGTTCTTTTAACATCTAAGTATGATGCTACTCATATCAGTCACATCCCCAGAGTCACATCTTCGTCTTTAAAAATATTGAAGTAATTGCCAGGTGTGAATCATTCGAGAATATAAAAGCAATCATAAACTACGTTTAAGATGGACATTACCTAACATGAAAGAAACAAAGAAACTTCTTCATCCTTGCTCGCCCTGTCATAACTCAAACCACCTATTTTGTTGTACTTGAGTCAACAAAAACTCCAGTAGAATTGACACTACCTTGAGAAATTTCGAACGCAAATGAGTAAACTCTACTCGACAGAGTACGTATTTGAATGAACCTTGACAGTGATGCCAATATACATGTTACCATTGATTCCCTAATTGTCGTCATTCTCAGAAAATATCAGTTTTGAAAATTGAATAAACTTTCCCACGAAATCGATATTGTGATTAATGAACTTATGAATTCTGATCTATTGATTGCAGCGTGTCATTGTTACGAACTAATTGCATTAATTCCACAAAAAAGACTCAATTGTTTGAGAGTAAAAATCCCTGTTCTTTGGATTATTGATTACGAGTTACCCATCAAAATTTCCTACTACTTTGGGAGGTATTCGCGAAAGAACAGCGAATTTTTTCCAGCCAAATATTGGGGTAATTACTAATACCACATTCAAATAGCTGTTGAAGAGCCAAGGAATCGATTGACACCCTACTTTTTGTAATCAAACATAATAACGTATTTTCATTTATTCTCAGTCCCTATCAAATCGATTTTATTGACTCTCGTCACCTTCTACCAAAGATTTTCGAAATCATAACATGAATGTAACTTGTTTTAGATCAAGGCACCGAGACAACGACGACGACCGAGATTACGGTCGAGAGGCGCGTAGAAATAGAGACAACCGAAACAATCGATCATCGAGAGAGAGGGATCGAGGCGATAGATTCTATGACAATTTCGATGACAAACGGGGCGGCAGGCAGCAGCAATGGTCTGGCGGACACCAAACCGTGGCACAGACTGGTTACTATCCGCCGCCGATCGGCATGCAGCAGGGATACCAGACTAACAGGTACTTTTATATGATGTTTGTTATAGCTGAAATCGCGGCGAGGTGTGCGGAGGTTTGTCTAAGATATGGTAAGAGCCCGAGTCTTTTTGAACTCCAGATTGGCGTTCGGATTTCTGTAATATGATATATAGGGTGAGCCATGACTAACCAGCCATAGACAGAAGTCAAGTTGAGTTGATATACAGGGGTCTTTCTTAATGATATGCTAATATTCAAGGGGCCGATTCTTCGACCCATTTCAAGAATAAAACTTCATATGAATGTTTGTCGTAAACGTCTTAACTTTTGAGATACAGGGTGTCAATGTTGAAAATATGCATTGATGATTTTTTTGTCCACCCTGTATAGCTTTTCGTGATAACAGAATTCAGTCTGCTATGTGACTAAATTGGTATACAAATTTCGAAATGTTACATACTGTGGTTATCCAGTAATGGATGTCCTGAATGGTGTACTCAGACATCAAATTTTGAGGATCTTTTTTGTACATAATTAAATAGCCTTTCAAGACATTGTATAAAATTTGAAAATATTTTGTCGTTGCTCACTTTCAAGTGAAATATAAACAATAATATTCCCGTAACGGTGCCACTGGTAGAGAAAATGATAATTTTTCCACATCAGAAAATGCACCATAATGCATGAAAGACGTGTACCAAATTTCATGAAAATGTATACAATATTGTCTCAGTTATTATCAAAAAACTGAATATTTTTCAAAACTTCATCACCCTGTATCTCAAAAGTTGAGACTTTTAGGACATACGTTCATATGAAGTTTTCTTCTTAAAATGAGTCAAAGAATCACCCCCTTCGCATGTCTTTAAGGAACACCCTGTATATGTGAAATAATATATTTTGTGTACTCCTAACAGAAATACGGAGCAATATTTGAATTCGGGGCGAAACGATGGGTGATATTTCAGGAACGTCTCGATGATATCTCTTGAAATTCACCGGCAACTTACCTCTACTGACACACCACACGATTGCCTACTATGGAAAAAAACCCAGAGCCGGACTTGGAAAACTCATTTTCTTTTAAAAGTCAAACTTTCGACTTTCTGAATCGTATTTTTCAAAAAATTTCATCAGAATCACAAAGATCAGGAAAAACAATACAAGTGTAACTTTTTAATTTGTACGTCACACTTCGATCGGATTGGTGAAAATAATACTGGCTATTGTAGACACATCATTCAACAAATTCATTTTAAATGTTTTGCATGTCTGTGTATTTTAAGAGTTGGAAAGACTTTCTATTCGATGAAAAATTCCAGGACCGGACTTACCTGTCTTGAAGAGACCTTTCAAAACAAGGAAATAAGTACCTAATTTTTAAAAAAAGTCCAATACCTACCTCCTCTCTGAAAATGATTCCTTCGGTAAAATATTTTGAAGTTATATTGAATATGATCTCATTGCATGTGAACTCTCTCTATTAGCGAATCAATTTGTGAGTGGTGTTTCCATCATTCAGAAAACACTAAAAAAGAGGTGATGGATGTATGAAAATGGATTGAAATAGGTATTTTCTCTCAACAGGATGGGGCACCTCCACATTACTCAATACAAGTGAAAGAATAACTAGACAAACAATTATTCTCTAATCGCTGAATAGGTCGTGGCGGCCCTCATTCTTGGCCTCCTAGGTCCCCTAATCTCACAGTATTAGAATATTTTCTATGGAGTTATATGAAAAGATTAGTCTATCAGACTGAAGTCAACACCAGAGAGGACTGAGGGAGAGAATTGTTACAGCTTCGGATATGATCAGAAATAATAGAGACAACTTATTCGAAAAGCCATAAGAGATTTTCTGAAGATATGCACAAAATGTATAGAAATTGGAAGAGGACATTTTGAGAATCTTCGTTGGAGAATACTAGGATGCAGACAAATTCTTTTCGAAAATTATAAGGTTTTGTAATTCTTTCCAAAAACCAAGTCCGGTCCTAATTTTTTTCAAATACCTTTTCTCAACTCTGCTGCTATATCAATATGCAAAAAAACTGATTCGAATATTTTCAGTAAAATGTAGAGAATAACGGCTTGGACGAAATCGAAGAAATATTCATCTGAATTTTGTTTGATATTTTTTCATCAATCCGGTCGAAGTGTGCAGTACAAATTGAAAAGCTGAAACTTGTAGTTTGTTTCCTGTTCTTTCTGATTTTGATAGTAGTTTTTGAAAAATACGATTCAGAAAGTCGAAATTTTTTCCGCCTCGAATTCAAGTAATGCCCTGTATTTCAGTTACAAATAGGCAAAATATATTTTTTCACATATATCAACTCACCTTGACTCCCTCTATATGCCATTGGGCTATGGCTGGTTAGTCATGACTCACCATGTATATGCCTCAGTGGTCGAGAGCGTAAAAGCGTTGGGTTCTTAAGGGAATTCTCAACTGAGGAATGAATTCGAGCCCCGCTCAGGCCATGGATGTTTGTGTATTTATGCTTTCCTACCCCCACATAAGTTCCGATTTATGGGCGTTGGTTCCAGCGCTTCGACCAACGAGAGAATGCAATTAAAACAATTGGAATAAATTATATTAACAAACCTATTCTCGACGGGTCGTTTTCGAATAAAAAGAATCCTGTGCTGTTTCTATGGTTATTCATCGATTGTGATTCATTATTTCACACAGTGTTGAGTTTTTCTCTGCGAATACTAAATTCACATGATTATAACAAAAATCTCCCAAGCCTTGTTGTACCGGGTGAACAACTAAGAACGGCTGTCATCAATTATTTTTCCAACTTTGATCGTCAATATCTTCCGTTAGCGAAAGCTATCATGTTGATTTAGTTTCTCTAATTGATCGTGTAATAATATGCATACGTCACATTTTCAATTCACGATATCTATTGATACTCCAGATCACGCCGACAGCCGTTGTTGGTTGTTCACCTGGTATATGCGGTTGGAAAAACTTGTTTCTCTGAATTATTGTCAAAATGGCTATTGACAAGTTTCCTATGACATCCACATCTGATGAGTATTGATTCTTTAACATATCACCTACTGATATGTGTCATTTATACAAACGTCATTTTACTCACATATGTCTCAATGTTCGATGCAATAATATCTACGCGGTATATATTTCATTGATTCTATTTTTTCCTGGTATTTTTGAGAGATGTTCGATTATTTCAAGGCGATTCCAGATAAAATGCATACGCAAATGTAATCATAACCGTAAACGTAGAAATCATTTTGATTATATAAAGTATCTACATGAACTGATTTTTTACGTTTATGCAAGTAATGACATAGCGTTTATAAGTTCATCCTTGACAAGCATGATATTTGACGAAGTGGATTTGAATCTCAGATGAACGAATATACCAGATGAATGAACGAATATACTAGATGATTAACGCCATTGATGATTGAAAGATAGAATTGAAGGAAAAATGTCACTCAAAAAGAAACAACATCTTTCTCTCCCTCCACACTACTTTATACTTGTTATATGATCCTGGTGTGGTGCCTTCTATCGTCACTATTTTTTTTAAGTACATCACCATCCCTGCCTTTATCAATTTTTTTTAATGTCCTTACTCTAGCTAGTCTACTCATTCATTTGAGATTTGAATAATATTCGAGCAATTGCATTGGATAATAACTATAATCATATCTGGATATTCAATCATAAATCCCATTCCTGTGACATACCACTACAAAATTCAAGGTTCATATTCATAACAAAATGATGAAGTCATAATGATTTATATGAATTATTTGCTATACTTCTGGCCTTATCTGGTTGAGAAAAAAATGATTCAACATAATGTAGTCAGTTGAGAAAATCTGTTTGGATTATTTTGCATGAATATCATATTATACTATATTTTTATGAAGAGAAAAGCGTTTACTTATCTTAGACAAACTATTCGTCCTATTGAATTATTTTGAATTTTGCACGAGTGCATATACATATCCACATAATATTGAAACTTTCTGATTATGCATATACGAAGTCCTTGATGGATAAACTGATTCCATATCTGGGATGAAAAAATGGATCGAATATTTTGTTCACTTATCTATACAATATTGTCTCTTGAAGTTAATATGTTTATAGTAGAACAAACTACAGTACATATCCGAAAGAAAGTATTCCCAAATGCCATATTTATGTGTATGTGATGTTATTTTTCAAGATATCTATGAGATATATTCAAGAGCTCCCTTACTTTCTTGAATGTCTAAACGAAAAATAGCATCACTTGATGAATCGTTTTGTAATATTATATAGATTATGATGAAGACAACCATATTTGTTCTCAAGGAAATCTGTGATAATAAACCATACACAATTTTTATCAAATATGAATACGTGATTCTACTTCTGTGATATACGCGTCATTTGTGATATTAATTAATTGAATATATTCATTTTATTTATGCAATGTACTCAGATCCTTATATTAAGTTTTTACACATTGTAAGAGTTCCTTAAATTTTACATGATGAATAAATTTACTCAACCTTGCTTCATATGCTTTTATTACCCGACTAGAAACTGTAACTGATGAAATTCTGGTTATACTGTTTTCATATTTATTCCCTATTTGAGGTACTGTGGAAGAGATGAGCGGCCATATTTTAATGATCTACAGCTTTGTTCAACAATGTATTTCCGAGTAATGTGTTCACTAGTCGAATCGACGCTACATACCTATTTTGAATTGAATTTTTTATCTTCATGTAGAAATATAATTTGATGCAATAATTCGTTGTTTCAAATTATCACAAATATTTTTTTTTTTTTTTTCATATGTAATAACCACAAGTGATACAATTTTGGCGGAAATATTCGGCGATTATCAAAACTTTCGAGCCGAAGGTGAGAAGTTTTGGATCAATGTCATGAGCGAAATTAAAGCAGCAAGCTGGATTATGTCAATCGACGGATATTACCTGGAAAATAGTATCACTAGTTGTATTCCTATGAAGATTTCATGATTGATACAATAAGCGAGCGCCTCGCGAGATTTTGGGCATACTGCATTTATCATTCTGGCTTGCAACACGATTGACGTTTTAAATGTCAATAATTGTATTGCTGAAAAACGAGGATGGTTGGTCACGTGTGGGTCAATTCGGGTTCTGTATTGATAGAATAGAATAGAATAGAATAGAATAGAATAGAATAGAATTTATTCAATATAGGATACATCCTAATATTTACAATTCCAACAACATAACAACACACAGCATAACACTAACAGTTTCTTGATTGAATAATATAGAAAAATAAAAATAATCATGGCAAGTCTCTTTGTCTCAGGTACTCCTTAATACATTTTTTAAAGTTTCTAACAGTCTCACATTCTTTTATGCTTTGAGGAAGAGAATTATATTCTTTCAGTCCTTTATAAAACATTGAGTTCATACCCCTACTGGTAAGCATTCTGTTCAGATGAAAATCATTACGAGATCTCGTTTGGTAATCATGAATTTCTGCACTGAAAATAACGAACTGGTCTAGATAATCTGGCAATAAGCCCTTCAATAATTTGAAGATAAAAATTAATGCAAAGGTTGATAGTCTTTCATTCACAGATTGCCATTGTAACGTTTCCAACATGTTACGGATGGAGGTGCGCCTGTTACATTTCAAAATTATTCGCATTCCTCTGTTTTGAAGTTTCTGTAATGATGACCGAGAGTTATTATCTAATAAATACAATATTGTAGCGCAGTAATCGAAATGTGGTCGAATAATAGTATTAGAGCAAGTCAGATGAAATTTTGTAAACAAAAAATGTCGATGTAATACAGAAAAAACATGACAATGGTATATTCTGATTGGTTATCCAGAACAAGAGTGGAATAGTCAATAATAAATATCAGCAGATCACAAAAACCTTATCTCTTGATTGACATATACCTTGATAACTAATAAAAACAATAATAGATTGAAATAACTATCAATTGAAGATCCTGAAATATCTAGTCAGCTGGGGCGCAGACAAAAAATAATGTTAAATGTTCTTAACTCTCTCATCGCTTCAAAAATCGAGTATGGACTACTATATTATGGAAACACTACTAAATATAACTTCAATGAAATATCTAGTCTTCAGTTCAAAACTCTGATAACTTTTATGGGATTGATGAAATCGTCACCCACTGGTGCTATTTTAGTGGATGCAAATCAATATCTCATCAATATCAAACATAACATGTTGACCTCAAACTTCATAATGAAACATTTAACAATCACCTCAAATCCAATTACAAAAAAATGCTCACTAGCAGAAGGTTAACAATTTCAACAGAAATAAGATGAAAGAATATGATCTATTTACATCTACTATCAACCAAATCATTTCATCTAACGAATATATCATATTTTAATTCCCTCTAGAAACAGGGCCCAAAAACAAATATCTGAAAATTAATATGAACAACTTACACATGAAGATTAAAGAAATATGGCATGAACATCAAAAAAACAATTTTAATAATAAACTATGTTTATTCCCGGGACAGAAATATTGAAGGAAAGCGGGTGTTATTGCAAAAAATGCTTGCATTCCTTATGAAATCAATAACATCCAAATCTTATACTTGATTCCATATACGAAGATTCTAATTAAAAACAAATTCCAACTCTTCTCGACCAAATCTTCGAACACAAGAGGCAAACATTATAAAGAATTGCAACCTAATATCCAAGATAAGCCTTAGTTCAATGTTTGTCAACAGATTCCTCGGAAATCATTCACATCCTTGATCAGGTTGAGAATAGGTCACTGTTGCTTCCCAAATCACCTTAACCTAATTAAAGTTAAAGACAATGTTCTATGCTATTCATTACTTCTTTGAGTGCGAAAATAACAGACAAAATATGGATACATCATATATCAAAATATTCAATATTGGAATGATACCACACCTTTCATTACAAATGCTAATTAGAGATCTAAATTTTGATGAATAATATGATGACTAAACTGCTGAGCTTTTTCATTGAAAGAAACAAAGTCATGATATAATGGAATTGACGCAATAAGAATGAGAAATCCTTCTATATTTTGGTCTAATGTCTTACTATGTAGTTACTGTTTTCTTATCGACTCGTAACTTCATGGTATGGGAATCTTTTAACACCTACCCTAAGGGCTGTTTTTTTCTGGACATCACGGAGGACCATTCCCTTCGTGGTAGTGTAGGTCCCTACATGTAAGTATACCCACTAAACAGTCCACCTTTCAAGGCTTGTCTGACCGAAGTCTCCGATGACACTTAGGCCTGTTAGCCCATTGTATCTCGATCATGCCGTTATTGATTTTACCATATACGGCCCATGGTTCCTATATAAGAGCCACTTCAAATGCTCCCACAGTATCTGTGAGCAGTGCTGGTCACAGTACCAGAAGTTCGTTTGAAAGACCCTTTTCATTAAGGTTACTGAAGACTAATCTTCCGAGTCCTGGTCTCGTCCATGAAGAAGGCCTAAAGTTTTCCTTCTACGAGTAATGGGGGATGGGGTTGGTCCAGCCCTGTGGTGCCTCTGAGATGTCGCCGTTTCCTAGAGGTTCCGTTATCGACACCATAAAACCTCGGTGCCATTCATTCCTCGTCACGGGTTCTCACTACTTGGATTAGGTTGCCAGAGCCTCGTTATCAATATGCGGCCGCATAAGCAAATGTTCACAAATTGTCCCATCCTTGCACCCAGATGTCCACAAAACTGTCTCATCTGAAAGATGAGAGAAAAGATGTTCCCAAAGTGCTCAATTTGCCGAGTAGCCGCGGCTTGTCCTCCCCGCACTATGGTGAGGTTGGGCTTTAGGGGAGAAGGAAAAGAGAAGAATTTACCAAAAGAGGCCGATAAAAAAGATGGAAAACTGATGAGTGAAGTGGATACCATCAAAGACATGTTGAATGAGTATCTGGCTAGGGTACCTCGGGATTGCCATTCCCATACTCACAAGTCGTGAGCCCCTGTGGGTTAAGGGCCGTTGTTGATATTCGTATCATGATAAACTAATTTGCATATTATCGTGACGTGCACATGCGCTGTGTTGATTTTTTGAACATGCACTTTTTTGTAATCACAGTAAAAGTGTTTGTTTGAAAAATTACCACAGCGCATGTGCACGCCACGATTGTATGCAAATTTTTTCCGCGTAATTTTTTTCAAATTTCAATAAGAATCGATTTACATGCATTCACCTATCTTTCGAAATCATCGATTCAAATTTGATTGGTGACGCCGATGCATGCGAGCACAATTAGATAATTGTCTAGGACATGTTGAAAACCCATGAAAATCATGACTTGAAAGATGCATACATTAACATAACGTTGCAAAGAATCTGTCATTAACGGCCGGTTTGATAGCGTTTTTCACTCGCCGATTCACAGAGGTCACTAGCACACAGCAAGTACAAGTGTCACTGGCCATTACCCCCGATATAACAAGTCCTGCAGGCTCCGTAGTGACGTCACCTTAGTGAGGCCTAACAGCGGCTCGAAACGACAAGCTCTTATGGCGCTATAAGGCGACCGCGTATTTCAATTTTAGTTTTAGATCATTGAGCCGATTTTGCTGTTATTTTGAAGGGCTTCCGGTTAAAAGAGGATGCCAGTCGTCAACTGAGCCCTTCTTCGCATCCCATTCGAAATACCCACCCACAGCAACCCATTCGAATTAAATATATTGGCAAACATTGTAGTGATTTTATCTCAGAGGTAAACTTCACACCTACTTATTCAGGGCCAGCTAAACATAAACTTATCGTCAGATTGATCGAAAGAAAATTGGAGAATATGTATTTTATTTTGATAGACATGCCGTTTGTTATAATTACCTATATTTATCTTATTCCTATTAACTAAAAAATTAGCCAGTGGATGTTGTAAATTTCCTGTTGTTGGATTTTTTACCCAATTGATCGTTAGACTTGAAACAGTAATTTTTAAGTAGAGTGTTTGTAGTACATGTTAATATGATAGTTGCAATTTGATCATTGGAATGAATTCGGCATTCATTGCCACGAGGCAAATGAGCGTTTTCAGAAAGGAATTTAAGAATGTATTAGGTTAAAAATGCCCGTTTATTATGAACATTCGAGAATATTTCCTCGAATTCAGAGATGATTTTGTTGAATATAATATACGAATACAAAAGTAACTGCACAATCAAAGCTTGTGGATAGAGTAATTTTCCTCTACTCATACTTTTTATGAGAGAGTAATTGCCTTCAATTATTAATTCATCATTATAAATTAAGTTCTGTTTACAAAATTCGCTCTGAATTTTTCTAAGTGTGATATAGCAACAATAACCTGCTAAATAGGTTATTACCGGCATGTCATCACTATATTTATCTATATCAGATTCCTCGACTATGATATCTGGATTAAAAGAATGATTTTCTTGGATTTCTTCGGTGAAATCAATGTTTCCTGATTTGTATATTAATGTAGGTACGAGATTTTAGCGTGAGCAGTGATTGAATTCTGGGCCTTTTTTCCGATTCATACAATTGTCGAATAGATATGTGATATTGTCCACCTGAAAGTTGACGAACCATGTTCCAAATCATCTGTTGAATTTTCCTAGTGAAACATAATTTATCTTGAGTTCGTTAAAACAATATTGTATAACTTCTGTCTGTCTGTATGTGTCTGGTTTGTTAGTTTATTAGTAGAATTTGCAGAATTCCAAGTTTCTAACCAATCTATCATTTTATGCAAGAAAATGAATTTTCCATCGGAACAAAAATTTATAGCTGTGATAGGTTCTTGAAACACATCATTCAAACGTTTGCCCTTGAGGGGTGTTTTGACATTCACAATTTTCCACCACTTGAGTATCAGGTTGATAAATCCAGCACTGCTTTCAGAGTTCTCAATGTTTGATACAAATTTCAAAAGAGCCTGTACTATGAAATCATTGAGAGCCAAGCGACGTTTTGTCTTTCCATACTCGAGGGAAATAGCGCCTTCAAATTCAACGAATATCCCAATTTTAATAATTTATCATGTTCTAATTCGTGAAGGGTTTTTGAACTATGAAAAGAAGCAACTCTTTCAACCCCTGTTTCAAAATCGGGATAATTCAATTTCTGATCTGGTTTTGAATTGAGCCAATTATTCCTTATGCATTTCAACAAATGTACAGAATCAAAAAGATAAAGAAGAGGGCGTGATGTATCTGCAGGATGAGGATAAACAATACTGAGTTTTGGATTTTCTGCAAAATTACTCATAGCTTTACTGTTGACAGCATTATTGTCACTGGTAATACAGAATACTCTGTAACCAATTCCCTCTAATTTATTTATAACTCTCTTTATTAAAGAAAAAATCATGAGGTGATCTATTTTTGATGTTGCACTTATATGAACAACTTATTTCACATTTGACATAACGCTTGCTATCATGAAGACAAACGCGGAATTTGCTAAACATGCATTATTAAATGCCGTTCCTATAATATTGCCTGCCTTGTAATCTAAATATGGCTTTATATGAGCTTCATCCGTCATTAAAATGACATATTGTTCACGTTCACCTAATAACTTGAATACATTTTCTGCATGAGAACTACATATCGATTTGACTGTACCTGAATGAGGTAATATGAGTACTCCAAAATGACTTAAAAATTTATAAGCATGTGGACTTATTGTATGAATTATGGAGGCTCAAATTATGGTAATATTCGAATAACGATATCTTTCTTTGCAGGATGTATGTAATTTAATTTGCTCAAAGAGGAACAATAAAGCTGAAGTGTTTTCGGAATCTTCATCAAGATCTGAAACTGAGTCAGAAACCAAAGAGTCCAATACATTCGGAATATGTCTCATAACCCTCTTTTTCTGATTATCAAGACATTTTCCCGAATTATTTATCTCGTTTTTATCTATTTCAATTAGTAATTCCTTGATTTGATTGATATTATTAGAGATAGAAGGTGTTTTCAGATTGTCTTTTAGAGATGTTTGTATCGCTAGGCCATACAAAAATGATTCCACATTCAAAACAGAATCAATCACAACCGAATATGTATTGTAATTAGGGGCCGTGGAGAATAAGACAATTTAAATAATGTGACTTTTTGCAAATCGATAATTTTGAACCACTTCTCGGACAACTGAAGATACTAATACAACTAGAAATGCTTGAAATTCTGTGTAGTAAAATGATTTTTGGTAATTTTCGAATTCAGTTTTACTTTTGGTAAGTGCTATTGCCAAATTTTCAGTCTCTAGTATCTCAAGTTTTTCTTCACGACTTGTGCGTAATTTTACATCTTTCGATAAATAAGATGGACAGTTAGGAAATCGAGTAGGAATTACATCTCGTTTGAGCCTAGGAATTTTCAAATCTATTGTTACAGTTTTGCCAGTCTTCGAATCGGTTGCAGTAGATGAAGTAATAATAGCATCCTTAGTAAAATGTAATTCACATATTCTACTGTACTCAAATGGAGTAAAATCCTCGCGGTGAATTGCATATACCCAATTTCTCGATAGTTCCTTGTCCAACGTGAAACTAAAAGCATGAACTTTTGGACCACCCACATAATTCCCCCGACAAGAGGTAACACAACACTTGAAAGGCATTGCTATTCGCCTATCACAACACAAAATATTTCACAAAACAGTAATTTTTCCATCAATTATTTTGAGGAATAAACAACAAAAGAATTCGGGACGCGGCCGCTTCTCACAAATATCTAAACAAACTGACGACGACGAAAGGCGACACTCGAAGGATGGATGGCCTCACTTAGCTGACGTCACGAGCTGTTCACTACGAGCCTGCAGGCCTTGTTAGTGTCGGGGGTAACGCACTGGCTCCGTTCTTCCAAATAGTGCGGTTCCAGCACAGAGTAGTGGAATAGAAATCGAGAGTTGGTGCGACTATCTTGTCCTTGTCGTCAAAAATATCAGAATTATTTTGTCGATCAAAAACTTAGATTATTGATAGTACATTCGGTTTCGCTTGTCCACATAAAATGAATTCATCCAACTCCTGTGGTTTCTCTGTGAGCACTGCCAGAAACAGCCCTATGGATGCTCATTGTCACTGATGTTCAATTGAATGTGATGTGACAATAGTCATTGAAGTATTGAATTATCGTTCACGAAGTTAGTAATTTTCACCAATACTGAATCAACAATTGATTATTTTCAATACTTGCACATCTGAATACCTTTCTATAACTTGAAGGAAATGTTGTTACTCAGCTAGTGGGTCTTGGTCTATCGATCTAACTTTGATATTTCAAATGGAACACCCTGTATTCCATTCTATTTTTAGATTCTCCCTTAAGAGCTGATTTCATCAATGCATCACACTTGGGGTCTATCGGAAATGATTACGGAGATATAGGGTGTTCAATATTATGATTTTTTTTGTCGAAACTATTCATTATCGGTTAAAACGGCTTTCATGTCCCAATCTTAACTTTTGATTCACTATCTACTCACATTCAGTGGAAACAAATACGTGGTGATCAGAATTCTGAATGTTGAACCACCATGTTTTCCGTTAAATAAATTCTTACCAGAAGTAACCCACATTATTCCATATGAAATATTCAATATTGCAAACCGTAATATACCTTCAGAAAGATTTATCAAAAATTTAAGGAACTCTAAACGTTATTTCTATGATTATTCAAATACATGTACTAAGTTTAAATTTCTATCTATTTATATTTTACTTTTCTCATTCGTTTTTTGAATTTGTACACTATTCAATTAACCCATATTTATGTATCAACTGTCAAAGGTTTGAAGAAAATATTAGAATAAATCATCTATGATATAACATTGTTTTATTTCAGTTATGTAATAAAACAGCATATTTTACAGCTCGTGACTTTCCTGGAAGACACCGCAGGATGCCTGGACTGTGCCTTGGAAATATCATCGGATTGCTCCTGGTGAACCTAATAAATTGAGGATGAATCTCTGAATGGAAACTTTCGAAAGGCCTTATTTTAATTCTCATAGTTTTGAGAAAAATATTGCGTTAGCAATTGGAAACAACTCACAATTCAATTACTCATTATTGGTTATTGGTACTTTTTACTTTATTTTGGATAGTACATGATACAAAGCCATACCAAGTGACTACAATAACCGGATCACCCTTGTAACTTCCAAATCCTTCTTGTTCAAAGAATTTGAAATTTCATCATATGCGTAGTTGTTGTCGATCTCTCATTTTTCGAGATGCATCAGTTTTCAATTTTTTATATCTTCGGCTTTAGGAAATTGTCAACATGAATATCATGATTTTATGTTCAAAATGTCAAAAGTGTATAAAAATTCAATGGTACTCTTCAAATTGTTTTCACAACTCCGAACCCGTTTCGGTAGTTGCCGACAACTGATATCCTATCTGTTAACATGACATTCACAGTAAGGATCGGTTATATAATATCTATTATCTTGACGAGGAATCAACTCTCCTAGCTCATCAGCTAAGGCATATCTTGTCATGGATATAAACAAATTGAATATCCATTCGTCTGTCAACTGCTTGTTGCAATCTTCCTATCGAAATTCTCTTCACAGAACGCCATTCACTTTGATATTCTGAAAGTGTGTGGCACCTGCATCGGTTGTGTCCATATTCATTTTGATATCTACAATGAGTAAATTTTTAATATCCATCGTTTTCTTATGAAAAAGTATTGGATGTTTTTTTAATCATTCTCAGCATAGTCAAAAAACCTGTCTATCAATTTCAATGGCTACAGGTTGTTGTTATACAGGCGTTGGATATTTTTCAGCATATGGCCGCTTTACATCATATAAAAAAAGTTGCAAACATTTCTGCAACTCTAGATTCTCAAGAAAGAGTCCTGATGGAATTCTACCCATTGTGCTCAAAGTGTGCACTAGATTTGAAACCGATTTTCTGCAATTTATTTACCATCTTGGATATTCTTCCATCCTGCTGGACAATAGCTAAATTCCAACCAATCCCCAAAAAATTATAGAAATAATTGCTCAACAACTATAGAACTATCGCATTGTTATCAATAATTTCCGAAGAAATTGAGAAATCAACATTGAGCATATCGGACATCTGGAAAGCTCAGGAATCATAAATTATCGATAAAATGGCTTTCACCGAAAGAGATCAACTGGGGATTTTTAGGGCAAACTTCATTAAAGAAACATGGGGAATCTCTAGCTGTGACATTGATTATATCGAAAGCACTCGACCGTGTTTATCACCACGGAATCCAGAAATTACCATCATATGGCTCTCTACCTTAGGAACTCAGCTATGCCCTCTTCTGTTGAGTTTTTACTAGACAGATCGTCTGCCAATATACCGATTCTGGCACCCCACACGTATCCAATTATCACCAACATTATTCCTATTTCTATCGGTAATACTATTTCACGTAAAAATCATGTCAGGTTAGGTTAGGTCAGATCCATCGTGAAAGCTCCTTCAAATAAACTCGGACTTTTCTTTCGAACAGAAAGCTACTTCACACCTCAACAGCTTCTCATGATGTAGAAAGCACATATACGCCCCACTTTAGTTTACTGTTGCCATCCAAACATACGCTGAAGAGACTTGCCATTCACCTGATTGGTGATGTCACCCTCACTAATTCCTCGACATCATTGATACTCCGTAGAGAAGTTGGCGACGTTTCACTTTCCTATTGATACTTCCACAGGAAATGAGTTTCAGAATTCTCTGCTATCATGTCATCACTAGCAATACCAGTCAAACATATTGGACAAGCCCAGTTAGCACATCTTGTCGTCGTCAACCTCGAGATACGTCGGACAAGTCTTTACCACAACTCGTTTGTTTATAAAACGGCTAACCTTCGGAATTCTCCGCTGAAGAAAATATTCTCAAGAGCTTATAACCTCAAAACATGTCCAATACATACCTACCTTCTGTATCTATCGTTCCTATGTGAGCACTATATTTCTCGATCATAATAGGAATTCACTTTCGTGTGCTCCAGGCAATAAAAATTATATCCGAATTGGATAACGATAATGTAATAATTTTCTTGTATATTTTTGTTATGATTTCATAATTAAATAATATATGCCTCACAAAATTTATATTGGAACATGGCCAATTTCAATTTATCCGAATAAGATACTGCAATCAATCAATTATTAAAAATACTTGATAGTACCAACAGATTTTTGCCCTTTCTCAAGTATTTTCGAGTACAATATTCTGGAAATATGAACTAGTAACCAATATAAAACATTTTGTTATCTCCTCACTAAATGAAGAGTAGCATGTTGCTTTTGGTTGTGATAATATAGTTATTTATTACACAAGGGAAAAAAGTAGTAGATTTTTGCTCTATAAAACATTTTTTTCTGTGACAGGAAAAAGGACGAATCAATATTGAGAACATATTACATTATATTAAACGCAGAAAATTCTCGACATGAAGAAATTTTAAGTTTTCAACAGAAATGACACCTACGTTGCAGCCATCTTTATAATTTTTTGAAGTAATCAAATATCTGTCATTCTAATTCTGTGATTTGATTTTAAAAAATTGAGAATCCTAGTGATTGTTCGGCAATTAACGTAACCGCGAAGTCGAGTGAAGATGAAAGGACTTGCAGTTCTTTCTCGGAGACGGTGTTATTAGCTAATTTTTCTGAACTATAGCACAACAAGAGCCATCAACAGTGTATGCAGTATGGAGACATTAACTGGAATAAATTCGTCAGCTGGGAGGTGAATATATATATTTTTTTTAATTCCCGGCACACGTCAACGATTTGTATTTACCTACCTTTTGCAAGCAATATCGAGAATATAACCCTCCAGGGGTAGCTGAAACCACCCTCAACATGATTTTTTCAAATGTAACCCAATGGCATGTGATCCCTCATTGGAAAGCTGCTGGAATCCAGCGTACTAGTTCAGTTTCAGTTTTTCATACGTTTAAAGGTTGTATAAAATAGAAATGTCATTTCAAAAATTCAATTTTTTTTCAACTTATCAATTGCTCAAAATGTGTGTTGAACAATTGATGGCAATTTTTCGCCACAACTGCTATCTGCTATTGTATTCCAGTGTTTTTATAGAGCCACAAAAATAAATTTTGTTTTTTGTCGTATTCACAGTTCCAGTTCGAAACGGAGTGTTATTGCTAACTGGTGGAGATGCCCTATATCACTGTCACTAAAAGTCGAAATTCTGATGAAAATACGTTAATATATCAAACTCCAAAATCATATTTTGATTACATGCGACCCCCAAACGTACCGCAAACTGAAATATGATCAGTACACTGGATTCCTATTTCAACCAGCTTTCCAATGAGGGGTTGAAAGCCATAGGGTTGCATTTGAAAAAAACATGTTGGGGTTGATTCCAGCTACCCCTGAATGGTTATATTCCCCATATTACTCGCCAAATGTAGATAAATACACTCGAACGTTGACGTGTTTCGCGAATTTTCAGAAAAATCATGCACTTCCGCAGTAGCGAATTTATTCCAGTTAAAGTCTCCACCCTGTATATATGTGATATATATCCGGGATAAAAGTACCCACTTTTTTTGCCGTGGGAGAAAAATAATTTATGAAAAGTTAAATTTTATAACCTACCAACACAGATAAAATGTCAAACTTTTTTCCCGTCTCAGAAAAATATATATATATAATAATTATTCATAAGCTATTTCTTCAATTATTCTCATTAAAAATTATTCTCATCATAAAAGTGGTACAAGGTGTCCCATAAGTCATGGATCAAAAGAGGTGGGGTGGTAGGGAGGTCATTTCCAATCAAACTCACCGTATATGTGGTTATCCAATTGTTGATGGTTTAAAAGTTATTAATTTCTTTCATTCCACCCTAAAATCATGTTTGTTTACTAAAAAAAATTAATCACATCGAAACTTCAGGGAAAAACTAAAGCAAACAAATATTTTTTTCTCCGGCAGGGATAGTGGCTTTTTCCTGCCGCTTAACAGGGAGAAAAGGTATACTTTTACTGCCTCGGCAGAAAAATTCTTATGAAATTAGTAATCAAAATTGACACTGACATTAGGTGAACACAAATTGCTGGAGTTTTTAATAAAAAATTACACAAAATTGGTTTTATATCATTTGGAGAAAAAATGCTGTTTCACACGGCAGCAAATGTAGATTGACTGCCTTGGCTGAATTCCTAGCCTAGCTACAATCTACCACTTTTCTGCCTAGTAAAACAAATAACTATATTATCAACTTCTTCAATAAATGTTCAAAAGTTAGTTAAACCGTGATGATTAATTTCTGAAAAACAAACTGCAAAAATGTATTCTTCAAAAAACGCGACCCATTTAAAAATTTTAATAACAAAAATACCTTGTGTTATACTATTTCGAAATATGTATTAAATGGTCATATTTTTCTGATAGTTGGTCATCTTTGTGATGTAGACTTTAAAATTAAAAAGTCAACTGAATTATGTCATTCAACAGAACTTAAGGAAAACAACATTTTTCGTGAATGATACAAAGTAACACAGGACACAACAATTATTTCTTGGGAAAGGTGCATCTATGCGGATAAAATTCGTATAAGAAAATATCACAAATGTGACATAGTTTTATTGTAAGTATTTTTTTTAGTAAACAAACTACATGCATTGTGGAGAAATCCAGCATTGTCACTGTTTCTCACTCTTTGGCCACAAAATGTCCAACAATCAGACATGAAACTGTACGTCGGTACCTTGGATATTAACTATTAGAATTTGGACTCGTAAGTCTCAGATTATTTAGACGATTAAATGAAAATATCAAATATCTAACCTAACATCAGGTGGGCACTTCGAATGCACAAATGCATTACTGCATGGGAGATACCCTTCAGATTTTTAGCTTTCTAGTGACTCGACCACGAGTGACACTTCGGAAACGACAGCTTTCGAGGTCTATCGTCGCCACTCTATTCAGTCTCTCTAATCGACATAACCTACTATCTAGACCTCCAATGTCATTCATCCATTTACGAGATTGAATTGCATCCCATGGAGCATGCGCACTTAGTGTCCGTGATATACCCATTTTTACTCATGTATCCAAACTTCGAGTGACGTAAGTCGAGGGCATAAATGACAGAATTACAGTAACTGAGCTTGCGCACCTAGTGCCCGTGATATACCCATTATATATACTCATATATCCAAACAGCGATTGAAGTATGTCGAAGTCATGAAAATGACAGTATGTTGTAATTTTAGATAAGATTTTTGAGTTGAGTATATTATGAGCTTTAGCAGTCTACATAATAGGTCATTATGTCATCGACTCATGTCGTTTGGATATAAGAGTAATAGTGAGAAGTATATTTAACGGGAACTGAATTCGCATGCTTCATGGGATTCAATTGGATATGGCAAGTGGATGAACTTTCATCATTGACATCGGCGGTGTAGATAGTTGGTTATATCAGTGGTATTTTCGTTTCTCCCTCTTCCTGAAAGAACACACAGAAGTTCAGCCAGACCAAATCGTATAACCAACCAAGTTCTGCAAGCTTTTGATAAACTCTAGCCTGTCTCATTCCTGGCAAGTTTCTCCACAAAATTTGAAATTCCTATGGCATTCATGTTCTGATGTTTGTTTTTAGTAAAGTTTTTGCTGTGCAGCAACAGTTCTGGACAATTCTAAGCCAATTTTTTTATTGACGGTCTGCTTCAGCTTCCTAATCAGTTTCTATATTCTGGTATCCAGGCTGTGGTCAGCCTGTTTCAATTATCCAGCTATTCTGTGAGTGACTAATAATGATTTTTTGCTTGTAACTCCTAGTGTTTCTCGTTCAATTCATCTTTTCTAGAAACCCTAGAAGCTGGAATACCAATATAAACTGTAGGTTAAGCTCTTCTTAACCCGAACAAGTTTCGACTTTTGATTACTAATTCCAAAGGAGAGATATTGTATTGTATTGATGCATACAATACAGGGGTGAATACACAGCGACCCAAATGATCTATTGTGCCCCCATCTCTCGCGATACACGATGAGGTTGTTCTCCGTAGCTATAGCCATTTTTCGAGTCCTATATCCCTCAGAAATATCATATTATATGCGCACCTAGGTTTCTTACCCTTGTGTTCTGTAAGGTGCCATATTCCGTAAATATGTGGATGGAGGTTTTCTCCTCTTCCCCACAGAACCTGCATTCTACTTCCTCTTCTGTCCTGTTAGGACTCTCGTTAGTATTCGAAGTTTATTTTTACTTTTCAAGTATATCAAATTGTCTATACAGCCATCTTTTTTTTTTCTAATTTCATTCATGCGTTAAATGACGGGGGGGGTTGATATTTTAATCAAGAAAATAAGAGTGATTTTTATTTTGATCAAGATCAAATGAAAAGTATATGTGTTTATGCTGAATCCAACAGGATGTCTGGAAAGTCTGTATGGAGGAATATATATCTGAATTCAGGTACTAAAGATGAACTAAAGCAATTTAAGGGTACTTTTATGTACTAAAATATACAGTTTGAACATGGATAATTGTTAGTTATCCGTATGGGGATTGCGCTACAGGGTTGAACTCGCATTCCTCATAGAGTTGTACCATAAAATTTCATCACCAACCTAGGCCATATATGTACTAGTTTTTGATGAACTACTCAAGAATTTCAAAGTTAAGAAGACAGATTTTGAAAGCCTTTTTCACTGGTTATATAAGCCGTCAATCTGCATAGCAATGAGATGATTGTGAATTATAATTGGTACGTCCTATAGGTTGTAAAAATGAAATTTATAATAACATTTTCAGTGTCATGTTTTGTCCTAAAAAGGTACACCCAGTAGGTATCGCCTCTAGCAGCTGTTTCAGAAATAATCAAATCGAAATGTTCAAATTATTTACTACTGAAAGTCTCCTTCACACTTTATCCAGATCTCAATGTATTCCCCTGAAAAAACCTTCAGATCCGAATTTCTTACTTATGATAATATTTAGATGAATATCTGCAAGAAGTTTGAAAATCATATCAACTAACTTTGTCAAATACTTGTCTGTAGGTTAATCGTGGAGGTGGAATATTGATTTCTATAGATTTTTGAGGTTTTCCCTTGTATCTAGACATGAAAATATTAGTATTATGCCAATAATTCACCATTGTAAGGACACATCAGATAATTTGCCCCAAAATATCACTGAGCTTAAAATTCCACCATACGGAACATCAGTGACCTGAAGTCCAGTTATTCTTTCAGCCATTCTTCATGAAATACACAATTTTCATCTCTCTATAATATATCCAAAACTAAACGAACATTTTTTAATATTGAAGGATACATTTTTTTTCTCTATTGTCCCTCACAGTAAAGTTTTAAGTGCATCAGTGATTTGTAATTTCTACAGATGTATGATGAAATAATACTAATATTTTTATTCCTAGAGACAAGGAGAGAAAAACCCAAAAATTTAGAGATTTGAATTTAATACTTTAAATTACGGTAACTATCAACTTTTGGACTGATTTAAATTTTGTAATAGGGGTAGAGGGCCTCGGGCGAATTCAGAACTCGGGGCGAAAATTTGGTCAATAAGTATGATGATATAATATTTAGATTTAGAAATAACAAGTTTTTATCGATTTAAGTCATCAAGCGACTTTTCCATTATTATTGAAAAATTCATATTACTCAAGGCCAGAAAGACAGCTCATTAATATTTTTCATCCTTTATACACTGCGCCCAGTGCCGGATTCAGGAGAGGGCAACCGGGGCTACAGCCCCGGAACCATCACAAATGTAGGGCCAACACAATAGAGAAACAAGAAATCTTTCAAATTCCGACACGAGTGAGCAACTTTTATTTTGATATTTTTCATGGAATAGTTTTTTTCGCTGTTTTACCAATAGTACTTTGTACAAACGTGATGATTTCATTCTTAAATATCAAAATAGTATATTGTTTTATTAGGATCAATTGTAACACTTTGTCTGACAAGCGATATTTGCGAGGCGAAGCGACAGCCAGGCCGGGCACGCAAATTTTGCAAGTCAGAGTCACTTTTGATCCGAATGAAACATGCTATTATCGAAATAATTGATAACTAATTGAAAAATATAAGTGAAATACCACTATTTTGAGTCACTTGAGCATGTCAGTGTCAAAGCAGCTATCATAGCAGCTGTCATCCAACAGGTTTCAAGTTCCTAAGAGTTAAACTTCAACTTAAGCTCCTAGACACTAATTGTGTTACATACATACTAATCATTTTGTTGTGTCAGTAAGATAAACGACTTTTGAGCCGATTGCAGAGAAAATAATTTATTCATAATTGTGCACTCCAATCTGAAAGTATCAATATGTCAAATAGCCCTAATAAACAGTTGACCTTTATTCCCCATCTTGATAGAGCATCTCACTGGCTGAGTGGGGCAGAACTTGTTTGCCGCCTTGGATTGTTACCAATCTACGAAGTTATGATAATACTACATTCTTGAAGATGAAAATTTTAGAGTTACATTCCCAAAATTCCCCACAATGTTTTTGGTTTCGATTGCATAAAATTGCAGTGGAGAGCGCTCATTTTCCAAAATAAAAATGAACTAGAATAGGCTTCTTCGAACTACGATGGGACAAAACCGTCTATCAAAGCTATCCCTACTGAGCATTGAAGAAGATTCACTTCGGAAACTGGAATTCAGCCAAATCATCAACGATTTCTTCATGAAAAACGCTTGCAAGGCTCTATTCATCAACACTAAAATTCAATTTCAGATAGTTCTCGTTTTTGACTATAAAGAATGAGTCAGTTTTTTTTAGCAAGACTTCAACAGCTTAAAGAAGATACTATTTTGAGATGGAAGTATCTTGTGATGATTTTATAATTTTTTTGTGTTTTTTAATTTTTGCCACTGAGTTTCATCGACACATCTTATTAAAGCTTCCGATCATTCCAGGTCTCCAAGTCACTTACCAAGAAATGTCAAATAAAGGGTACTCAAAAATAAATTTTTATACCAAGAAATTATTTTTGGCATCTATTTCGAAATCCATTCAGTTCCCGACAGACATATAGTAGAGCAAAAAGTATCCAAATAAAAGAGATAATCTACATGAATGTAACAAAGCAGATGCAGCACGCAAAATTATTCATGAGGGTGAAATTGCGTACAACCCCTAAAAGTGTAATGCCTGATAGCTCTGAATATTGAGTTTTTTTAGTGTAATAGTTGCACGAAATTTCAATTCATTATTACGAAAACTATAGAAGAAAAATTGAAAACCATTGAAAAAATCTTGGAAACGAAGCTCCCACGCATTTATGTTCACATGAATTTTTTTATTTTGAAACTATGTGTTCTTCAAGCTGTTGAAGTCCTGCTGCAGAAAAATATTTCACCCTGTATTCTTATAGATATGTTGTTAAATTAATTTAGTTGTTAAAATAATTTAGTTGTTAAAATATTGACTGTCAAAATTTGTTCATTTTATTTGGAGAATAATTAGGGGCCAGGGGGCGGGGTCCTCCACTCTAGACCTAATTTTTTCGAGATTTTGTGGAAGACTCATGTGAAATCACTCCAAAATAATGAATACTTTTATTGTGAGGTTATGTAGAAAGTACAGAGAACCTGACAAAAGGCAGGATTCATTATCTGCGCAGGAAAAAGGCATAGCAGAGCTTGATCTTCCATCCAACCTTCATAATATATTTATGATCATACCTAATTTAGAAACATTTATGATAAATAGTGAGAAAACATTTTTTTCACTATACTACTGATATGATATCGAGGCAGCTTTGGACAATATGCCACTAGCGGAAGTTCAGGACCATTCAGTAATTATCATATTATTCTTGCTAGATGTTAGTGATATGTATACAAAATTTATAGATTTATGGAAGTCAATGTTTTTAATGCAATTTTTGATATTCAAACTCTACTGTGAGTACCGCGTACAAGCTGACTATTTAAATCAGCTTCTGTGGAAATGAACAGTTTATGAACAGTTATTTGTTCTGTGAATAAACATATTATTATTATTATTATTAATTCAAGCAGGATGGTGCACCTGCACATAACTCAAGAGCTGCTAGAGATTAATTAACACTCACTGAGACTCACAAACCGAGTGATTAGCACGAATTCTGAAACTCCCTGGCCAGCTCGTTCACCCGATGTGACACTGCCAGACTTATTTCTCTGGGGATATGTCACGAACTATGTTTATGAGCAAATGTTCGGAAAACAAACGAATAACTCAGAATGATGGTTCTTAAAGCGTTTCAAAGAATAACTCCAGATATGTTCAATAATATTTTAAATTTAACAGTAAGATGTTATGAATGAATGCGATGGCAATCTTTTTGAACATCTCTTATGAGTTTATCAGTTTCGTATCTATTTTGAAGTGCATCTGTTTGTTTCTTCATTGTAATTTTTTATTAAATTGTCGATTATTCACGTATTCTAAAATGATGTTGATGTAGCAACTCAGATTGATGGTTCTTGAAGCGTTTCAAAGTATAACTCCAGAAAAGTTGAATAATATTTCAAATTCAACAGTAAGAAGATGTTATGCATGCTGACAAAGCAATGGCAATCTTTTTGAACATTTGAACATCTCTTGTGAATTCATCAGTTTCGTATCTGTTTTGAAGTGCATCTGTTTGTTTCTTTACTGTTATTTTTTATTGAATTGTCGATTTTTCACGTATTGTAAAATGATGTTGATGTAGCATCGTTGAATATTCAATTTAATGAATCAATCAATCAATCTTCGAAATCGGAATGGAAAGGGCTATTTGAATGTGATATCAGAATATCAGGGCCGTATTTGAAAAAATGAATAAGTTGATGGTTGCTCATAGACGAAACTTTGGATCATGAAATCGTTGATGCCAAATAAATAGCATCGACAGTTGCCACGAAGATGTTTTCTCAGTTTTGTCATAACTTCATTATTAACGCTAGAAAAAAAAAAAAATCGAAAACCCGAGTATTCAGTTTTGCGGAAATAACTCGAATATAATTAGTCATATCAGAGATTCTTGGAAATCATTTCATTGGTCCTTCTCTAGCACACATTTTCTTAACCAAATCTGTATCTCGTAGTTTCCGAGATGCCCATACTGGCCCTTCTTATCTTGGGCACAGTGTATATTTTTTTAGTACAGCTTGCGATTTTTACTTTCATTTATTTTTCATTGTTATTTTCATTTTATAATCTTTACAAAGTCCGTTTGGGACAGCTTCATCGAAAGACATTCGCCGTGCGCCGCATTGTTTTTTTTTGCATTTTCAAAGGGACCGGATGCGCGTGGTGATGTTTTTGCTGAAGTCGTCCCGACCAACTTTGTGAAAACTTTACCTGTTTATTAGGTATTTATTTATATTTATATTTGTTGCATTCCTACTTGTACCCTTCAAGTGTATGGATTTCTGTATTCTCTCAATTTGTTTTTCGTTGAAAACATTAATGAAGAATTATGATAATCTCTAATAATATTTTATAGATCCGGTGTTGTTTTTTCTTTCATTCAAATATGGTTAATTCATCAGTACCTACTTCTTTCCTGTTTGTACTGGATTTTATTTTTATCAATAATATTTTTGTTGGCCGTTACTTCTTGAAGAAATTAATTTTGTGAACATGTTTGTAATGTGTGAGGCGAAAAATACAGGGTGGAGACTTTAACTGGAATAAATTCGCTACTGTGAGAGAGAATGAATTTTCTGAAAATTCGCGAGACACGTCGACGTTTAAATTCATTTATCTGCAAAATGGAGAATATAACCCTTCAGGGGTAGCAGAAATCTACCTCAACGTGTTTTTTCGAATGGCTATGGCTTGCGACCCCTCATTGGAAAGCTGGTTGAAAGAGAAATCCAGCGTACTGATCATTTTTCAAACCGCAGTACGTTTGTGGGTCGCATTAAATCAAAATATAATTTCGTAGTTTGATATATTTTCAACGCATTTCATCAAAATTTTGACTTTTAGTGACAGTGAAATAGGGCATTTTCATCAGTTTGCAATAACACTTCGTTTCGAACTGTGAATACAGCAAAAAAACTAAATTTCTTTTTGCGCCTCTAAAAAAATACTAGAATACAATAGCAGATAGCAGTTGTAAGCAAAACATTGCCATCAATTGTTCAACACACATTTTGAGCGGTTGATACGTTGAAAAAAAAATGAATTTAAAAATTATATTCCAACAACCTTTAAACCTATGAAAAACAAAAATTTTACTAGTATGCTGGTTTCCTCTTCCACCAGCTTCCCGATGAAGGTTCACAAGCCTTAGGGTAACATTTATAAAAAGAGGGTGGTTTCAACTACCCCTGGAGAGATATATTCTCGATATTGCTTGCAAAAAGTAGGTAAACACATCAAATCGTTGACATATGTCAGGAATTTCCCGAAAAAATATTCACCTCGCTAACGAATTTATTCCAGTTAGAGTCTCCACACTGTATATTGTGTGGTCGTAAACCGGTCTGAAAGAGAAATTTCTTCAGGGGATTAAATTGAGATCTGGATGAATTGTGACTTGAAGTTACGACGACTTACAGTTACCTACCTTTTTGAACAAAATATGGCGAGAAATAAGAATTCTCAAATCGAAATTCAATATACCGAGGCATAAAAAAGTTATGAAGCTTCACATGCTGCGGCTGGCGCTATCTGCAGTGTATTTCTCATCTTAAAAACCCTCTAGTGACATATTTCGTACGGAATATGCTATTTTCATATATTTCCGAAAATATTAAGAAAAATCTATTGAATCTGTTATATTTCGAAAAATATTAATTTTTGAACTGAGGTAAATTGAACTAGATCCTCATAGTTTAACTTCAGTACTGCATTAGAGTTTGGTTCAGACCTCATAGAAACACCCTGTTTATAAGTTAGTCAAAAAGACGAAATACTACCTAGTCTTAGAGTCCATCCATCGTTTCCTTTTTTGATTCCATCCTACCAGAAATGATTGTTTCGCGTAAAGCCTCTGAGTTCGGCGTTTCTTCAATTGTGAATGATTCAAGAGATATAATTCTTCATACCGAAATTCTTTAGGTGATGAATATCGAATGAAATTTGCTGTCCAATGTTTCCTTTTGCATACAAAGGGTGATCCAAAATGCAATAGCAGTACTTTGTCAATCGATGCTTTCGAGAAGAAAAGTTCGTATTATCGTATGATCTCACTTTGAACGGTTCCTCCTCTATATCTCAGTCGTGCGATTCTCATGAAATTCAGAATGGTATGAATAATCATCAATATGATCAGTTTTCTAGAGGGGAACACAAATATAGACAGTGCCGTGCGTTTTTATTGAAATATAATGGGGTCGATTTTTTAAGAAATCATATTAGGAATTTTTTACACGAAAACACTTCATAATATTGTTCCTCGCGGTTCCAAACTCCCATAATATGTGAATTTTCATGTAATTTCTATGGAGGGTTTCAAAAGAAAAGGCACATACAGGCAACGTTTTTGCGAACGTACCTAATGATTTACACGGAAACGGTGAGTTCAACGAAAAAATCGAAATCTTGTTTTATCTTTCAAACCATAATTTTCTACGTACCGGAGTTATTGAACTTCAACTACGCCACAATGCTCAAAGTGGAATGAAACGTTGAATAAATACAAAAAGCTCAAAGTCATTTCCACAACTAATGTTCATAAAATGAATAACAATGAGAAATGACGGGAGAAAAATAACTACTTTCCTGACTAATGCCACGCAGAATTACATCCTCCCGAAATCTATGCATCGATACGTATAAGCGGATACTAATGCAAGTTATTTCCCGTGGTTCTCACGAAGTTCTTTGAAAATTACAGGATATCCCTTTTCGTGGGAACCAGAACATAAAAAAAGTGCTTCCTTCCCTAATGCCGATTGATTTTGACCTAGCCAGGTTAAAGCAACATCTGCATACCGGTTTCAAGCTTTTTTGGCTCTCATCAGTGCAGGGTAGTCTCCAGCCAGCAGTCCGAAGACCGCCGGCTAAGCGTAACATGGCCCAACAAATTCCAATCGGCAATCGAAATATGGCTATCTCCTAGTTGAAATTACGCCAGTCGTGCAATCAGCCACTCCCGTTTCTTTATTATTCCAGTTTTGTGGAGTATTTCTTTCCTTCTACATATTCTAGATGCCGTTAAACCCGTGTGGCACACATCTACCTACAGGATTTTCCTCTGCGACTATAAATATTGCCGATTGGAATTTCTTGGGACAGGTTACGCTTAGCTGGCGGTTTTCGGACTGCTGGCTGGAGACTACCCTGCATCTATGAGTTAAAAAACCTTGAAACCGGTAAGTAGATGTCGTTGTGTTAACTTGGCCAGATCAAAATCCAACGGCATCATGAAGGGAAACACTTGCATTAGTAACCGTTTATATGTATCGTTCCATAGATTTCGGGAGGATGTAATTTAATGTTCTGCGTGGCGTTAGATAGATAGCTTTATTCAGGTAAATTCAGTTAACAATCTATATAGGAAGTCACCTAAGCAATGCTTGTGTTGTGAACATCCTATAACGATAATAGTTATAATAGTAATAATAACAAAGCAATAATAATAATAATGATAACGACAATAATAGTATTAATTATTAACTAAAATATTAATAGTAATACCTACGATGATAATAACATCAATGAAAGTAAGTGATATAAAGCGTTTCGGAGAATTCATTTATTTATATATTTTGTTTACACATTGATATATCATATATATATTTGAGGAATAAAGGACACTCAGTCAAATAGCTGTTTGAATAGATCATAATTAATATTTATATATTTTTTTACTTCTTTCTTCAATCTGTTTTTATTTTTCATAATTTTCAGATGTACTGGTAGTTTATTGACCATTTTCGGTCAATAGAAAGTTATGAATTGTTGAGTTTGATTTTTTGTATAAAATGGAGGTTTAATTGATAGGTTGGCAGTTGTTCTAGTGTTATATGCGTGAGTGTGATACACGTTTGAAGAGTTCAGTGTACATATCAGACTGTGGTATACATATAATTTCCTTACTTCAAATAGTCCGGTTTCAAGATAGAGTAAAGTAGTTGGATATCTGCGATTTTTTTTAAACTTGATTTTTATCAAGCAATTCTGTATAACTTGAAGATTGTTCATGATAGTTTTACCTACGCTACCCCAAATTATAATGCAGTATATTAATATTGATTCAGCCAAGGCATCATAGATCATAAGTAGTAGTTTTTTAGCCAGGAAAGTAGTTGTTTTTCTTTATTTATCTACCATTGTTGTTAATTTTATGAACACTAGTAGAAACGACTTTGAGATTTTTGTATTCATTCAGCTATTGAACTTTCCAAAATTTGCATTTAATTTGAATTCATTCTCGAGGCAGAAAATGAGAAAAATGTTCACATTTAGAGGTTCGAAAGCATGGGGAACAATACTATGAAGTTAGTTATCCTGCAAGAAAATCCTCATACGATTTCATGAAATTTCAACCTATTTTATCTCAATACAAATCCGAGATACTGTCCATGTAGTAGTACTAATAGGTGGGGAGGCTGTAGCCAAGCAAGTAGGCCCCGATGGGCCTTTTTTGTTAACCTCTGCTCTCCACATATCTATGTTCCTTCACCTAGATTTCCTTTACGAATATCCCTGACCTTCTGATCTCAGAAACTATTCAATTCATTGTTGTTCGATTTGGACTAGTCTATCTCGATATTTTTCAAGCTTTTTTGACTGTTTCACTTTTTCACTTGAACTTCCGGTTCTACCGAAAAAAAGAGGTCATTATTCAGGTATAGGACAACTTTTATATTTCATCGAATTACCCTGTATATTTTTGCACATTCAGAAAGACTGGTCTGTTCTCTTTCTAATAATGTATTGCAAGTTATGTTTTCCTAGAAAACTATCAGAGCTATAACTCTATGAAACTACTGTATGTGGAATGGTTTGATGAGATTATGCAATGTTATCAAAGTCGCCTTTGGAAATAATTCTGGTCACAACAGATGAAATGCCAGATTAGATGTGTCAAATGAAGATTGTCGAGCATTTGTACTCTTTTCGAGTTGAAAAAATGTTTAATTTAACTGAAAAAGCTAAGTGTGTAGCCGAAACAAAATATTATCAAATTACAAGAAGAAGATTCAGAACTATACTTAATAAAGATCATTTAGTGCAAAATTCAATAAAACATGGCATGCTAACTTTTTGGACACTGGATCTATTAATCGTATAAGAAAAGGACCCCCAACAATGTGAATCGGCTCAACAATGCAATAGTAATCCTGGGTTGCATACAAGAAGACCCCACGTTATCTACACGAAAAATTTCTGCCATCACAGGTATTCCGCAAAGTACAGTTCACAATATTATGTCCGAAGAATTAAGATTGAAGGCATATACAATTCAGATACTACAGGAAATCAAACCAGCTGATTTTGAAAAGAAGTTGAAGTTCTGTAGGAAAATCGGTGCATTGAGGAGAAATAAACACTTCCTGGATACTTTGATAATGTCTGATGAAGCAAGTTTCCACATGGATGGCAGGGTGAATAAATATAATTGCCGCATTTGGGCATTGGAAAAGCCAAGAAGCATTCATAAACATGGCAGGGACTCTCCAGAAGTGACCGTTTGGTGTGCCATGTCGAAGCACAAAATATATGGTCCATTCTTTTTCGATAATCCAATTGTGAACTTTCTTTCGTACCATTTCGTACTAAGACATGTTGGGAAACTTTTTCTATCCACAATTGTAACAGGATAATTAACTGGATATAACATCCAACAAGATGGAGGAACACCCCACTATGCAGCGATCACAAGATATTCTGAATGCCACTTTTGGATATCGTTGGATTGGAAGAGGATGCCCAATACTATGGCCACCACGTACTTGATTTTTTGTTATGGGGTTATGTCAAAAGTCGTTGCTACCATACAGTGCATCAAAATCTCGATCAACTCAATGAAAATATTCGTAACGTAATAGAAAGTATTTCCGTCGAAATATCGAGTCGGTTTGATTAGAGTCCCTGTATATACCTTAGACAAGAGTCCGGACACAAAACTGACAGCCCTTGGGGTTTTTAATATTTTGTTTCATTTGGTTTGCCCACCTGACAATGTGACGAAACACCATAGTCGTCCCGCCCGCTTTTTTTAATTATTTCGTATTTCCGTCACTGTCACTGAAATTTTATGACCGCCAAAATTTTGCATTTTAAATTATTTCAATGTCCTGCTGCGTACATTATTTCGATAATTCATTAGAAAAGGGATTCAAGTTATTCAATTTTCCGAATGATCCTTTAGAGATAATGTCATGGAAGAATGCAATGAAACGTCCAGAATGGAAAATTAATTTCAAGAAATCCGAAATATGTGAGGTAAATATTCAAATTTACTTGAAAAAACAGTACAAAAAAGATCAATTTCAGGCCCATTTTGATAGAGATTCTTTCAAGCTGATGGATTTCAAATTGGAAGAGTCTGCTGTGCCGTCAATTTATAAAATGAAGACGTTCAAAAAAAAAAGTTCCGTCGTCATCGTATTGGGAGTTACTGAATGATACGATCGCAGAAAAAGAAAATGAGAATGAGATGATGCGGAAAGAAATTGAAAGTTTGAAATCAAAACTTGAATATTTAGAGAAATTGCAATGTGCTATGTCATCAGTCCACGGCGTTTTTAATTCAGATCGAATTCAAAATTTACAGGTGAATGTAGACTGCAGGAAGAGGTGGGAAACCGACACAATTTAAATTATATTGAAACAATTATATATCTTCTATTTTTTTATATCCCAACAGAAAACAACTAAATATATTTTCTTGACTATATGTGATACCACGTAGAACACTTAAATTATCTTTCTTATATCTAATGGTATCTCAGGAATAATTTATCATGAAAATTATCGATTCGAAATTTGAACACCCTGTTGTTGTTTGAAAATCTTATAATTATTCTAGTCAAAATAGCCCTATTTCTCACTTCTACCTACGGCTATGAACGGTTTGACAAATAATCTAACCCTCAAAATTTTTTGTGACAATCATTGATCCTAGGGGAATTGAAAAGACAGAGCTCGATATATATGTCTTATTCCTTTATTCAATCATCAATGCATTTTTTGAAAACAGAAAAGGACAGAAGTATAGCTGTGTCCGGACTCTTGTCTAAGGTATATACAGGGACTCTAGTTTTGATAACTTCTGAGGGATGGTTTATCAAATTAGACGAAAGGACCCCGCACTTTTAGTACGTTAAATCGTTCTCGGTGAAATTTTCTGAATTTTCTGTATGTTGTAGAATTCGATGAACTGATTGAACCTGCAGAATCGTGAAGTTCTTTGATGTACAGATTCTGAGATACAGGGCGTTGAAGTTACAAATCGGTATTTTTCATTTAATTATTTTCTCGAAATTCAAAGATGCCAAGAACAATTTTTTTCGCTCATATCATCAACGAACCTCCATATTACTCAACATAATTCAGATGGTTCAGATAATGTAATTGTTTACAGAGTGAAACATATAAACATTTCAGTGATGTCTGAAAATTCGATGTTATAATGAAATATCGAAAAAATAATTCAGGCATGCAATATACTATTCTCATTCCATCATGAATCACAATTCATTCATTTCATACAGGGTGATTTGAAAAATTGGTGACACCTAAGACCGATTTATTCATACACATCCTGTATATTCGAGTGAATTGTTAACCACCCAAGATAGCTGATACCGTATGAACATGATTTCATTGAGATATATAGGGTGATCATGAAGATTTTCGATGATGAAAATGACAAAAAATCGTGTTTTTTGAAATCACCCTGTTATTCATGAATAACTCGGTGAAATTCCTTAATTATTTTTTAATATATTCATCATTCGCTCCTCAACGCTGTCTTGAAAATTCAGTTTCCTATCATGACGGGCGTCATAGTTATTAATTCTGGAACTTACCATTTGCATGAAGAGTTGAAGAGACTTGTTCACTTACATTCGCATAGTGGCCGATATTTTTCACGAATAGTGAAACGTGAGAATGTGGAGACGAAAATAAGTTTAGTATTCATATACAGGGTGAACATTAGAAATTCAATAACAATAGCAGATATATGAATTAAATAATATTAATATAATGTACAGATAGTTAGGCGAATTTCGTTGGTATACAAGCTCTGCTAAAATGAAAAACGAACAATACCTAGGAGATATGGGAGAATGATTCGGTCTTTCATGCTTCCATTTCTAATAGGGAGAGTTGAATCCTGGAATCGACAGATTTTTTCACATTTGTTTTCCACTCAGAATCAGGCGTTTCCATCATTTTCATATTTGCTTTCTATCAATACTTATTATGATATCATTAGATTCATATTCATATCACACTCCAATGATATAATTCGATACGTATGATGGTGTAATATCAATAATCCTATTATACTGGATGTTTCCGAAATAGCTGCGATATATAAATATGAAAAGGTGTTGTATGGGACATAATAACAAAAAAATACTGAACTTGTCACGCGGCTACTGATTGTTGATTTCAGATTGGGTATTGTAACTTAAAATATATTCCCTTTGTGGAATTTATTGTTCATCAATTTATGAAGACTTGAAGAAACTTGTTCATTTACATTCGTGGCCGAGATTTTTCACAAATAGTGAAACGTGAGAATGTGGAGATCAAGTGTAACATAAATGATCTATGAAGGCCCATTTATCAATATTCAATTCTGGCTGCTGGGATAGTTGGACTGTTGGACTCGCCCTATCGTGTATGAGGCCCCGGTACGATCACTAATCACTAAAGGTGACTAGGAACAGCCTTAACCGAATCCACCTCCTACGTAGCGTACAACACTCAAACCGAAATCAACAATCGATATCCGCGTGACAAGTTCACTGACAGATCTTTGTTGATTATAACTCACCTACTTGATATAATATCGAATATGAACCAATAGTGCAGAAACTCATTTTTGCATTCAATAGGAATTAAATTTTTAGGATTATTTTTTATTTCACCATCATATATACGTATTGAATTAGTATATCTTTGGAATGTGATTTGAATATGAATCTAATGATATTATAATAATTACTGATAGCAAGCAAATATGAAAATGATGGAAACGCCTGATTCTGAATGGAAAACAAATGTGAAAAAATCTGTCGATTCCAGGATTCAACTCTCCCTATTAGAAATGTAAGCGTGAAAGATTGAATCATTCTCCCATCTCCTAGGTATTGTTCGTTTTTCATTTTGGCAGAGCTTGTATACCAACGAAATTCGCCTAACTATCTGTACATTATACTAATATTATTTAATTCATATATCTGCTATTGTTATTGAATTTCTAATGTTCACCCTGTATATGAATACTAAACTTATTTTCGTCTCCACATTCTCACGTTCCACTATTTGTGAAAAATATCGGCCACTATGCGAATGTAAGTGAACAAGTCTCTTCAACTCTTCATGCAAATGGTAAGTTCCTGAATTAATAACTATGACACCCGTCATGATAGGAAACTGAATTTTCAAGACAGTGTTGAGGAGCGAATGATGAATATATTAAAAAATAATTAGGGAATTTCACCGAGTCATTCATGAATAACAGGGTGATTTCAAAAAACACGATTTTTTCATCGAAAATCTTCATGATCACCCTATATATCTCAACGAAATCATGTTCATACGGTATCAGCTATTTTGGGAGGTTAACAATTCACTCGAATATACAGGATGTGTATGAATAAATCGGTCTTAGGTGTCACCAATTTTTCAAATCACCCTGTATGAAATGTATGAATTGTGATTCATGATGGAAAGGGAATAGTATATTGCATGCCTAAATTATTTTCTCGATATTTCATTATTAAATCGAATTTTCAGACATCACTGAAATGTTTATTTGTTTCACTCTGTAAACAATTACATTATCTGAACCATCTGAATTATGTTGAGTAATATGGAGGTTCGTTGATGATATGAGCGAAAAAAATTGTTCTTGGCATCTTTGAATTTCGAGAAAATAATTAAATGAAAAATACCGATTTGTAACTTCAACGCCCTGTATCTCAGAATCTGTACATCAAAGAGCTTTACGATTCTGCAGTATCTCAGAATCTGTACATCAAAGAACTTTACGATTCTGCAGATTCAATCAGTTCATCGAATTCTACAACATACTGAAAATTCAGAAAATTTCACCGAGAACCATTTTACTTATTAAAAGTGCGGGGTCCTTTGCTCAAATTGAACCTCTACAATATGAAGTTTTACAAGTTGAAAGAACTTCAGCCGTTCCTGAAATTTCTCGACACGCCTAAAATACTGAATGTGTAGCTTTGTCATTGAAAGGGCTATTGGGGCATCTGATATCGAGATATCAGGGCCATACTTAAAAAAATACATTGATGATGATTGCTCAAAGACGAAACCTCGGATCATAAAATTAACAATGTCACATTGAGTAACATCGAAAGTTGCCATAGAGATGTTTCTTCAGTTTTGTCATAAATTCGTTATCAACGCCAGAATAAAATTAATTTGAAAATCCACATATATTATTCAGTTTTCTGAAAATCACTCAAAATCAGAGAAATAGAGAAATTTTCTGAAAGTCATTTCATCAGACCTTCAATTGCGTAATTTTTCTCCAATTCAACGAAATCCTCCTTATCTTGGACACAGTATACAGGGTGTATCTAAATAACACCGAAAAAATTCAAGGGTGATTCCTTGTGATATTTTAGGAAAATTCATATAAACATGTGTCCTATCATCCTATCATAATCTTTAGAAGTTCAAAAAAAATTCCAATACCTACCTCCTGTCCCTACCCTCCCTAGGAACGCACGATGTTCTTTGAACATTATAGGGATTCCCTTTCGTGCGCTCCAAGCGATAAAAAAAAACGTAATGGTTTTGTAAATAGTTAAATGGAGCTTCTTCTAGTGCAATTAGATTCGAAATAATATTTCTAGTGGCGTCACAATTAATGGGTAAATTTATCGATATTCATAGTGAATGTCATTGTACACCAATGATCTTTATTAGATTGAACTATTGGAATAACAACTTTTTTATCCTTTGTGTGATTTCTGTATCTAGCTTAGTTTTTCAGGAAACAATAAAAATTCGATTTGATTTCAAATTTTAATGTAGGTGTTTTCAAGACTTCCATTGAGATTACTCAATAACCCCAATTAGAATCGTTTTGAAGTTTTGGGGCTTTCTCAGTCTCCATCCATACTGAATTTTGGCACCATGAAAGCTTATACAAGGGGGTTATAAATAGAAACAATTAATACTTTCAACTTCAACATCCATTATCTCAAAAACGGAGCAAGCTAGGACACATGTTGATATGAACTTCATTTGCTAGGAAATACATATTGAATTTTTTGATGACACACCTGATTTCAACTTCCGGTTCATCTGGAGACACTTTTTTTTTTCCTACCTTTAATGACCATGGACATTAGTCCTTCAGCCACACACAATTTGAATTTTTCGTTCATATTTCGATATTGTTTTTTGTTATGAATTTGACGAATAGGTCAAAAATGTTGTTGTCCCTTCAAAGAGATCATTTCTAAAGAATTTGCTGCACCCCTATTTTATTCAAATGATATAGGAACATTTTTTCTTTATTAGGCAGTTCTTTATGTATTGTAAAATATGAGCTATTTGAATCTTCTGTTATTTCTCTCCAGTAATTGCCCCAATCAATATGAATATTGTTTTTGAATTCGTGAAAGAGATCTTTATAACATGCAATGTTAAGGAAGTTATAGCATGAGGTAGCATTTTTTGCAGCTGCATCTACTCTGGAGACACTCTACCCTCATCATTTCAATTTAAGGCATATTCGAGAACATTTTTCGTTTTTTTTTTTTTCGTATCTAAATAATTAAATTGCTCGAGTGGGAACCTATTGGGAAAAATCAATTCGATACATTCTTTTCCCCCTGAGATTTCAAAAATTGGGAGCCTATGCTGTAGGTTCCTGAATGGCATGCTTATATTATCATGTTATGGGGTCGATTCATGGAGGCATTTCAAGAAATAACAATAAAAACGTATGTCGTAAATGTCCTAACTCTTGAAATACAAAGTGGAAAATATGCATACTTTCCCCTTTCTTCATCCTGTATATCTTTTCGTGATAGCAGAATTTAGTATTTCATGTGACTGAAATGGTATAAAAATCTTAGATCCAGTAATTTAAACGGCATTCATATCAAATTTTGGAGTCTATCGGATTTCAACAGGAGGTTGGTTTTTGTACAAAATTTAATGGCCTTTCATAAAGTTGAATGAAATTTGGAAATCCCCCTTCGTTGCCCACTTTTTACTAAAATACAAATAATAATATTCTCCTAACGACGTCACTGGAAATCAGATTGGCCAAATGTTATCACTATTGCATTTGCCCTCATCATTGAAATATTTCCGAATTTTTATGAGCGGTTTGCTGATTAATTGAATGAAATTAATTGAATGAAATTGATTTTTCGTCGACCTCTACAAAAATCACATTTCACGTTCTAATTTCCGAACGAATAACCGACTATTTCCGAAGGCAGAAACTAACTTTTCGTCCGCAAACACTTTCTGTCCGCTGCAGGGTTGTCAGTTCTACTGAATTTTCAGTAAATCTCCTGAATTGCATATTGATCTGCTGATCTACTGAAACATTTCATTACCTACTGAAAAATTCGCACACTTATTTATTATTATAATCACCTATATTATTATTAATCTATAGTTAATCACATACACTTATAAATATCATGATATTTCGGCATGCTCTGTTCAAACTAATTCTATACAAAATAAGTAATAAACTAACATACAGGGTATGTCACGACGAACTTACACTATCTTTATATCGAGAATCAGTCGGAAGAAATCCATGAAAATGTGCATGCTTATATTTTAGAATACGCTCTTTTCATTTTAAATATTTTCGACAATGCAGTGCTGCCGCTTCTACTACAAAGTAGTAGCAACATTGATATTTCGAATGGAACACCCTGTATTTTATTGCATTCTTAAATTCTCCCTAAAGAGCTTATTTTATCGATATATTACACTTGGGGTCTATCGAAAAAGATTACAGAGATAAAGGGTGTTCAAAATCGAGATTTTTCAGCTTTCGAATTTTTTTGAGTCGAAACTATTCACTATGGGTCAATTGGCCGATAATAAATAGTTTCGACACGAACAAATCCTAAAGTTGGAAAATCTCGATTTTGAACACCCTATATCTCTGTTATCATTTCCGATAGACCCCGAGTGTAATATATCGAAGAAATCAGTTCATCAGGGAGAATATGTAAATGCAATAAAATACAGGGTATCCCATTTGGAATAACAAAATTGCTGCTTTTTTTGATAGAAGCGGCAACACTGCATTGCTGAAAATATTTTAAATGAAGAGAGCGTATTCTAAAATATGAGCATGCATATTTTCATGGATTTCTCCCGACTGATTCTCGATATAGAGATAGTGTAAGCTCCTCGTGACATACCCTGTACAGGTAGGTACTATTGATATGTATGAACCAAAAAAGGACAATACTTCATCTGATTCAGATCGAATTCCATTTTTTATATACCTCTGTTATAACAAACAAAATAAGAAACAAACTTTCTTATTAAGTTCAATTTTTTTTATTTGTTTTGTATTTTTGTTGTTCATTTTTACTATTTGTTATGTTTTCCAGATACTCAAATCTGATAAGTACCTTTCGTGCGCTCCAAGCGATAAAAAAAAAAATTCAAAATGAGAATTAGGAATATGACTATTTTCCATGAGAATGTTTGTTTTATTTGTTTCTATTTTGTTGGAAATTTTTCTGTTCACTAAAAGTACATCATTTTTTGACGTCATAGGTTTATTTCAGTATCCTTTATTGGTATTCGTATAACATTAAATAGATCTGAAATTTTTCCCAAGCTATTTACTGATGAAATAAAAATCGAACTGGCTGTTGTCAAATTAATTATTCACGAAATCCGATAGACTTTACTGTGAATATAGGACCGTGATGTGGATATAAGTAAGGATATGCACCTCGACGAAATACTGTCTATTGTCCCGCCTGATTGCTAGCCTCGGCTAAGGCCTTGGCTATCAATTTGCATACTCGACTATAATAGACAGTTTTTCGTCCTTGGTACATAAATAACCGTATTTTTCATCAATTCTGATACCTTGTATCCTAAAGCTTAAGACGTTTGATGATTCATGTATGAAGTTTCTTTCTTGAAATTGGTCGCCTCCTTTAAAATTAGCATGACATGTCAAAATCACTCTGTCTCTATGTACCATACAGGGTGCTATTTGAGTATGTGGCTAAACTTCTTAGGATAATTCTTCGTGAGATCTGAGACGAAACTTTACAGAAACATAAATTTGAATAAAACTTGAAAAAAAACTTATCGTCAATCTTATCATGGCAAAATTAGTCAACAAAATTTTACGAACTGATTTTTTACTCCCTGTATCTTGGAAACCATTTCCGAATGTAAATTTGTCAAAGCTGTCGGCTTAGAATCACTGAAGAAATCACCACTCGAAGTATGACCACATACTATATCATTTGTTTCGAATTCAATCCTCACCATTGGGATCTCGGAAACTATAAGCTATAACAGATACGAAGATGGTAAAATTGGGGCAAATTTGCCGTTTAGAAAGTTTTTGAAATTCCAAGTATGTCCGGAGACATCCGGAAAAAAACAAAATTTTTGGAAAATTGATTTCATTATTTTCTGGATTCATTCATGGTAGGATCTCAAAATGAACTGTACTTTTACATTGTCATTTTCTTCCAACTACATGATGGTTCTTTCAGATTTGATAACTGACGTTTCGTCTCCCGGCCACCATTATCAATTTTATTTTATCCAGTGGGTGCTATATTGGTTTTTTTCTGTTTTGAATAGAATTTATTATTATTCTCTTTTCAATGGTATATCACAAAAGTTGCCATTCTCTCTGGAAAAATCGGAGATATTAAAAAGAAAACAAATCATTATAGTTGGCTTTGAGTTTGAAATGGCGGAAATGGATTTTACGAGTGGATAAATTAGAGACATAAAATAAAGAAATGTACTGAACTCGCAACTAGAATGAATCTTGAACGAACAAAAATAATAAACTAATAACCGAATGTCATTAACTGATATCGAGAAACATCAAACTCAAAGTATACTATGATGATTTGTTTTTTTCAATTGTCTCCGAGTTTTCCAGGAAGAATGGCAACATGTGATACACCATCAAAAAAGGAATAACAGGTTTTATTCAAAACAAAAAAAAATCCAATATGGTGCTCATTGAAAAAAATAAGGTCGATGATGATCGCCGGGAGACGAAACTTCGGTTAGCAACTATGAACGCAGCATCATGTAGCAGAGAACAAATGGGAATGCAAAAGTGCGATTCATTTTGAAACCCTACAATAAATGAAGCCAGAAAGAATAAAATCAATGTTTCAAAATTTCGTTTATTTTTCGGATATCTCCGGACATACTTGGAATCACGAAACTTCCTACACGGCATATTGTTAGTTAAGTAAAGCGCAACTTTGTCCCAATTTAACCATCTTCGTATCTTTTATAATTTCCGAGATCTCAATGGTGAGGATCGAATTTGAAACACCCAGTATATCTGTATCTCCTTGCAATTTGCAGTTGATTGCTCAGTTCGAAAATGGTTGCAATTGGAGCACTCGAGCGTTGATGAAAAATGATCTATGTTTATATAAAAAGGGATCTCCCAATTTCTCATGTTCAGCTTCCGTTATTTCCAATGTATTCACTCGTACTGCGACTTCCTTCTTCTTCTTCTTTGAAGTATCGATGCAGCCATAACCAAAACCGGTAATTGGTTAAGTGGGTATTACGATGTTCATTCTCATTTTTAAAACTCAAAATACGTCTGAGAGAGCTAGGCAAAGTTAATCTTGCTGACCTGCCCTGCTACGCTAAGGCTAGTCGATAGTGCAAACACCCTTTATAAAATTGTTGCTCACCTATTTATTTTAATCATTTATTTCTGGTATTCCTCACACTTCGAAAGAAAGGAAGGTTGTTCTACTAACCGAATTATTTCAAATAACGAATATTAGTTCATACTTGCCAGTACCAGGGGAGTGATTCTTTGACCCTCAACTAATATTCCATAAATGGTTATTCCTACATAAAACCATAAACAAGCTGTTTTATATTCTTTATTCTCCTCAATAATCGAAATTCTTTAGTGTATATGTAATATCCCCTTAACAATATCCCAAAAAAAAACAAATAACATGTTGTGGATTAATCGAAAAATGTTCGAGGTCAATGGTAATTCGTTCAATGTGTTGGAAATTGATGGAATTCTCAGGAATTCCAATATTTTTATTTCATTTATTCGAATCTGAGTTGTTTCCATTTTGTACATACGCCAAAATCACGAAATCTTGATTATTTTCACCGATTTTCGAAAAACCATTACTTTATTTCAAATCGAGAATTTTTTCATCTCATATGTCAAAATAGTTTATCCTCGATTCATTATGTTCACTGATCAAGGAAATCGGTTTGCTCAAGTCATTCAAATTTGTCTAACCGTTTTCAAATATATACACATCTATATTTTTTTCGACACATTATAATGAAAATTTTCATGTCTGTTTAGGTTCCTCCCTCCGCGAGATTATGGACCGCCTTTTAACCAGCCCCTGCCTCAAACTATCCACAGTATTCAGCCTCAAAGGCAGTATCAAGATATCGCACCTCCAGGTGTAGACGACGATATTGCTCCTCCTGGTGTCGAAGAACTTCCTATCAAAACTGAGAAACAGGTTAGCCCGAAAAAGGAGGTTAAAGAAAAGGCTGTTACTGACAAGCGAGTCGATAGAAAAGAACCAGAAAAAACAAGTGATAAAAAACGAAGGCACGACAAGAGGAGTAGAACTCCTGATAGAGCTAGAAATCCCAGTCCCAGAAGGAAATCGAAGTCGAAAGATCGAGATAGCCCTGATAAACGTAGAAGAAGGAGACGGGAGTCTTCAGATCACTCAGATGACGAAAAAACCAAGAAGAGTAAGGATAAAAAGAAACATAAGGAGAAGAAGGAGTCTGAGAAGAAAAAGAAGCGAGACAAGAAGGAAAAACACAAAAAAGAATCGAAAGAGAAGAAACCAAAAGACGAGTTCAAACAAATTATTCCTAAAAATGTTTCTGAGGAAGAGGATGAAAGCTATTCAAAAAGTAAGAAAAAACGTGAAGAACAGGAAAAGTTATTGGAAGAAAGACGACTCGAAGCACTTAGAAATCAGAAGAAACAGGAAGAAGAGAGAATGTTTGAAGTAAATGAAAACAAACGGCTGGAAGAAGAAAGAAGAAATAGAGATAAAGAAATGCAGAAGGCAGAACGAAAACGTGAAGAACTTCGAAAATTGAAAGATAGGGAGCAGAGGTTCTCAAAGGTGCCTGAAAAATTGGAAGAAAACAATCTTACTCCAGAACCTGAAGAAGTCATACCCGATTTATATGGAGAAATGTCAACTGAGGATATAGATACGAAGGTTGTTGAGAATTATGGCAGAATTGAGAACGACTTACTAGAGGATGAACTACAACAAGAAGAACTGCAACAAGAAGAGTTGCTTGAGGAGGAGCCGCAATATCAAGAATTGCAAGAGGAAGTCTTAGAAAATGACATATTTCAAGCAGAAGGAGACGTAAACCAGCCACCTAATGAATATAGATTTGAGGAAATAATGGAAGACGGGGAAATAAAAGAATATGAAGAAGAAGAAAAAGACGTATTAGAATTACATACCACAGACATAGACCTGAAACATGAACTGGATAAGTCTGATATATTAGCCCCAGTTCCAGAGAAATCCAAATGGGAAGTCGACGAAGATGGACTCACTAGCCCCAAAGATAGCCATAAATCAGACACTAAATCTGACAAATCTGGAAAAGTAACTAATGAAGTCTTGAAGAGGGCAGAAAATGCTATATTTGCGAAAGCAATAAATGCTATAAGGCCGATAGAGATCAAAAAGATAGGAAATGATCGTGCAAAATTATATTCTGGAGAAAGAGATCAAATCACTGTGGTACCAGCTGTCGTTAAAACCGAAATTACTCAACCACCTGTAAGGCTATCAGTTAAAGAACGATTGGGTGTGAAAGTAGATGACACTGATAAGATTATCAACCTCAGCAGAAGATCTAAGACCGTTTCTCCATTCAGCAAGAGAGGTGAGAGTGGGAGGAACGTTGCAGCGGGAGAAAGACGTGTCGAAGTAGACGAAAATAAGAACCGGAATAGAAGATCTAGATCCAGACGAAGAGAAAACAGTCGAGATAAAAACAGAAACAAAATTGACAACAGACATCACAGCAGAAATGACAAGAAAGGCGATCGAAAGGGAGACAGGGGTAAAATAAAATCCAAAACAGAAAAGAGTACACATGCTGATGATGGTAAAAAATCGAAGAGAAAGAGGTCTAGAACAAGAAGTGTAAGTGAAGATCGAAAGGATAAATCAAAGAAGAGAGACAAAAAGGTAAAGAAAGAAAAACTGAAGAAGAAAGATTCGGAAGAGGTCAGGAATGAAAAAGAAGAAAAAGATGATCAGGGACCTCCACAAGTGGCAGCTAAGCGAAAAGCTACAATTGATGAAGCCAATTTTGAGCCAGACTATGATGAATCACACTCGGAAGATGAACAAAAAGATAAAAAGAAAGTTTCTAAGAAGGATTCTGATACTTCCAGTTCCGAATCTGATTCGGATTCTAGTTCGGAGGAGGAAAGGAAAAAGAAAAAGCACAAGAAACGTAAGAAGAAGAAGAAGCGAGAAACAAGTAGTAGTAGCAGTAGTTCTTCTTCAGAATCTGAGTCTAGTGAGAGTGAGAAGGATCGTAAGAAGAAAAAGCACAAGAAAGCCAAGAAGAAGAAGAAGAAGTCTAAACATAAATAAATGCAGTTGTATCAATTACAATGAATAATTCGTTAAGGAAGTATATTAGTGGTTATAGAATATATATTAAGAACTTTTGTATATATATGTAGTAGTTAGTGTATAATCCTAATAAACAATAATAAATACCTTTATGCGTTTTTGTTATAATCTGGAATTGTTCTGAATATACAGGGTCCCTCCGATTTTATTGCTATTTCCTAAACAGTATTGAATAAAAAGTTGATTGAATTAGACAAAAGTTGCGAAATTTGGACTTCTTCAATATCACTTCCTGCAATTTGGAAAAATGTCAGCCGTTCCTGAAATATTGTGAAAAAACTGAAAATCACTGATTTCGTTTTCATTGGTTGATATTATAGGAATACATTTGAAATTTTGTGTGGGCAGGTAATTAATCATGACAAAGAAGTTGGGATTGTCAGAAATATTCTTCATTATTTTCAAAGAGTTACCATACAACTTTTGTTTTCTTATAGGCGGCATATTTGTTTTATATATCATTGAATAGAGCTAAACATTCCCCGCCACAGCCATGTATGTATAACATGTTGACATTTTCACATGAAACAGCGCCAAAAATCAGTAAAAACATTTTCAAGTCTAGTTTTTATTTGTTTATCGTATGGCATAATATCACATATGCATATACAGTGTGGAGACTCAAACTGGAATAAATTCGCTAGCCGGGAGGTGAATATTTTTTCTAAAAATTCCCGACATATTTTTTTTATCGCTTGGAGCGCACGAAAGGGAATCCCTATAATGTTCAAAGAATATCGTGCGTTCCTAGGGAGGACAGGGATAGGAGGTAGGTATTGGAATTTTTCTTGAACTTCTGGAATATATCCCTTCGGGGGTAGCTGAAATCACCTTCAACATGATAATTTTAAATGTAACCATATGGCTTGTGACCCCCCATCGGAAAGCTGGTGTAAAGAGGAATTCATAGCGTATTAGTCTAATTTCAGTTTAAGGGTTGCATAAAATGGAAATGTAACTTCAAAATTCTATTTATTTTCAACGTTTCAATCGCTCAAAATGTGTATTGAACAATTGATGGCAATTTTTCGCCACAACTGCTATCTGCTATTGTATTCCAGTGTTTTATTGGGCCGCAAAAAAGAATTCGTTTTTTTTTGCCGTATTGACTGTTCGAAACGAAGTGTTATTGCAAACTGGAGGAAATGCCTTATATCACTGTCACTAAAAGTCGAAATTTTGATGAAAATACGTTGAAAATATTTTAAACTTTGAAATTATATTTTGATTTTATGCGACCCCTAAACGTACTGCAATCCGAAATATGATCAGTACGCTAGATTCCTCTTTCAACCAGCTTTACAATGAGTGGTCGCAAGCCGTAGGGTTGCATTTGAAGAAAAAATGTTGGGGTTGATTGCAGCTGCCCCTCATGAGTTTTTTTACCCATATTGCCCGTCAAATGTGGATAAATACATTCACACCCGCAGTAGATAATTTATCCCAGTTAAAGTTTCCACCCTGTATAACCAGAAAAAATAAGTTCATAGGCTAACATCTAGTTGACGAGTGTAGTCGATCGCTTCGTTGGTTGCCATCAGGAAATCATTGACGTCACCTTCGTAGCCCCTATTCAGTGATGGATGCCCCGCAGTCACACCTGCGGTTGGTGTTTTTCCCCATTTGTGGAGCGTTTCTGCGCACCTTCCGTGTCCAGTACGTTCAAATGTGGTAGGCCATGATAATATGATAATAAAATTAGAATTAGATTATTGTTCATGAGAAATTTACAACTCATATAACAAAGAAATAAAAAAATAAAATGAAAGTAAAACATTGGGGCAGTAAAATAATGTGTCACAAGCATAAAGAGATACTGTCTAGGTTAATCGAGGAGGTGGTACATTCGTTATTCAAGATTTTTTGGGTTTTTTCTGTAAAATTAAAATAATATGAATATAATTTCAATATACGTGATATCAAATGATTTGCCCCAAAATGTCACTGCGTTTAAAGAATTTTCCTATCAGAGAGCCTAAAAGAAAAATTCGCTAGCTTGTCAGTGACAATTTGTATTGAAAAAAGTTTGGAGAATTTTTACTTAGCTTTGGGCGTTTCGGGAACGAATCTGCTCCCGTTCTCGACATAAAAAATTGATTTTTTGTATCGCAGATTCGTATTTGTCCTGACACTTTTCAGTTCTCAGTGGCACAATTGGCGATGACGTTGGTAATTAAATGAGTTACAGGATGTTTTCATTAATTAATCTTGAATTTACCATTTTTATTTCCAGATTTCAATAGTGAATACCATGTTCTATCTATATCAACTGAACAGGAAGCAATGCTATTGTCTCCGTTCTGAAGAATTCAAGCAGATTCCTTGATTTTTCTTTTCTGGTTATCTTCTCTTCTAACGATTTCAATATTATTCCACTCTGCCGTATGTTGTCCATCTTTAATGAGGATATGTTCTGCTAGTTTCGATTTGTCGATGTTTCTTTTCATTATATTGTATTTATGTTCCTTCGTCCTTACTGAAAGAGGTCTCTTGTTTCACCTGTAGAAAACTTTCCACAAACACAAGGTATACTGTAAATACAATTTTTTGACGATTGTTCTTCATTTTTCGTTTTTTTTTTTAGTTAGAATTGATCTCATTGTATTTTCAGTTTTGAACACAGTTTTCACTTGAAATTTATCACCAATAACACGTTTTATTTTTTCAGATATGCCGGGAATGTATGGTATTATTATTATATTATTCTACGATAGAAGTCCATGTTATCTCAAAGTGGAGTGAAGTAGTTAAAATATAATACTTGGAGAGTTTTTATTATATTTTATATATTCCCGAAACGTCCAAAGCTAAGTAAAAATTTGATATTTTTTCTATATACCTTTATTTCTCTTCTCCAAACTTCTTTCAATGCAAATTGTCACTGACAAGCTAGTGAATTTTTCTTTTAGGCCTTCTGATTGGAAAATTCTTTGAACGCAGTGACATTTTGGTGCAAATCATCTGATTTGTCCTTACTATACATATATTGAAATAATATTCTTTTTTCTGTGACGGGAAAAAAGTTTGGCATGTCATCTCTGTTGGCAGGTTATAAAATGTCACTTTTCATAAATTACTTTTTTCCCGTGGGAAAAAAGTGAGTACTTTTTTCCCGGATATATATCACATATATATACTCTGTTAATGGCTTTTGTTGTGCTATAGTTCCGAAAAATGAGTCAATAATACCGTCTCCGAGAAAGAACTGCACGTTCTTTTATCTTCCATTCAACTTCGCGTTTTCGTATATTACTAAACAACTACTGAATTCGCAATATTTTAAAATCAAATCACAGAATTGAACTGACAGAAGTGACATCAGATATTTGATTACTTCAAAAGAATGATATGAAGATGCCTATAAAACGCAGGTGTCCCTACTGTTAAAAACTTGAAATTTCACGTCGATAATTTTCAGATTTCGAAATAATGTAATATCTTCTCAATATTGATTCGTCCTTCCTTCTGTCACAGAAAACGGTTTTTTGTCTCCCTCCGCTACGCGTCGGGAGACAACACAACCTGGAGCTAAAATCTACTACTTTTTTCCCTTGTATAATAAATAACTATTTTATTTTATAGAAACGAGGAGAGAAATCACAAAAAATCTGTAATAATAAATGTATCACCTCCTCGAATAACCTATATATAGACAGTATTTAGAATTTTATTGTTCATAAGGAATTTACAATTCTTATAACAAAGGAAGAAAAAAATAAAATGAATGTAAAACACTGTGGCAGTTAAATGTTTCACAAGCATGAAGAGAAAGGTGGATAAACATGCAAATATAGTATTCAGAAAGTAATATAATATCAAAATACAATATCAAAATAGAGACTATTAGTATAGTGCCTACGAGCCCAAAATTGGTCAGATACTTCCCCTTCTGAGTAAAAGCAAATCCTTCTGAACAGGCATAGAGTAAGTAGAAATAAAGAGATTCAGGGGCAGACCCACCCCTGAAACCCGCGGAGACACCCCCACCCCCTTCTCGAAGGGGTGGTGCGCACAGTTGCATATAAATATTATTTTCTCGAAAACGGTGAGAGATAGAGATTTGTGATTTACGCCATTCGAAAGAAAATTGAATTTTACATCTGATAGATATTTTTTGATTGATCAAAAATCTCAATGTCAGCTCTCAATAAAAAATATATGGGAGGAGGGAGTTCTAGGCTGTCATGTTTTTCCTCATAACTATTAAACGGCCCAAAGAATCGAAATATTTGACGAGAGAAAAAATGAAGCTTGCAGTTTTTTCTATCGAACGATATATATAAAGTTGGAGATATATACAAAGAAGGCATCCAGTGGCGCACGAAAACATGCGCGTTTGGTGGAATAATGTGTGAAAAATGATAAAAAATACCTACCTACCTACCGTTTGTGCATGAAACGTGAGAAATGAACATTTTACTATATGACGTGAGAGTAAAAAGTTGATTTAATCATCACACAGACTAATAATTATGTAGGATACTACTTGGATTCAAGAAGGAATGTGTAAAATCTAACAATAAAGGTACAACAACTTAAACATTTTTATTGTAATACAAACAATATAAGAGCATTAAAATTGACTCATCAACTCCGAAAACTACATGAAACAATCTGAAAACATAAAAATTAACTAATTAACTCTGAAAATTGAATAAACAAATATAAAATCAGTTACTACAGCGCTAATTGCAGCATTCTTTACAGGTACATAATTGTGTATGTATACATTTTAATTTCCTCAGGAAACATTTGCATTTATGATCACAAATTTTACATTGGCATTTAATCATTATATCTATTTCCAATCTTTCGTTCTTGATAGTTGTCCAGAGTGGTATCCATTTTTCTTCTTCCAATAACCATCCCCATTGGGAGGGACGCGGTAATTCCAAATTAGCAGTAGCTAAATTGACCCAAATATGGCCTCCCTGATAAATGCATCTTCTGGCGTGTAATGAAAGTGCATTGAATGTGGGTGGAAGATTTTCAATAGACCTATTTTTTTTGTAAATAAGTCCATTCGACAAACATCTAAGTTTTCCGCTTCTGAATGTTTATCGTAAAAAAATATGACATACTTTTCTAATATATGTAACTGATTTTCATCAGGTTGTTTAGGGCGAAGTGTCAGCTCTATGAATACATCTGTTACGGCAGAAGAAACATACCATGCTTCCCAACATTTTCTTTTTCCTTTTCCGAAGAAGGCTGATGTTACATCGCACCCAGTGAAAGCGTGAAACATTGGCAGACCCAAGCATTTCTCTTTCAATTTATCAGAAATTGCTACGCAAGAAATGTACTTCATATTCTTTCCCGTACCAAACTCTATCCAAATATCCTGCTTTTGATGCTGATACTGATAGAGCGAGAATGATCACATCAGTATCCACAGTTTTTATCAAGATTCTTTTTAAATTATTTTCCATACAATTTTGAGTATGAACAAAAATCCGAGTATCAGCTTCCTCATGGTTGCAAACACCAGTTATTTTATTGATTCCTACCCAGCAAACATCTTGATATGGGGAATCAATGGCCTAGTATATTTCTCCCATACCTGACATCAGCGGCCCAGTAAATGGTCCCATATGCGGGACTCTATATATCAGTACACTGCGGCCGGCAGCTGGTCCCAGTGCTGGGTACCCAGCAATCATATTCAGTTCCCCGGCAAAAGGCCAGTACAACATAATCGACACATTGAGTCTCCCATAGCAAGCCCAGCATATACATAAATGATGGGACTGTAATGGCCAATTAACGACATTGGTTACATACTATCGAGGTAGGGGAGGGGTAGGGGTTTTAGGGGTCCAATGGATCTGAAAGTTCTTGTACCACTTTATCCCACAACATAACCCTCTCATCATGAATCAGACACATACCAGATTTCAAGAAAACAATTTTATGAATGACACAATGATATCTTCTTAACCTCTCTGTTCTTCAACGATGAAACTCTTCTCGGAGTGACTGCTTACTGGTTGGTGTGTGTGGTATCCACATCTTATTGGGTTAGCATTCCTTCGAAGTTGATTCTTCATTGTGAGGTACTTTTGAAATATAAAATGCATCATTTTTTTTATATTAGCAGTATATATGAGTTGCATGAGTTTATAACTTGATAATATAGTCAAATGACGTGATAACATGGAGCTTTTCAATTCTTATTATGGTGTTGGCACAGGTAATTCTGTAGCTGAAATCTTATTGTTATTCAGTTATTCAATATAGAGATAGGTTCACATAACCTGAGATTGCTTTTGACAGCAACAATCGAGTTGAAAATGCTTTTAGAGAAGTATAGTTAACTCCAATTATCATAATCATTAGGTATATGAGGTTACGAGATACCGAACACATGCATCAGATAATTACATTCAAAACACTATGTAGGTAGGTACATTGATACTTACTCAATATTATCATAATTGAAGAATCTGTCTTTCATTATTATTAATCGAGAATACTCCTGCCATCATAAATAACCACCACGGAAAGAGAGGATCACATTAATTCGACATAAACAAACTAGTACGCGATCACCACTCGCGAGAGTCAGCCATCTTAGTCACATATGATATTGATCAGCTGATTGTTGATATGTAGACGTTCTCAAAACATCCGCCAGGGGGGCGGGTAGTGAATATGAAATTGGCCAGCAAAGGGCCAGATCTCGTTAGTATTCAATTAGTTCCAGACATCTTTACCATCACAAGGCCATCATCGTATTTTTAACTGATGGTTACTTGGCATGGGAAAATCATCGGCCCATTACCTATACCCCAGCATCGTCACTTTCCCAGACTAACCTGAACTAGGCCGGACTTCTCCCGCTAGTTCAATGTTTGCTGGCTAGGGATCCACTATTGTAAAGTGTTTCCTCAATTGTATTACATACTGGTACTACTGTATTCTCGGGTAATGGCATGTCTTTGAGGTGGTTGGAAATTAAATCGAACAATTGTTTCTTATTTTCCGAGTCTCTCAAATAGTCATTCCAATTTCGTGGAATGCTGGTGTTTTCTCTTACCAATTTCCTGGTCCCTTTTCCCCTCTTTTCTCTTGTACTTGCCTTCAAGCTCTTATCAATATAAATATCCCAGATTACATCAATCCTCTTAGAGCTATATAAAATTCTTAAAATATAAGGCTTTACAATAAGAGAGATATATTCCTGAAAAGTATATACAGCAAGCCTTGGGTTGTAGTATATGTACTAATGCAGCACCATCAATCAATACAGCATCAACATCAGTTGGTTTACTCTCAACTGTTATGTATTTGTCTAAGCATCGTAATGAATCTGATTCCCTGCCATGGTACATTTGACCAAGTTGAGCGAGTGAGGGTGGATAAGGATGATTCTCAAATTGGAAAAAAAAATTCAGGTCACCATATCTCTATTCTGTGATACAACGTAAAGTCTACTGAATAAAGTAACATCTGATTTCAATTCTTTCACTTTACTTGATTTATTCTGCTTATTTTTTTTATTCTTGAAGGGAATGTTATCAACCTATCATGGAAAAATTATCTGCATTGATGGACGCCTTTATCTAATAACAGTCTCAGACATTCGTCATTCACGACAATTCTACTATCTAGAGCGAATAATTCAGTTGAGGTTTCCTGGAACGGATTACCATATGTTTTGAAGGTATATGATCCGAATGAAGATATGGACATTGGAAGAAGAAAAATGGATACCACTCTGGACAACTATCAAGAACGAAAGATTGGAAACAGATAATATATAATGATTAAATGCCAATGTAAAATTTGTGATCATAAATGCAAATGTTTCCTGAGGAAATTAAAATGTACACGATTATGTACCTGTAAGGAATGCTGCAATTAGCTCTGTAGTACCTGATTTTATATTTGTTTTATTTTATTTTCAGAGTTGGTGAGTTTATTTTTTATGTTCTCAGATTGTTTTATGTAGTTTTCGGAGTTGATGAGTAAATTTTAATGCTTTTAGATTGTTTTTATTACAATAAAAATGTTTAAATTGTTGTACCTTTATTGTTAGATTTTCCACATTCCTTCTTGAATCCAAGTAGTATCCTACATAATTATTTGTCTGTGTGATGAGTAAATCAACTTCTTCCTCTCACGTCATATAGTAAAATGTTCATTTCTCACGTTGCATGCACCAACGGTAGGTAGGTAGGTATTTTTTATCATTTTTCACACATTATTCTACCAAACGCGCATGTGTTCGTACGCCACTGGATGCCTTCTTTATATAGATATCTCCAACTTTATATATATCGTTCGATAGAAAAAACTGCAAGCTTCATTTTTTCTCTCATTAAATTTTTCGATTATTTGAACAGTTTAATAGTTATGAGGAAAAACATGACAGCCTAGAACTTCCTCCTCCCATAAATTTTTTATTGGGAGCTGACATTGAGATTTTCGATCAATCAAAAAATATTTATCAGATGTAAAATTCAATTTTCTTTCGAATGGCGTAAATCGCAAATCTCTATCTCTCACCGTTTTTGAGAAAATAATATTTATATGCAACTGTGCGCACCACCCCTCCGAGAAGGGGGTGGGGGTGTCTCCGCGGGTTTCAGGGGTGGGTCTGCCCCTGAATCTCTTTATTTCTACTTACTCTATGCCTGTTCAAAAGGATTTGCTTTTACTCAGAAGGGGAAGTATCGACCATCGTAGGACCTTAGCTATATAACACATCGGTGTTAAAATTCATTCAGATCAAACGAGCGAAGCTTCAGTAGGCCTGCTAGGACATGTACAACATTTTTTCTACTACTGCTATGAAAAGTAGCGCATTTCTCATAGCTTACTTAGTTTCAAAACCATGTATTGCCCATACTCTGAGAAATATTTTTTCTCACGGCAGTTTGCCAACACCACATACATTCCCATGGAGAATCAACAAAAATCGACCAAATAGTTGTCACAACTATCAGAAGAAGTTTTTTAAATTCTTTAGGGTAGTTCTCATTAGTGCTCCTGATAGAAATAGCATTTTCCATCCGATATTGTTCCAACAATTCATAATAAATAATATGATGTATATATCGAGATGTGACGATTTTGATAAATACACCGCCAGGGACAGGGATAATGAAAAAAGCTGCGAAAGTTGGATTTGTTTCCGGAAATTTCAAGAAAAAAATATGAATTGGCATATTGGTACGAAAAATTTATGGAATCTTAAAAAATACAGAAATAAAATCTTTTTCGGAAAGTGTACTTTTTTTAAATACTTTGAGGAATTAGGAAAGGCGTCTATTCTTTGGTCACAATATTCAATGTGACATAGTGCCACATTATAAAATGAATACCAATAAGTTACACTACTCGGATTCATTGAATAAGTGCGCAGTTGTAGAAAAAGTATAGTGTGCATCACTTGCCCTTCAGTTGAACTTTTTCCTCTTCTGGCACAATGCACTATTGCAGATATTTTCGGAGTGTCAGTATTGAGGGTTTCTAATAAATCATTTATGTCTGTGATCTGTGATATGAATAGGTGAGAAATTGTCTCATTTCTACCTAACTTGCATATAGAGCAAGTTTGATCCATTTTAATAATATGAGTCGAGCCACTGTGTAACCATTCTGATGGATGAGATTGGATTAGACAATTTGAGATAAAATAGACCATTTTCACTAGTGATTAATTTATACAGGAAGGGTATCCTGAGTAGGTAGCCTTATCTTATCCTCTCGGAGTAGAGTTTTATTCTCATTGTCTCTAGAGCCGCTTTACAGTTTTCAATTTTTAATTGCAAGTTGATTGATTGCTGCCATTCATATTTCCACTATTTTACCCTGAATCGGAATGACCGACATGCAATTTCATTCAATAAACAAAAATGGGCTTTGGTTCTGTAGTTTCGAGTATGGTATAAGAAGCCATGAAAACAGTAACAATCAATTCGAATCTGAAGATGCATAATCAATAATGCTAAACACCGAGAATCCATCATTACGACAGAGCTTTCCTTAATGTCCCTGCAATTTTGTTGGAAAATTGCGAACTGTTGCAACTAGTAGTTTTGATCTCTTGGTAATTCTCTTGTTGACTCCATTTCCTTTATTTTTTCTATGGATGGAATAAAAAAAGATCTGTTTTTATGGGAGGGTAGGAGGTATAATTACCCCCTATAATATCCTCTAGCGTTGGTGTTTTCAACGATGCATCCAAGAATAAAGAAGCATATTCAGTCAGTTTGACATGAAATAATTATAGCTGTAGGTGTCAGAATAAATCGCTTTTGTTATATTATGGCTTGTTCATTTGAAATAAATGTTTATTAAATATGCTTTGTAAAATATCACTCTATTCCGGGGATATCTTCTCATAATTTTGTCTTTTATTATTAAATGCAATTGTGTTGCAGTATAGCAATATACCAGTCGTCCTGACGGACTCCTGCTGTTGCTCGGCAGAAGAATAACGTTAACAACAAAACGACAGAATATTATTTCGAATATTCAGAACATATATCGTGTATTATTGTTTATATTTGGCAATCAATACAATTCGAATAAGTAGATTGTAGAAAGAAATAGCAGAAGTTGCGAAGAAAAATCTCATAGAGGTTTTCGAAAAAAATACAAAAATTAAGCCAAGAATCTCTATTGGTGATCAGATTTTCAGAAAATATTAAATTGAGAAATTTTACAAGGTGTCCCACTAAGGTCGGCGAGGTACGATATCATGGAAACCATAAACCATAAACGACTAAATCGGCCAAGAAAAATTGATAGAGAATATTTTCAAGTTCATAAAACGACCGCTAGGGGGCGCAATCTTTATGATAAAACTAAAAATTGAATTTTTCTCGAAAACCATTATATTAAGATACTGTTTCAATGACGGAAATGCAAAGTTCATAGAAATTCGCGTCAGTTTGTTGCCGAACTTTTTTTCATATCTTGAAAAATAAAGGTGGGGGAAGCTGGTGAAGAAATCATTTTTGAAAACACTTTATCTCCGATATCCTTCCTCCAAATTCCATCAACTCGGGCTCATGTGGAAGAGAATTTCACACCAATTCAAACACTGAATTTGACATTGATCTCTAGTTCACACAGCGACTACTAGATGGGCGTCGTTTACCAAAGATTCTGTTTTTTTTATTTTTTCCAAAAAAATCAAATGGAATGATACATATTTTGATCAACAGATTTAAAATGCATTAAATTAGCTGCATTTTGGCGAAAACCGTGATTTGATATCTTTATCCGTTTTCGAGTTATTCTCGAATAACAAAATTTTATTACAAAAAAATCATGTTCAATCTTGAACAAATTCTCTGATATGTGTTATCCTAAGTAATACTGCATTTGAACGAAATAATTAGCATCTTCATCATATTCACCTGCGCTATTGATTAAAATGCGAGTTAAAATGCTTATTTTTCGAATTTTCTGCCTTTTATTGCATGTGTTGATCTAATATTCTCGTTCCATGTGCAAAATAATAATAATTGATGCAATTACCATCTCCTCACTGATGTCAAACTACATTACTATTACAGTTGCTTAGCAACTATCTGCATTGAAGTATGATTGTTTCCATAGGTATCACGACTAAAGTAGAGGAATGGGAGATTTGTAATGTGAACATGATTTCTTTTGAATAAAATAACTCGAAAACGGATGAATATATTATCGAATCGCGGTTTCCGCCAAAATGTAGCTAATTTTATGCGTTTTGGATCTGGTGATCAAAATATGTAGCATCCCATTTGATTTTTTTGGAAAAAATCAAAAAAACAGAATCTTGGGTGAATGACGCCATCTAGTATAGACGCTGTGTGAACTAGAGATCAATGTCAAATTCAGTGTTTGAATTGGTGTGGAATTCTCTCCCAAATGAGCCCAAGTTGATCAAATTTGGAAAAAGGATATCGGAGATAAAGTGTTTTCAAAAATGATTTCTTCACCAGTGCCCCCCACCTTTATTTTTCAAGATATGGAAAAAAGTCCGGGAACAAACTGACGCGAATTTCAATGAACTCTGCATTTCTTTCATTGAACAGATTGCGCCATACCAATACAAGTTATGAGTCCTTAGTTTTTTTCAAGTAGAAAAGTTCCTATAGAAAATTGGTCAAACTATCCTAGGTAAGTCAACGCAATAATAAGTTGTTTTTAATTTCAAATGTTCCCCTTATATTCCAGATTAATCGAAAGAATATTCTGATTGTAACAAAAAATAATTCTTCGCTGTGATTCAAACATTGAATTATATCATTATAAATAAAAGAAAATTTGTATTGACGGGAAAACGGATTGAATGGCTCACGGTCATATGACAATATTATGATGTTATTTGCAGAAAAAATTTTCAGAAGATGTCTACAACATTTTACTCGCCGGTCAGATGAGCCGCGTGATGAGGTGTTTGTGAGCGCTTCTTCAAATATCAGCTCTGAGTGAGCCTTCTTATCTGAAAGTTGATATTCGATGACCGAACCTAGCAACCTCTCGATGTTCTGATTACTAGTCGAGTGCCTCAACCATTGCGCTATTCCTCCGTCCTGATTAAGTATAATCATACACTATTTGGCACGGTGGCGACTAAATTTGTTTTATCGCTTGGAGCGCACGAAAGGAAATCCCTATTATGTTCAAAGAACATCGTGCGTTCCTAGGGAGGATACGGACAGGAGGTAGGTGTTGGAATTTTTCTTGAACTTCTGGAGATTAAATGTTGTTGGGAATACTTCCTCAGGCAATGAATTCCAGAGCCTAGCCGTTCTATGGATGAAGGAGTCTTGATAAAGTGCTGTTCGACATCTTTCGAGGTTGACAACGAAAGGATGTGCTGACTGGGCTTGTCCAGTTCGTCTAACTGGTATTGCTAGTGGAGGGATGATAGCAGAGATTTCCGAAGAACATTTCCCGTGGAAGTATCGATAGAAAAGTGAAAGGTCGCCGAACTTTCTACGGTGTTCCAATGATGTCAAAGAGTGAGTGAGTGTGGCGTCACCCACCAGGCGAATGGCTCTTCTCTGGATGGAATCTAAGAGCATTAGCGTATGTTTTGGTGCTGAACCCCATATGTGGGAACAGTATTCTAGAACAGGCCGTATATGCGCTTTGTAGATCATGAGAAGCTGTTGAGGTGTAAAGTAGCTTTTTGCACGGAACAAAAGAATACGAGTTTTCGTGAAGCAGCTATTGCGATGGATCTGACATGATTATCCCATGAAAGAGTGTTGCTGATGGAAATACCGAGCATAGATATGGTGGGCTTGGTGGGGATGGTGGTGCCAGACATTACAATATCGGGCATACTATGAGTTCCACCTTTCTAGAGAAAATACAGGCTTGAGTTTTGGTGGCGTTGAATTCAACTAGTTTGTTGGTTCCCCAGGCTGTGATTTCAGCAAGGTCTTCATTGACAGCATTGACCTGCCTGCGCCGTGAGTTCTTAGTTTCCTGGGAAGAAATGGTAATTCTGATGGAAGAGAACGTAGTATGGAGGGTACTATCATCGGCAAAGCTTGCCAATTGATGCCAATGGTATCAGACGATACACCGTCCACCACCACGTGAAGCGATCTACCTGAAAGAAAACTCGATAATAGATGGCATAGCTGAGGTGGTAAGCCGTATGATGGTAGTTTGCGGAGAAGTCCTTCGTGCCAAACACGGTCTAATGCTTTCGATATGTCCAACGCGACAGCTAGAGATTCCCCATGTTTTTTTAAGGAAGCTTGCCATTAATGGGTGACGTAGGCAAGTAGATCTCCAGTAGATCTTTGGTGGCGAAAGCCGTATCCCTAACAACACAGGGATGTCCTTAAGGTACGTCCCTTTTTTTCCCTCGGTACAAGGACATGATTGGGGCATCCAGGGGATGTCGCGCAGTGGTTGTCCAGTGGACATCCCGCTTGGTGTACATCCCTAGGTTATCCTATTCGTGTCCCTGGAATATCTGATATCCATTCACATCAGAGTCATTGAATTTCATCAAAGTATTGAAATGCATTTTTTTGAAAATGTTTGTTTTTCTTCCGGAAAATAATCATAATGAAAATAAAGAATAAAGTTTCAGAAATTCTTGAGAAATTACCATTTTTCGCAAACAGAAATCATACATGCATAATGCCCCTCATTTTTAAACACCCAAGAATGATATAATAATTATACCCAAATCCTAACAAAGTTGTATTTATTCACGTTTCTGTAGTTATTCCTGTTTATAAATCTGTTTAGTACATAAATCTTCAGGAGGCTCAATAGCCAATGGAGTAAGATGCGTGCCTGATAAGCCAAAGGTCCCGGGTTCAATCCGTACTCGACCTACTTCTTTTTTTCTTTTGTCGAAGGGATGTCCCTGGGATATCCTTGGGACGTCCTAGGGATATCCTTTCTTCGTACTTGGTACATCCCAGGGACGTACCACATACCCAGCAAACATCGAAAGGCGGTAGAAAGCCGGGCCCATGACGAGAACGGCGGGCAAATGTCGATGTCGCCATGCCTCGAAAGGCCCTCCATATAATTTCGAAGGATTTTGTGACGGAGGCAGAATGTACACATACTTATGATAGGCCTCAATTTCCCACCCGCTATAGTCTTCCGCTGTATGTATCCAAGTCCAAGGGCCATCAAAATTTCAACGGAGTGTGCCATCATCACTCACTCAACGTTGGCATCCCTCGCTCGCGTTAGTTTTTATTTTGATCATTTTGCAGTGGCAACAATGATTCAGTATGGCGTATATTAATTTCTTTGTTTATGTTGTTTCAACACTCTCAACAGAGATTTTAGTACTGTATTCAGTTCGTGTTTGGTTCTCTTGTGGATTCTTATACAAAATGGAAGGGAATTGACATAAATACAAAGTGAGTGAGGAACAAACATATATACAAACTTGCACAGCTAAATAATTCTCCTATTTTAGATAATAATTTTACAAGCACCATTAGACAAACAGATGCAATAATAGTTCGGACATTTCAGCGGATACACAAGAATATAATAATATATGAGGACTTTGAAGATGCATGAGCTTTCATTACATATGAATCATGAATCTATCTTTGAAACGAAAATCACAGAGTACCTACTTAAAGAATGTATAAGGTTGCATGTTCTGGATTAGTAGAGAATGAAATCATTCAATCTTTCAGCTACAAAATCAACAACCAGAAGCCCATCAATCACAGATATTAATGAAGAAATCACACAATGATCCAGGCTGATATAAATATCTTCATGGTATATGATATCTCACCTCCAGGCAACACTCATATCAATATGATAAAGAGTGATGTTCTCCATATCTGGGAATTGTTTTCTTGTGAATTGAACTCTATTGTTGGCAATAACTTGATCAATATAATAGGCAACTGATTACCTACCTAACTTTCAAGATATTCAGTAGGTACATATAGGTGATGTAATTTTTGAGCTAGCAACTTTTGGAAACAAGTGGAAAAACAAATATCTTTCCTGCATGATGAAACACAAATTCCTATTATTGAAAATTGTAGGTATATCTCCTTTTCATAATGAGTATATAGAGTGAACTAGAATTAAGATGTTTGATGTTTCCATAGTTGTTATATGTATTGGTTGTGATCATGGCAATAATATACACACATGGATATTTTCAGTTCTTGTTTTTGTATGGGGTGTTTATACTGCTAGTTTCCTGGAAATAACTGTGATATCAGGATACCATCTCAGAGATTTTTATGTAATAATTCAACAACTTCAGGTAAGAAGTGGATTCCACATTTCTGTTATACCCAGAGGATTCACAAAAAACTTGGATACCTCAATTCTGTTTTCTGAAGTTCCAAATTTTTTAACCAGTTTGAAAATAAAGAGAGTGATGCAAATCTGAGTGAATATAAGATACCTTGCTCTTCAAGTGGTGATATAAACTGGGATACCATGCATTACCCTGTATATTTTTTGACAAACCTAGTTGAAAAATGGTACATCAAAAAACAGAATACCATGAATATTGAATTCATTCTACCCCGTTAACCAACGGCCCTGAAATACTACTCTATCGGGGGAATAAAAATACTCAAGCGGACAATTAATGGCAGTCTCTGAAAAGTCTCAATCGGGCCGAAGATATGCCATGAATGCAGTACATTTGAGTACTTGCTTCTGCCCATCAGAAGCCCTGCAATGTAATAAGCGGCATACTGATGGCTCTAGAGAGGCGGTCGGCTGTCGGCCGCCGGGACACGGGCTAGCCGGCCCAATTTAGTTGTACAATAGAGGACCGCTGTTACCGCTCGCCGGCAAGTTTCATTGTACCTTTAGAGGGCCTCAAAAATCATGTTTGCTGGGTAGTGCCACATTATAAAATGAATACCAATTAATAAGCTACATTACTCGGATTCTTTGAATAAGTGCAGTTGTAGAAAAAGTATAGTGTGCAACATGTGGGGAAAAGTTGAACTTTTCCCACTTGTTGCACAGTATACTATTCTGTCTCGGGAAGTACCATACATCACCCAGCATTCCTTGCATTTCAATTTTTCAAAGTGATAGATGAATAATAGTCTTGGAACGTATGCAAGCATATACAACACGTTTTCACAAGTTTTTTGAAATTTTGGATCATTTCGTCAACATTTCATCATTCTTAGATCATCGACTATAACACTGAAAAATTGTCACTTCCGGTTCGTTTGCCGCCCTTATCGTGAGATAAGATCATTGCACTTCATTGCCGAGCTTCTTCTTAAATAAAATTTTGAACTTTTTTTCAACCGAAAGGTGAGGTCAGGGCCGGGGCAAGGACTGGGTTGCGACTCTCCGAGGCACTCCTTCCTGAACTTGGACTAACCCTAATGGCACATAACGTCCTAGGGACGTCCCTATTTGGTACAGTTCAAGTCCGAATGTCCCGGACCAGAAATAAGTGTCCTTGGGACGTCCCATCACGTACATCTCATGCAATGTCCGAGCAAGGACGTCCACGGAATGTCCCAGCTGGTCCTGTCCTAGAAATAGCATCTCTCAGAAGTCCCACGTGGTACATACTGTAGAATGTTCATGCAAGGACGTCCTTGGCATGTCCCTGATGGGATATGATTTTAAACGTTCATTTAGGGACCGATATTCTGGCATGACTCAGATCTTATATATAATATCCCTCCTAGGCAACCATGAAGTGTACCTGATAGTACATTCCTTCAAATATCTCTGCACAGATGCCCTTAATATTTCCATGATTATATAACACTCGAAGTGAGTGGGTCCCTTAAATGGCATACCGACTTTTAGAACATCGATACAGAGCCCGACCGTGGGCGTGGCGAAGGAGGCATTTGCCACGGGCGCAAACGACCTAGGGGCGCAAAATGTGGAATATAGTATATTCCATTTCAAATAAAGATTGATTACAAGCTCTATATTTCATAGTGGCGTATTTACCAGTTCACACGACAAAATCAATCTGGCACTACAGAACCAAAGATTAAATGTTGAGGATGGTGCAAAAATGATAAAAGGACTATCTGATTAAATTCATAATTATAGATCTGATTTCTTCGAGCCTCTATCAGAATCCTCCAAATCATTCGCTGAAACAATCAATATTGGAGCGAATTTTAGAGAGGAGAGGAAACGTAAAATTGAAAAAATGCCAGGAGAAGAAACTAATGATGAGGCTTCCATTACGGATATGAAAAGTCTTTTGAAAAAGGAACTCCTTCAAGTATTGGATGCAACTTGAAGAAAGATTTACTGCGCTGTCAGAAGTTTCTGAAGACTTCAATTTTTTGAAAGGAATATCTATAGAAGAGTCTTCACTTGGTGAATTGAAGAAGAAAGCTGCGGATTTGGCATTGAAATATAGTTCCGATTTGGATCCGTATGAATTCGTCAACGAATTAGAGAGCTTCAAATTTCAAGTATGTGCAATGTTTACGGACTTGGACAAAATGAATGCTCTTGATATTCTTCGGAAAATGCGTGAATTGTCGCTTTAAACAATACACTGTGTCCATAAAGTCACCCCCCCCCTGGTTAACTATTGAACGGATGGGATTTTTTTTTTCCATTTTTTTTTTGCTTCAATGCGCCTGGGCGCCATTTTGGAAGATTTTTTTAAATGGAGTGGGGGGTCGAAAGATACCTCGATTGGAAGGTCTTTCGATTCTCTATACAACCTAAGAATCTCAGACAAAAATATTCATCCAAAACAAAATGGCGGATGATAACGTTTGAAATCTCACACCAGAATTCTTTCGACTGGATGGCTATTAAAGTGCTCGCATGTGATCTTCAAATCTTTATTGGCGTATAGAAGAGTTCTCTATCTATGAAGATATCAATAGAAAGCCATTTTGAAGAGAATAACATGGTAGTCACGTGGAATAAACATTGTTCTTTATTTTGAATAAATATTTCTAAAATTTTGCAGGATTTGGAAAGACAATCGAGCAAAGGTATAATTGACTACCATGTTATTCTCTTCAAAATGGCTTTCTATTGATATCTTCATGGATAGAGAACTCTTCTTTACGCCAATAGAGATTTGAAGATCACAAGCGAGCACTTCAATAGCCATCTAGTCGAAAGAATTCTGGTGTGAGATTTCAAACGTTATCATCCGCCATTTTGTTTTGGATGAATATTTTCGTCTGAGATTCTGAGGTTGTATAGAGAATCGAAAGACCTTTCAATCGAGGTATCTTTCGACCCCCCACTCCATTTAAAAAAATCTTCCAAAATGGCGCCTGGGCGCCATTTTGGAGGATACATATTTTTTTTTTGGAACAATATATAGCACTGAAACTACCATTGAAGCAAAAAAAAATTGAAAAAAAAATCCCATCCGTTCAATAGTTAACCAGGGGGGGGGGGGTGACTTTATGGACACAGTGTATATCCTAATAAAGTGACCACAGCAACATGTGAACGGTCGTTTAGTAAATTGAAATTAGTGAAACCTTACTTAAGGTCCTCGATTTAGTTTGTGTTCATTACCTTTTAAGAAATATGGGAGATTATTGTGAATAAAAAAGTTCTTCAAAATATGTTCAATAAATGTCAATTATAAATAACATGTATTTATTGAAAACTGAATTTCTTCAAGGGCGCATTTTGAAAGTTTGCCACAGTCGCTAGAATCCTAGTTCCGGCTCTGCATCGATAAACCCTGTGTCGCGGGCCAACAGTCTATGAATGATTAACAACTATTCTATGATTGTAAATAGTTATGCCATGAGGTTACCATGGGCACGAACCATGAGTAACTGGAAAATAATGAGGGTTTGTTATGACATTCTATTGTCATTTCTAGTGAAGATAAATTCCTTCGTCATTTCTTTTTAATTTCCGCCATAATCAATTCAAGAACATTTACCTGAAGTTGAGAAGGACCACATAAGAATTCAAGGGAGACTATTCGTAAAGTTTTGAAAAAATATAAATTCAGACCTTATAAATTCCATACGGTACAAAAATTGACAGAGATTCATAGTATAATCAAAGACTGAATTTTTGCAGCTTGATGTTGAATAGATGGAATAATGATAGAAACTTCTTCAAACATATTATGGACCGATGAATCAAGTTTTTTTACAAACGGTCTGCCTAATAGACAGAATTTCAGATACTGGGCATCTGAAAATCCACATTTCCTAAGAGAAGTGCGTTGGCAAGGTCGACAAACTGTTAATGTTTGGTGTGTAATACTTGACAATAAAATATTAGGTTCATTCTTTTTTGAAATTACTTTGACTGGTCAATTATATAAATTTTTGGAAGACAGTAACTGAGACAATATCAAAGAATAGTGTATCAGCATGACGGGGCTCCGCCTCACGTTATACAACGAGTGAAAAATTTAGACACAAATCATGAAGAGTGGATTGGTCGAAATGGAACTATCGCATATGGCCTTCAAACAGCCCAGATCTTACGCCTATGGATAATTTTCTATGGGGATATATCAAGAATAAAATTTATCAACTGGATCTGAACAATGCTGATGATATCAAATATTTCATAAGACATGAAGTGAATATGCTGAATGAAAGACATGGCCATTTTATAGAAAATGCTATAAACCATTTACAGAATTGCTATGAAGAATGTGTTCAGACCGGGGGTGGAAATATTAGTTGTGATCATTAAATTTGTTATTTTGTTTTTGTTAATTTCCGGAAATTAAATCAATATATTACAATTCTGACTTTGGGCGATTACTTACTGTCAATGAATATTGAATATCATACGATATATTAGTTACCTAGATTCATTGTCACAGCATTACTCTCAAGAATCATTTGAGGATCGATAAACACTTTTTTTAGGTTAGACTGCCCATATTATGAGAAATACTGAAGATAATGAGTGGGATATTTTCGGAAAGCTCTTCGAAAGGTCTATCTAATGGCGCGAAAATATATTGGGCGTTCCATTTGAAATTTTTACACTTTTTTTGCTCCCTGTATATCCTCCGAGATACTAAAAATATATCAGTTGATTCGATGAGGAAAGAATAAAATAATAAAGTTATAGGGGGTGGTATCATCAGGGCCTACTCTATCTCACCGGGCCATAGTCTATCCCCTCTCTCTCGACGCTGACGTCACACTAGTACGTTGAAATTTCACATCAGTTCGTACTGGTGCATTCGTAATTAATAGGCTATAGCTCATTTACTATAAATTTTAGAAGCACACTCAATCGAGACGAAATGATCCCCAACGAATTCCCCTACTTTTGGTGAAAAAATGAATCCAATAGGATGAATCAATACCGAGTTATGGCGTTGTAAAGAAATTCTATTTTATTGAAAATCAGGACGTTGTACTACAGAATACTATTTTTTGCAAATTTAAAATATTTATAATCGGAATAAGATAAAACTAACTCAGTATATCAAACTAGAATAATGCATCAATTGAATAGTGAAAAAATTGTGAAGTTGCCTACCATGAGTCCGAAAGGAATTAAATATAAAGAACGCGTGAAAATACCTATCCAAATTTCGCTTGATAGGATTAGCATGGGAGGCGTCCGAACTTTTTGAACTATTCTGTCAAGAACACCTGAATCATCCTTCTACTTGAATTGAATTATCGGTTTGTTATTGGCCCTTGGGAATTTAAAAAAAAGCCTCAGTCAATCTATATACTATGAGCAATCTTTTCATGATTGAATCATTTCTGTGAATTGAATATTGGGATTTTGGTAGCTGTTTAAAAAAGGACAATTCTGAATGGCGTCAATTTTGATGCGATATTTCTGAAACTAATGATCGTAAATCAGTGAAAGTTGATTCATCTTCTGGAAAATTCTGTTCTGTACATATTTGACCTCTTGATATTTTTTGCTAACTGTAACCGTTTTCCCGAGGTACATCAATGAAACAGGAGAGACAATTTTCCCTGCGTTGATTTTGTCCCTACTAGTGTGACGTCACGAGAGCGATGCTCCGGCCCGGTGAGATAGAGTAGGCCCTGGTGGTACTTTATAACGTGTCACCCGGTACAAGAATAAAATGTTACCGAAACATAGGCAAATTCCACCTGAACCTCTCTGAAAATTTCTTAGAAATTTTTTTTCTGTTTTGTTTATTCTAACTTGATCCTAACTATTCTACTTTTCTACATTTTATTCCCTTTTAACGAATGAGGTGGTTGATTGCTTGGTTTCATTTTTTCAACATTCCACGTACCTCTAAACCGTCCATCTGAATCTTTGAGTTCGAATATCCATGGTGAGATATTCTTGGAAATGACCCACGGCCCAAGGAACGTCGGCGCCATTTTCGCGGAGTAAAATTAACTCGTATCAGATTGAGCATGATTTTTGACGCACACCCAATCTCCACATTTATAAGTTATAGGACGATGGCGTAAGTCATAGTAAATCTCTGGTAGTAGTCCATGCTCAAATTGGAGGTGATGAGATAATTAAGAGAACAAACTCAAAGTCTCGCTCCAAGTAAATATATTATTTACTTGGAGCGAGACTTTGAGTTTGTTCTCTTAATTAAGTCATAGTATTTTTTATTTCGGGCACCGGCTTTCATAAGCCTTCGCTTCAACATCTTAATGTCCAACCGTTGGAAAGCCTGTCGCTTCTGTCTCGGTGGATGGTACTTTGGTCAATTTCCAAAATCAAATCACCGCCCTTATTCCGTGAAAATATATTAGTAGATTGAAGAGATTTTACACGAAATACAAAATCTCCTCATTCTATATTGATCAGTTACGTGTATGCAGCTAGTACAGATCTTCACCTTACAAAATATATTGGAACTTTTCTCCTTGAAATCACCCGAGGATTCACACCTTGTATTATCGGCACTCAATTAACACTCAATAATATAATGATTACATGAAAAACGAGGCATGTCGAATATTTACATTATAATTTATTAAATACCTATATCATATTTACATACATAAAAACTCAAAAGATAACAATGAGTAAGAATTTATAAATATTCAATATAATGAAAACTTTGGAAACATAACAATAACACTTGAAATAACTAAGAGAAACCACAAAAATGTTACAAATATGTTAAATGCAACTGAATAATTATGATTTAAAGTCCTAGGAACATAAATTACATGCATGACAAGTTCGATCGCCAAGAAGCGAAAAATGTCGATGTCAACTACATGGAACATGGGCTACATTTCGCTAAATTCAGTTGTGAAAGATTTCCATTGTTCACAGATCAGAAGTGGCGAGTCAATAGCCAGAATGAAATCATTAAAACTCATAAAACAAAGTGGAAACCTTGGTGGAGGTGGTGCGCCTCACACACGAAATAAAAGTTTTTTGAGAAATCACCCACTCCCAACCTACTTTCAGTTCACGAAATTTCGGTGGCGAAATGCAAATTTGTCACACCCTATACAAAATTATTGAGCAGTATGAGTAATTGAAAAGTTTCAATTTCATAACCTGGAAACTATAACTTGTCTGAAGAATGAGTTGTCCTCGATATGGATTCGTTTTCAGTACTACTGGAAATTGCATTCACATTTTAAATATGAATGAGAAACTCATAAGGTATTTTATTTTTTCATGTTTGGCTATGACAGGAATCAAATGATTGGTTGAAAAATGAATGCGGCAAATTGATGAGATAAGAAGATAAGGTGATTTCCCATAAATGAAACCATTTTGATAAATAAAAACGCGAGTTGAGAGGAATGGGAATAGGTCGATCTGTAGGTGTTATGGAAGGCAATATATAAGCACAATCATATATGGTCGTCGACTACGTTGATGGGAGTATTTTCGTAAATATTTATTGATCGTTCAGACATCATTCTGTTCAACTTCTACATATTGCCAAACCTGTTGCTTACATGTATCAATTTCCATTAGCCGCATGTTCCTCAGATAGTAAAATGAACATGAAAACACGGAGAAATGGGATAGTCAGCCCGCTTAGATTTTTTCCTCACCTAAATATAATTTTAAAATGGCGATTGTGATTGAGTTGATTCAAGGAAACAAGTAGTGAAAGTTGCTGTCCCGCTGTATATGCCAGTTTGACAGAGTACTTACATTATTGTAGAATAAAAACTGTTTATGAACATCGCTTCTTAGTGAGAGCACACAAGCTAAAATATATAGGTACTTTAGGACTAACTTTAGAATTTCATCAAATAAGGTTCAGCAGAAAATTGGCAAAAAACTATTTGATAAAAAAATGGCTTTGACAGTTTTTAGCATAATGTTCATTGTTCTTTCTTATTATGAAAGTGACTCAATAAGCAGTTGCTCCATTCAATTAGTGAGATGTACAAACGTCTAGAGTATTTGTGTTCGAGGAACCGAACTTTTACGAACGCCAGCTCATAATGATAACATCGCTCAATGAGGGAAACATTATTTTAAAGGACGTAAAATAAGCATAGCTTATAGGCAAGTTAGAGCGAGCGAGGCGAGATACAATACTTTGATCATAACCGTTTCAGACATTATTCTATTGTAACTACGGAATTTATTCAGCGATTTTATGGAAGGCACTGGCAAAGAAATATCGAATGGAGCCCCCCCTGAAATTACCGAAAAATAGTGCATTCACATTACTGCCCGTACAGCTACTTTAACGCTTGCCAGTAGTGCATAGTTTATTTGATTCAGGATTTCACTTCTTCGATCAATATGAAAGAATAGATAGGTTAGTGTGCTATTCAGAACGAGTTTTTCTTTTTTATATATCGAATCATTATCTTCTTGTAATCGTTTTTTTCTCGTTCAGGATTCATCATCCCAAAAAAATGTAAAAGGATAAACAGGTTAGTTGTTTAAAAATAGTGTGAGGGCCACTTTATAAAAAACTTATAATTCACTTATGACAGATGGAACACGGAAATATCATTGGTTATGTTAAGAAAACCATTTAACATTTATGATTTTACATTTTGAAATTCAAGAAGTTGAACACATTCCAACATGAGAAGAAGATGATAAATGACCGAAATGGAATAAGGAGTGTGCATGCAAAAGTAACATCACTATTTTTCCGGCTATTCAAAATATCTTTGGTTGTTATTCCTGAAGATTTTTTTTTTATCTGATTATCATTAGAGTTTTTTATCGCTTGAAGCGCACGAAAGGAAACCCCTACAGTGTTCGAAGAATATCGCGCGCACTTAGGGAGGATAGGGAATTGATGTAGGTACTGGAATTTTTCAGAGTAATTCTTTATGAATCAATTGAGAAATATGGATACTGAACAGTTTTTCAAATACACTAGAATGTCACCTGAGCTATTCAATGATTTGGTTGAACTGTTGCATCCATATTTGGCAAAAGATGAAAATATTCTAGGGGGTGAGCCAATTTCTGTTAAGCAATGAATAGTGGTTATTTCCAAAATAATACGGATATATAAAGGATATATGTGTTTGAATTAATAGAATAAAAAAAATTAATAGATTGATACAGAACATGCACTTTTAGATTTTTAACCACTGTTTCTAACTTACTAACCTTTGAAAAGTTGACTCTTTATAAAAAATCAGATGCCAGTAATGACAGAAGATACTTTTTCTACGGCTATAAGACAAAATTGCTCTTGTTTTACTATGTTCGATAAATGAATGAGATACTTTGTATGTCATCAGTTTTATTTCCGCATCTGATATTATTTCACAAAATCTCATCTTCCACGAAATGTCAGATTTCAATTAATGACAGCTCTGTCTAATAGATGTGCATTACTTAAGAGAAAGTCACATGGCTACAAGCCGAAGAAAACAAAATTTTCGCTGTTATCTGTTATAGCCGTAGCAAAAGTATAGTGTATAACTAATACGGAATGCTAATTTTCCGCTCGTATGATTTTTAGCATGGGTCGATCTGGTGGGAAATGATTATTAATCCGTGCTCGTTAAACAATATACTATATCTTCTTTTTTTATAACAGAATCCACTTATCATGTCTTGGGACTTTAAGTTTCAAGTTTTTATAAAATCATCATTTCCAAATGTCCAATCAATAAAATGAATTAAAGATGTAATCATGTCGAGCGGTCGTTCGTGTAAGTTCCATTCCTCGTAGTGTGAGAGGTTTACAACTCTTGAAGATACATTTCGAGTATTATGTTGGTTATGTATGTACAGGGTGCGCCTCTTAAAATGGAACCCCCCTCAACTCTTTTTTTTTCAGAGATATGAAAAAATGTTGAATGAAAAAGTTTTTGAAACGACCCAAATATTTATTTCGTGAAATTGTTTAATACACAGGGTAATTAGTTTTTCCGGAAGGACATGAGCTTTGATATATTTTCTAACATGTTGATAGAGCCTTTTTTTCTGATTTCAAAAATATATATATATATATATATATGAGTTGTATATTTGGATGAAAAATAGTTGAGTTATTGATGATCACAGTTTACCAAAATAACGCTTTATATAATAATGTAAGTTGAACATAGTGGGCTTTGAAATGTTCATGTATTGTTTGGTCTATGAGAATGTCATAATATTGTTTATTATGAAATTGAAATCGTTCAATCTCAATACAAAATGAATGGACAGTATTTTGTTAAACTTTGATCAACAAAAACTGAATTATTTTCCATTCAAATATGCAATTCATATATATTTTTCAGAAAAAATAGCTCTATCGACATGTCAGAAAATATATAGGGTGTTCCATTTAAAAAATCAAAGTTATTGTAGTTTCCACAAAAACGAATGACCCTGTATGTAAAGCAACTTCTTGAAATAAGAGTTTGGATCGTTTCAAACAGATTTTTATTTGACATTTTCTCACATCTCTGAAAACAAAAGAGTCAAGGAGGGGTTCCATATGAAGAGGCGCACCCTGCACAGAATCTTGATTGTGTATTTCAGTAAAAGTTACTAGCATACTTTGTAACATGGCAAAATTATCACATCATGAATTATAAAAAAACTGAATCTGAGAAAACTTGGAATAGCTTGATGTATTCATCCTCACCCAACCACATTTATGGACAAATGTTGAAGCAAGAAAATAATCATCTTTCTTGCCGCTGTTTCGTCATTTGGGATGCAACCTACCGCGAAATAGTTTGTATTTGAAAATTACTAATTATGTATGTGTGTATGTGTAAGAATATTTGTAGATTGAATACTGATGAATATAGTGAGATGTGAATGAGCAAATCACTGAAGAATCCAAAAATATTACACCATGTGGAAAAACATTCTATAGTTCATGTTTCCGCTCTTGGCGTGTAACATGAAGGAATTTGCAAACTATGGTCTAGCCTTCTATCTCTCTCTTACCCAATGAAATTACCGACTCATAAACTTCGACGTCTGATTGAGAAAACCGGAATAATACCATACAAATGGCAAAATATCGCTGGACATTTACTTAGTTCTTGTGGTGGTGATGATGTATTCGCCCAGAACGGTGATATTACTTTTTTTACAGAATTTTTCTCTCATGTATGGAAACTCCATATAAGATAACAAAAAGTACACCAAGAATTGAAAATTGCATTGTTCATATTGTTGAGCTCATTGATGCAATAGTGAAAAAATCTCAAAATGTTTTCATTTTAGTAATTTTCTACCCAAATAATCAGATGATTTTTTCATCCAAGCATATTACCTACCTCTCAAGACTTATTTTTGTTAATTTTTCTGGTTTTGGATACAAAATTCTCAAAATAAATTCATTCTCAGATATGCATGCAAGAAAAACTATCGAAGATTTTGACGTGGAGTTTCACCAGTAATTGTATTATAGGAATCATGGAAATTTTTTTCGAATATCAAATACATTTTTGTTAGCCATACAAACATTTTCACGCTCTCTTCAAAAAAAAAATAATAGAAACATTTCCAAGATATTTAATAAGATGAAAATTTTGCCAGTGTACTTCAATGAAACTAATCAAATTGTTCCACTAGTACCTTCAATTATTGTCCCTTTTGACATATCACAAACATTGAAGCAACTGCTCATATGAAACCACTAATCAATCATTTTGGCCTCCATGACCAATGGCAGCATCTATTTAGGTAAATTTATGTACGACCGTTTTTCTCAGGACTAAATAATCATCGATACAGGATCTTCGAGGTATTCTTTGAAAGCTTTGAGCCATTCCGCACCTACAGCTCCATCCACAGTCCTGTGATCACAACTCAGTGTTACGTTCAGGAAATCGGATGACTTGAATCTGAAACAAACATAGTTACTTGAATAGCCATTGTAACAGAATTGTAGGACATACGGTCTATCAATAAAATAGAGTGACATCCTATCCAGATTTCCAGATTGTTGTTATGGGAGACGTTATTTACGGCTGCATGAAATTGTTTTCAAAAATCATATTCTCTTTTATGAGATATATTTAGCAGCCTAGGGGTGTGATTGATATACAGATTCATAAGATACTGTCTGCATAACGCAATTGGACCTGGTGTTAGATTGTCAAGTTTAAGAAGAATATAGATTACTTATACATTGGTCTTGTTCTCTGTACTGAGCTTCATTGTGCAAACCCATATTCGTTACACCATAAATACGCCAACAGTAGATAAGAGTAATCAAAGTGGTTCAGAAATACAATACCCTCAGCAGCAAGACTTTGTAAAGTTTTATCGAAAGAAAGGGGGGAAAGTGTAGGTGTGATGTCCTTGCCCAATGGAAGTAAAACTACATCGGCGTAAGAAACATTACAACACCTAATATCTACACACTTCCCCGACTCCGAATTAACCAATGAACCACCTATGAGGATAAATCCAGTGAGGAGAACTCACATGGATTACAAAATGGCCTCAAGGGTGGTTACATATGAGAAAGTAAGATGGGAGATAAAGTCTTTCGCACCATTCAAATCGCCGGGTGTGGATGGTATATTTCCGGCCCTCCTCCAAGAAGGACTGGATGCCATCATACACCTGCTTATGAAGATACTACGATCCTGTCTGGCTCTGGGCTACATACCAGTAGAATGGAGATCGGTCAGGATCGTTTTTATCCCAAAACCAGGGAAAATAGATTATTCCCAGGCCAAAGCGTATCGACCTATCAGTCTGACGTCCTTTCTCATGAAGACATTGGAAAGGCTGATAGATCGACACATCAGAGAAGAGCCGTTGCAAATGAATCCACTGCACGAGCAGCAATTTGCCTACCAAACTGGAAAGTCCACAGACGCAGCTCTCCATCATCTTATTCGAAGGGTGGAGAGAGTGTTAGCTTGTGGACGATCTGCCATGGGGGTCTTCTTAGACATAGAAGGGGCATTTGATAATACGTCATTTGAGTCCATCTGCTCCACTGCGGAAAGGCATGGAACTAACCCAACTTTGATTAGGTGGATTCGGGCCATGCTATCACAGCGAGTAGTAAGAAGCAGAATTAAGTGGGAGTTCTGTGACCGCCAGAGTATCGAGAGGGTGCCCTCAAGGTGGAGTTTTATCATCGCTCCTATGGTGCCTGGTGGTCAATGAGCTCCTCACAACACTCAATGAGTCAGGGATATATGCGCAAGCATATGCAGATGACTTAGTTATTATGGTTCAAGGCCAACCGGTGAATCACCTAGGGAACCCCATGATGGGAGCTCTCAGGAAAGTGGAACAGTGGTGCTCCGCCGGTGGGCTTAGAGTGAATCCTGAAAAAGCGGATCTGGTGTTATTCACCAAGAAACGTAAAATAGGGACACTTCCAGAGGTTTTTCTCTCAGGAAGGTGTCTTCAATACAAAGGCTCAACCAAATATCTTGGAGTCACAATCGACTCCAAGTTGACCTGGAATGAGCATATAGGTAATCGCACCAAGAAGGCTATAGGCTGCTACTGGGCATGCAGAAGAGCCTTCGGGAAAACGTGGGGCCTATCACCTAAGACCCTTCACTGGATATACACGGCAATTATTCGCCCAACACGGGTACGGGTCCATCGTATGGTGGACCAGTACTAAAAAGAGCAAAATCAGACATGAACTGGATAGAGTTCAGCGACTGGCTTGCTTAGGAATGACAGGTGCTATGAGGACAGCGCCTACTAGGGCCCTTGAGGTCCTATACAAGGTCTGCCCCCTCTACATCTGATTGTAGAGCATGAAGCCATGCGCACGGCCTACAGACTCAAAGGTGCAAACCAATAGATCGAAAAGGCAGACTATGGACACTCCCTAATATGGAACAAGGCCGAAGAAAGCTGTCCCAGTCTGCTGATGGTAAGGGACAGCACTCTGCCAGTTCTGAATTTCAATAAAGCTCCGCATGTCATTTTTCCTACAAGAGAGGAATGGACTGGCAATACACCAGGTTTGCTTCCTGCCAACGAATCAATCTGGTTCACGGATGGCTCAAGGTTTGGTGGCGGGTCTGGTGCAGGAGTATATGAAGGAGGAACAGGGAAAGGAATCTCAGTACCTCTTGGCAAATACGCTTCAGTGTTCCAGGCCGAAGTGTTTGCAATTCTGACGTGTGTCCAAGAAAATTTCGGCAGAAGTGGACGTGGACCAGTCACCATATTCTCGGACAGTAAAGCTGCTATTATGGCATTGAGATCCAATAGGATCACAACTAAATTGGTGTCCGAGTGTAGAAGTGCCTTAGAAAATATGGCAAAAACTAGGAAAGTCAGCCTCATGTGGGTTTCAGGACACTCTGGTATCCCGGGGAACGAGGAGGCAGACAGACTAGCCAAGATCGGTTCAGGAACGACACCCATTGGACCAGAACCGATATTGGGAATACCCAATAGTACGGCTATGTCCTTCATGAAGGAAATGCTACAGAGGCAGTTCCTTGAAACATGGCGGGACACACCAAGAATGAGACAATCAAAGCTCCATATAAAGGAACCTTCAAAAAGGCTCACGAGAGAGATCCTGTCACTTAATAGAAGGGATCTCAAGATGGTAGTTGGGCTCTTAACTGGGCACAACCACCTCAACAGGCACCTAGAACTCATAGGGATCAAAGATGATCCCATCTGCAGATGGTGCTTGGAGGATGATGAAACATCATCACACATACTCACTGAATGCCCCGCGCTGGTGCATCAGAGGAAAGCTGCCTTTGGGAGCATTGTACTGCACCCAAAGGATGTGAAAGTGACTCAGCTGAGGAAGCTGCTGAATTTCGTAAAAGAAATCGGCATGCCCAGCTGATTTGATTCACAGGACAAGTGGGCGCACAATGGGCCCGACTGAAGAGGCCTGAGTGCAGGGGTCTACGCACCCGCCCACCTGTGCAGAGAAGAAGAAGAAGAAGAAGAAGTGGTTCAGAATATACCATATTTTTAACCATTAGAGTTTTCATAACTAATAAATAGTATATAACTAATAAATAATAAAATAGGATATTTTATTGATTTGGCCCATTTCATTATAAGGTCATAAAAAAGCACGAACCACAAAGAATTTTGTTCATCTCTTGGAGCGCACGAAAGGAAATAATTTTCGAAGAATACCGTGCGTACCTAGGATAGGAAGAGGAGGTAGGTATTGGAATATTTTGAACTTTTGGAGGTTATAAGTTCTTGGGAAAACTTCGGCATAAGGGGTGAATATCCCTCAGTGGCTCACAACTTGTGAGTATAGGAATGGTGAACCCGAGGTAACCTAGCCGGATATTCATTAAGTGGTGTGGGGAGGACAGAACGCGGGCGCTAGACAGATGAAGCATTTTGGGAACATTTTGCTAACTTTGGGCAAGATGGGACAATTTGTGGACATCTGTGGCAAGTATGGGGCTATTTGTAGATATCTGTCTAGGTGGCCAAGGACTGATCAACGAGGTTCTGGCCACCTAATATGGAAACCCGTGGCGATGGATGAATGGCACCGAGGTTTTGTGTCGCTAACGGAGCCTCTGGGAAACAGGGCGACATCTCAGAGTAAATAGCCTCAGCCCTCTGCAGGTGGCACCACAGGGCTGGACCAAAGCCTTCCTCCGTCACTCGTAGAAGGAAAACGTTTGGCCTTCTTCGTAGACGAGAACAGGGATTGGAAGAGTAATCTTCAGGAGCCTGAAGGAGAAGGGTGTTTCATATTGAAGTGGCCCTTGATAAGAACCATGAGTCGTATATGGTAAAATCGATAACGGCATACAGTGGTGGATAACCGTATAGGCGGAGAGGGCCCCAAAAGGAACTGTTACCATCAATGAGTACGTTTATTAAATTTCTGAAATAAGTGAAAATGGGGGATCGTGCAGACATTTATAAACTTTTTATTGAGGACTTACAGCGAGGCTTACAGTCTATATTTCGGAACCTAGGAACCTTTCCAATTTTTTTTGTCTATGCCCATATGTAATGCCATGCAGCGATGAACCATTTTTTTCCTTACTGAAGAGGGTTAAGAACTAAGAACAAAAAGCAGTTGTTCAGGAATTACTATGATAAACTTTTCAGTCATAATGCTTCTTTAGCAGCACGCAGCCATTTCATGTCATTGTATACTTCCTTTGCACCTAAAGTAGAGCCAAAAAACTATTTACTGCTAAAGTTACCCAAATTAGGATTGAAATTCACTTTCAACAACATTTCATACTCAATCGACCCAAACAGCATTCGTACAATTTTTAACAGAAATGAGAATGAAACACTATTACATATACTGTTCGAGTGTCCTATTTACAACATAATGAAACCAAAAGTTGATTGTCTAACGGGTCTCCAATTACTTGCGTCAATGCTAGTAGATATAAATATGGAAAATGCTAAAATAATTTGTAGTTACGTTTCATTTATCATTTATTTTGAATGAATAACGATAAACTAAATTATGTCTCCTGTCAATATTAGTATAGGTACACGCTTTAAGGGTCACTGTAAACTAAAATTTATGTACGCAACCAAACCCTTGCTGTAACTTTTTGTTTATTATTATTATTTGAGAAATAGTTTGTCCCAAGTATGAATGCTTTGCCGATTTTATTCATCGAATCAGAATCAGTTAACGGAATCCATTATAATTCTTTGATAGATACATTTGACAAATTCAAAGCAAGAAAAGTTTCTTTTGTGAACTAAAGAAAGTATTTTTCATTTGGTTATTTTCATTGTACAAATCGTTCTTTTTTATTGTTACTCATATTGCATTCCATCCAAAAATGTGGTTCATTTGGAAAATTATCATATTAAGCTGGTCGTATTTGAAATTGATTGATATACCTATTTCTTGTACCTATTGATTGTTCCTATTATGATGAATTGTTCCTATTATGATACATCCTTCTTGTACCTGGTGAGGTCCCTGGAGTCAGACCCATATGATGTCCATAAAGGATTTCAACCACCTCGACAAAATAAGGGGGTGAATACATTACCACCTAAAAGATATATTGTGCCCCCTCTTTTGCTATACCCAACGAGGTTGTTCTCCTTAGCTATAGCAATTTCCCTTGTCACATTCTGTAAGTATGTGGATAGAAGTTTCCTCCTCTTCCCTACAAAACCTGCAATTATCTTCCAAAGATACCCTTTCAACCGGCAGTGCCCTGTTAGGACTGTCATTAGTATATTATGAAGTTTATTTCTACTAAGGCTGACTTATGCGTTCGTTCTTTTGTACAGAGTATATTCTGCTGAACATTGGTACAAACTACTCATATGAAATCAATGTCCACATTATCAACATTAGTTCTAATAATTGTACATTCAACTCAACAACCCTTGCTATAAAATCTTCAGAATTCTCTTCTGAATTTGAAACGGGCACACAAAATAAAATAAAATCAGTGCATTGTTCATTTTCCCGCATACACTGTTATTATTATGAATAGTATTTATAAAACTAGCTCCTGCACTTATTCATTTATTGATTCATTTGATTTATTAATATTTGCTAATAATGTTCCTTTTGTTCCCCGTTATAAACATGTATATTGTTTCTAGGAAATAATAAAGATTAAATGGTAACTTGGTATTATAAAATGATTTGATGAATACCATGTAATGTATAAACAAGTACGAGTAAACCCATTAGAACCTTACGGTCGAGCATGGGTTATCTTTATATCATTGTTTACAAGTACATGAACATTCAAGGAATGATCACTTCTTGTTCAGGCGGTAACTATAACAATGAAATAGTATGGTGAAAATAACTCAAATAAAAATAATATAATTAAATAAAATGATGGTTACAGTGACAATAATTGCAATGACATCAATAGACAACAATCCAAGTGAATTAAGTGATAGAATTATTAAAAAAATACAAAACAAAATGTATAGGACGATAACAGTTTCTGATCGTTCATTTCAGTAAGTACAGAATTTAGACTCAATCCATGAGTTTTCTGACCTCTGTTCTAGGTAGATGAAGTACGAAGGTTTTGAATATTTTTTCACCAAATTCACTGAGTTCATGGTTCTCAAATGAAGCTTGTACCTATCAGGCAATCCATTAAATAGTTTCGATAACAAATATAAGTAGTATTTTTGGCTAATAGTTTTATTAACTGACGGTATTTTGAGGTTATCTTTCAATTTATTACGCGTCGGATAATAAAATTGTGATGGACTCTCTCAAGAAGTTTTCTATTATTGTATAGATATACTATCATATTATACAAATATATCGGTCTTATATCCATTACACGTGCCTCCAAAAACAGTTTATCCGATGAACATGTAATCTTTTTAAAGCTCATTATTTTCAATATCCTCTTTTGTAAAACGTCCAATTGTCTCAGGTGATTGATTATAGGCTACTCAACCCCAACTTAGGATTCCGTATTGTAGTCGTGATTGTACTAGTGAATAATAAATTGTTTTCAAGTGAGCGAATTTCAGAATAATACGTAGGAATTTGAACCTTGGTAGTACACATCTAATAGTTTTACATAAATAAATAATAATAATAAATCCCACAAATAATAAAATGTTTTTGTTCATCGAGCCTCGTGATCCTATATCATCCAGAAATCATCTCAAATACATCATAAAAAACAGAACTCACCCTTTATCAGAACCGGAATCGGCCACCAACTTTTTCGTAGTAGTCCCCACCGCAAGTATACAACTCTGAGGCGGATTGATGACAGCAGAAAAATTCGTAACGCCGAACATGCCCAAATTAGACACGCTGATCGTGCCGCCTTGGAACTCGTGCGGCTGGAGTTTCCCGTCCCGCGCCTTGGCCGCCAACGCTTTCACCATCTTGTTGATTTCGACCACGCCTTTGCGCTCCGCCTCGAAAACGATCGGCGTTATGAGGCCCTTGTCGGTCGATACGGCGACGCTGACGTCGACGTTACGGTACCGGCGGATGTAGGAGTCTTGCCATGAGGAGTTAGCTTCAGGTACCTGAGGAAAAATTTGTTGATGGGCGGCAGGCAGATAACTTAATGCATCTAAAAAAAAAAACATTAATTTCCCCAGATGTTTCATGATTTTCTCTACTTGTTTCTACAAATAAAACTATGAGTATAATCACAGCATAAGCACAGCCAGCTCTATAACAAGCCGCGGTGAGATAAATGCAACACCGCATGGCCGTGATCCGGCAGTTCTACTCTCGACTGGCTGCCACGGCGACATAGGCAGACACGTGTACGTTACCGCTATCCGCACTGACGTAACATCATTTTCTGTCTTCGAAATGAATGATTGTACTTTAATAAAAAAAAAATAGCAAGAGATAATAGGTCAGGTCACAGATCAGTATTCAGTTTCATGGATAAAATAATAAACAACTGGCAAGTCCCATTTTACATCAACCATTCAAGTTATTGCTTGGAGAAAAATTCAAGTTGGAAGATAGTTGTAGTAAGTATCGTTTGTTAGGTGAAATTAAAGAAAAACCTACAGTTCCTCCAGTTCATACACAGAGTGAGAAGTGGTGTATAACATAAAAGGCATAAGTATTGTTGCCGACGAATATCTATTTTTTAAATGTGTACTTATTTCAATTGATCAACCAAATTTCCAGACTTCTAGAATGAAGTAAGCTTTTTTCACAAGATACTTTTTCCAGATATATCAAACTTCTCTCTAGTCATCAAATGAGCTTATTTTATCTTAGCTGTTTGTGTATCTTGCTAGAATATATTATATTATATTATATTCTGAAGTTGTGACCACCTTCTCAATTTCATATCATAGGGAAAAATCCATTTCGAATCATTGAATCCCAATTTATTAACGCCTAGTAAAACTTGGACCTGCATTTCATTCAATACTACCACTTGGGAAGTTAATTTCAATACATCTGACTGTGAACCTATTCAATAAATATGGATTTTACTTTCTGTCTTAAGGACTTTCCAATCCCAACAACTATCAATTTTCATTTTTCTTACATATTCTCTGCTCGTAATTGAGAATTAGATCGGATTTTTCAAAATCAACTATTTTTTATTTTGAACAGATAAACATTCCTGACGTCTGTGACGTAACTTCACAGAATAGAAATTATGGTCCCAATGCTCGACAGCTCATGAGTCAGGCGAGTGGTCGTGGATTCAACTAAGTCAAGTTTTAATTTATTATTTCAATTTCATGAACAATCAAAACAAGATAGTGTGGGCGCCACCCAGTATAAACTGGGAAAGGAGTAGGGAGGGGACAAAACAAAAATATCAATGCAACAGGAGTTGTTCCGGAACCATGCATATAATAAATAGATACTCAGCAGTAATAGTTACACTTGCTTTACAATAGTATCAGTATTTAAGTGAAATTTAAATGGGAACCATCACCCAGCCTACAATATTACTAGTACTTATCTCTGAATTTATTAGTGAGCTTATGAATAATTGCAACAGTTGTTCCTTGAACAATCTGACTTTAGTCAATGTTGGTTAGTATTACTAGAAATCTTAAATTAAGCCTCACTGTGGCTTTCCAGTGGCAAATGAAATGAATAAATGTCCTAAAGGTGTGTTATGAATTTAGAAAAAGATACAAGGCCCTATGAAATGAACTATCAGCGCTGATATTCCGTTTCTCACAAAAGGAGAGAGTAATATTGAACTTGAAATATCATAAATACTAATCAGACGTGGAGGCTCCTCTTCTCATCACGTTGACGATTGAAATTTTTATGAAAAATCTACTTACAGTAGGTAAGTCACCAGTCTTACTGTAATGTAGCCACTACCAAATATTTCCAGAAAATTACAGTGGTTTTATTGAAATTTCCATAATCCATTAGTCCTGGGTACCTGCTCAGCATTGGTTCAGGAAAACATACAAGGTGAACATTATTTTATTCACCGACATCCATCACGGAGATACAAAATCCGGAGGAATCCAGTTGGAGAGACAAAATGTATTAATAAATATAATACATGGTTCAGGAAAATTAGGCAGCCGCCTTTAAATAGCACATGAAGATTTCATGGCGTTACCATGTGACAAAAAAAAAGGTGAAGGTTGAAGGCCTGAAATGAAATCATTATGATAGTGTTTTCAAGACATTCCGATATGATTCGATACATAATTTATTATAATTTTGAAAATAAATATATCAGTAACTTGCCTAGAGTTGTAAATCGGCCTTCATCATAAATGGACGTGCCTTTTGAAAACAATAATTTTCAGCTCAAAAGGTGGCATGCTAACACAGCAAAGCGCCATTAGAGAGAGAACGTTTCATTCCTCCACTACTCGATCCTCTCAAAGAATCCCTATTACAATAGGCTACAAGTTGTAATTGACATTTCGGAACCGCGTTCCGTTTCAGGTTATCGAGTGTGGTGTGAACTAGGCTGAGTGCTTGAAGAGCGCGCAGAGTTCACTATTGCCAATGATTAATTAGGTAAAAGTAATTTTTACGCTGAGGCCGTGCAAATTTAAAACGAAGAATCAGGATTGAGGTTAATGGCTCAGTCAGCTGATCGCGAGTATTGTATTGTTTACCTGTTTACCAAAAATAAACATGGACTTGAAAACACATCATGAAATGAAATCCTTTACAGGTGGCATCTGGATATTAAATACGTGCTGATACAGTGTGAAGGACGTCCAACGCGAATAGGAATTTATTTACTAAGGTACTGACTTTGGGTTTTTCTCTATGGTACTGATAATATTTGGTTATTGAAAACAGTTATATTTTGTTCTTGGTGATTGTGTTGATGAAAAATACTTGTTTGGTAGCATATTGTGAGTGGAATACTTCTGTAATGGACAGGTAGACATGAATAGTCTACTGGACCGTTACACATCTTTCATCAGGATTTGTTCTTATTGGGGTATTAGGTCAAGAAAGATAACTTGGTAAATTTGGAAAAATAGAGGGAACTGATGTTTTAACTAACTGTGGATATCTTAGAAAATGTTTCCAAATTGATCCGACTGTTTCAACGAAATGAATTGGACACACTGCGGAATGTTGAGATGGGGACCAATTTTAACGAGGTATCGAAGATATCCACTTTTTTGCAGTTCTTCATTTAAGGAAATATAAAAATCGAAACAACTTTTTGTTCCGATGCGTAATTCGACTTACTGTCAAACAGCAATTATTTGGCATCTCCGCATGAAAAAGGTTGGAATTACTTATTTGATTTCAGAAATGAGACAACAAAAAACATAACCTCAATTCAAAAACAATTTTCGATGAGACTTTTTCACACACACAAACACTCCTTCACTTATAACTCGATCACTAAAATATTCCTTACATTTTTCACTGGCTTTCAACAATATTTCACATTGATAACACATCAATTCACTCTTGAAAACTAAAAACAATCACTCTGTTACATCCAGAACCCATATATCGTATTCGTGCACATGGCTGGAGGTAGACCTTCTGAACAGTGTTGCCAGACTGGGCTCACCACTGCTTTTCTCTTTAAAGATGGCTATGGCATAAGGATAAACAGCAGCGTCACTCCGTTGAAATACCTCAGTACGCGCATGACATCCCGCGTTGTGTCACCGTTCAACGAGCAAAGCAGTGGTTCAAGGTCAGATTCTTCAACCCTTATGCTGTGGTATTATTGAAATATACTTCATGTTGAAAGGACAAATCAGATGCTCTGCCTCAAAATGTCACTACGTTTGAAAATGTCTTCACTACGTTTAAAAATGTCTCTATCAAGTGAGCCTATAAGAAAAAATCAACATTGTTCAAACAAGGTGCCACCGACGGATTGAATTTCTCTTTTAGGTGTTTAATAGTGAAATTTTGAGCGCAATGACATTTTGGGGCAAATCATCTGATTCATCCTCACAAATATAATACAAACCCTAGATATGCACCGTAAATGTAAGAATGGGCAACGCTTAGTTGGGAACGAACAGAGCGGTGGTGATCTGCTGTACGCATCTATTCCTTATAACGCCGCGTATTTCACCGACTCCGATATTAATATTTGGTCAACGAACCAGCACAGCCGATTAGCCGCCGGTCTATTAGATCCCATCGTAGCGTTGCCAATTTTTACACAAGCGTTGACTATCTAGTCTAGTGTATTCATCATCTTTGGTCCTCTCAACATGTATATTGAAATAATACTAATATTTTCATTAGCAGAAACAAGGAGAGATATTATCAAACAAAATTAGAAAATTAATATTCCACATCCTCAATTGACCTACAGACAGTATTTATAAAGTATTTTTCATTTCAAGTGGCATAGTACCACATCTTATTATGCATTGATTTTTAGATTCAACTCTTCCATAGCCTTCTATGGAAAATAAGTGTGACCCCAAGGAAGATAAAAGCATATTAGGCATTTTTAAATGAAAAAAAAAAACAAATGCCTCTATCGATTTAGGACATCTGGGAACTACAAATCTCAAGTTTCAATAACCCTGGTAGCTGAAATAGAACATATTATGGTGTGTCATTTGAAATAACGAAGTTGACAAATTTCACCATATTTTATTGTCACCCTGTAGATTTTTTTATATAAAGTCATCGATGTCATTATAGCTCGAAACTTCAAGTGAACAGTAAAAAATATTGCAGAGGTTAAATACCAATCACTGAGGTAAATATGAATTAGACTTATACCAGTCAATCAAACAAATTTTCAAATATTTTAAAAGCAGTAAAAATTCCGATTGACTTTTGCCTGAGAGTTTTATGTTACCAACCATAAAAGTATAGTTATTTGTTTTACTAGGCAGGAAAGTAGTAGATTTACTGCCGCGTCTGATAGTTCATAGCCGAGCGTAATGTTATAAAACCATTTTTTTATTGAAAACTCCATCATTTTGTGTTCACCCAATGTCAGTGCCCATTTTGATCAACAATTTCATTGAAATTACTTGGAACGTTGCATAGCAACAAACTTTTTCTGCCTAGGCACAGAAAGTACACCTTTCCTGCCTGTTAAGTGTCAGAGAAAGGCCACTTTCTATGTGTGAGATCTAAAAGCTCTGTATTGTGTGTCATTGATTATCATTTGTATAAGAAATAGCTTTTTGGGACTAGTTAATGTGGGATTGTCTTCTGAGATCATCTACCTATAAACCCTGGTATTTCAGGAAAGTTGTTCCTGCTTCGCGGCTGCGTGCGCAACTTTTCCATTCGTGCGTAATATGCTATTTACAACACGCATTACGTACTATACTTTACCTACGGCCATATAATAGTCTTTCAAAACAGTTCGTTTGTAATATTTTTGTTCATGACAGTTGCGATGTCAAACGCTGTTGACGGCGATTACGCGATCATGACATACTGTATTTCGTGTGTTCTTGCCTACTTTCCATAGTGGCCGTAGGTAAATGTAATTATTAACCTATTTAGAATGGTATAATTTTGGAATTAAAGTGTGATATGATATTTCTTTAAATTATTTGACATTTGTCTAGTTCACTGTCAGGTATTTGATGTCAGGTATTTCAGATACGATCGGATTTTCAATAAAAACCCACAACGAAGAGTTTCCTGTATCTCTTCATTACCCTAATTTGTGCTTTATGCAGTGAGCATATTTCATAATTCACCCGACTTGTCCAACTTCTTGTCATGATAGAAGCTAATTAGATACGCATTTGGTTTCATAATAACATAATCACAAGAGCACAACAGAAAAATTTCTCAATTAGACACTATTACTAATACAGCTCTACTCAAGTATTATATCAACAAGCATACGTTTTTTTAAGAACAATTCCAAAATTGAGTAAGATGGTTATTGACTTCTTGTTGTCATAATGGAAGCTATTTCGATACGCATTTGATTTCATAATGACCTAATCAAAGACGCACAACCGAATAGGTACTCACTTCGAGACTAGCCTGCGCCACGGCCTTTATAATGCAATGGATGCTCAACTTCACCTCGGTCTCCTCCAACCTCCTGTTTCTCGCACACCACCAGCCTCTTAAAATCCCCAGAAGTTAAAAAACGAATCCATACCTACCTCCCTAGGTACGCACGATGTTCCTCGAATATCATAGGAAATTCCCTTTCGTAGGCTCCAAGGCATAAAAAACGTATTGATCTCGGCCGTCTCATGATAATGCAGAATGGTCAGCTTGGACTGCAGCAGCCTCTTGGCGATGGTCATAATGACCAGATCAAAGACGCACAACGAGAAAAAGCCACTGGGTACTCACTTGACACTAGCCTGCGCCACGGCCTTGATGATGAAATCGGTGACGTTCAACTTCATCCTGGCCTTCTCCAACATCTTGTTGTCATAATAGAACTTGTTTTGATACGCATTTGGGTTTCATAATAACTTGATCAAAGACGCACAACCGAATAGGTATTCAATTTGAGACTAGCCTGCGCCACTGCCTTGATGATGAAATCGTTGACGATCAACTTCATCCTGGAATTCTCCAACATCTTCTTGTCGTAATAGAACTTGTTTTCATACGCATTTGGGTTTCATAATGACCTAATCAAATACTGACAACAGAAAAAAACTAGCTGGATTCTCGCTTCCAGACCAGCTTGCACCACGGTCGCGATGATGGAGTCGATGACGCTCTTTTTTTTTTCAAATCTTCATATAGTACATACCAGTTTTTTATGAAATTTGTAAGATAGTTCCAGATCAGCACGTGATGCTTGTCTCGGAAATTCTTGATCCTACACACATTTCATTATTATGACCCTAATTTGTGCTTAATGCAGTGAGGTTCTTTCATAATTCATCCGACTTGTCCAACTTCTTGTCATGATAGAAACTATTTCGATACGCATTTGGTTTCATAATGACATAATCACAGGCGCACAACAGAAAAATGCCTCAATCAGTCACTATGAATAATACAGCTCGACACAAGTAGTATACAGTCTGTCCAAGATAAGGTTGAACAGCATGGGGATCTCGGAAACGGTAGGAGATACGAAGTCGCTTAAATGGGGAAAAAGTTGCGCATTCGGAGGCTCATATCAAGAGCCTTCGAAAATTTTGAAAATTATTTTTAGTTTTTGAGTTATATCGAAAAAAGTGAATTTTTGGAATTTCTATTTTATTTTTTTTCTCCGTTATTATCAGAGATACAGAAAAACTGAAAATACTTTTTCATTGCAACTTTTGATGAGGTTTAACGTGGTGATACCGATTTTTTTATGCGACGTTTCGTATTCGTGGAACCATCATCAACTTTTGTTTTTTAAATACGGTCCTGATAATTTTTTCACAGATTCTGAAAGGTTTTTTTATTCTGAATTCAACAATGTACTATACAAGGTGATTCGAATGTGTTTCGACCTATTTCTATCCATCATCAATGTTTTTTCGAACTTCCAAAAGAAAAAAAGCCATCAGTTCCACTTATTTCTTATCATTTAGTGTCAAACTTGATGGATTAGTTATTCAATACTGAAAAGTGAATAAAAAATATTTCACTACATCATTCGATCAATGCAGCGTTTAAAATTGTTGATGAATTCTTACACGAATTACTTCAACAACTTAACTTTGACAATACCTACAGAGACATTCATAACAAATGTTCAAAATGATAACCATTATTTTCTGAACAAAGATATCCTCTTCTCACAGTTGTTTCTAAGACATTGCTAAGCATTTCTGGGGTTATTCTATTGAATGCTTCGAAGACACTGTCCCTTAGTTCTTCTTCATCCTCAAAGTTATTTGCGTGTACAAAGTTCGATATATCCCCTAAGAAAAAATCCAGCTGTGTCAAATCAGGCGACCGCGCCGGCCAAGGGATAAAAACGCACGGACTTCTCTGGAATTATGTACCGGAGCGCCATCTTGTTGAAACCAACAGAGTTCAGAACTTCCGCAATCGGTAAATCATCCAGAGCTTCCTCAAGATGATTCTCAAGCGAATTTCTATAACGTTCGGAAGTCTGTGTTTCATGGTAAATAGAAGGAACAATAATTCGTGTACCAAATATTGCAACCCACATATTAAAGCCGAAACGGTGTTGGTGTCTCGCTGTAATGTATAAATGTTCATTTTCTCGTGAACAATAATGTGTATTTTTTCTATCGAAGCTACCATGATTAGTGGCCATGCTTTCATCAGTCCAGATGATTGTTCGAAAGAAATCTGCAAAATTTCAACATTTCCTGGTATACCACTCACAGAATGTCTTGCGACATATTCTGAATTTGTATGGATGGAATTTTTGTTTCCGCAAAATAAAATGGGTTGTTGATTGAAACCAGTTGATGAGGTATTAGTGTGTTGACTAATTTTCCTTCAAAATAAGTGGAACTGATGGCATTTTTCCTTTGGAGTTTTGAAAAAACATTGATGATGGCCAAAAATAGGTCGAAACACAAATGAACCACCTTGTATAATACATGGTTGAATTCAGAATAAAAAAACCTTTTAGAATCTGTGAAAAAATTATCAGGACCGTATTTAAAAAACAAAAGTTGATGATGGTTCCACGAATACGAAACGTCGCATGAAAAAATCGGTATCACCACGTTGACCGTCATCAAGAGTTGCTATGAAAAAGTATTCTCAGTTTTGCTGTATCTCTAATAATAACGGAGAAAAAAAATAAAATAGAAAGTCCAAAAATTCACTTTTCTCGATATAACTCAAAAACTAAAAATAATTTTCAAAATTTTCGAAGGCTCTTGATATGAGCCTCCGAATGCGCAACTTTTTCCCCATTTAACCGATTTCGTATCTCTTACCGTTTTCGAGATCCCCATGCTGTTCAACCTTATCTTGGACAGACTGTATAAACAAGCATGAGCTTTTCAAGGAACAATCCCAAAGATGAGTTAAATGGTTATAGACTTCTTGTTGTCATAATAGAAGCTATTACGATAGGCATTTGGGTTTCATAATGGCATAATCAAAGGCGCACAACCGAATAGGTACTCACTTTGAGACTAGCCTGCGCCACGGCCTTGATAATGAAATCGTTGACGCTCAACTTCACCCCGGCCTTCTCCAACCTCTTGTTGTACTTCTCGCGCACGGCCATCAACTTATCCACGTTGATCTCGGCCGTCAGATAATAGTGCGGAATGGTTTGCTTGGACTGTAGCAACCGCTTGGCGATGGTCGCTCGCATGCCGGTCACCGGCACGTCGACGTAGGCGGCGCCTGGGGCTGGGGCGGCGGGCGGCGAGTGGGCGGTGGGGGCAGCGGACGGAGGGGTTGCCCCTGCAGCTGGAAGATCGGACGAGGTAATGGAGCCGAATAGACCGGTGCCATTACCTGCCAGGAAATGTAATGGCTTTTTTCCACTCACATAACTAAATAGTATATTAGGTAACAAGTGTTATAAACGTCCTTTTAGTAACGAGTGTCTAGAAGACTTTATAAACGAGTTACATACTATGCTTTTTCTACGAACTCCGAAAATTACATTAACATACCTGCTATTCCTGCTTACCTACAAAATAATTCTAAAGGAATGGGAATTGAGAATATAATACATGCAACTGCATGCAACCAGCGAGACACGTATAAGTGATATTGGTTGTAGATGTGTCCAGTTCATTGCTTACTAACCTTTGTTTCACGTTTATTGTCATGCTTAGTGCATAATAAATAAATAGTTCTCAAATATGGATGCTTCATTTTTACACTTCTTGGAGATATGCAAATACGAAAACATTCTCTTTGATTTCACTTTTGTCTACATTTCGCATATATTTTAAATGAAGAATTCTGATACAAACGAATATTGTTTGATTAATTTTGATACAAAATTTGAAAATAACAGTTGACAGTTAATACAATTGACAGGCCAGACATGTCTCAAATTACTGAAGCTGTGTTTAATGAACTGTGTTGGCATGGTAATGTGTTCAAGAAATCGTGTTGCCATGGTAACGTGTTTAATATTTTGAATAAATTACAGATCGACAATCCGTGATTAATCGATCATTTAGCGTGGTACATATCCGTACGCTAAATGTCATTTCAGAAATGGCATTTAGCATACGGATATGTTGAAATGACATTTAGCATACGAATATGTACCACGCTAAATGATCGATTAATCACGGATTGTCGATCTGTGATTTATTCAAAATATTAAACACGTTACCAAGGCAACACGATTTCTTAAACACATTACCATGGCAACACAGTTCATTGAACACAGCTTCAGTATAATTTGAGACATGTCTGGCCTATCAATTGTAGGTACTTTCAACTGTCATTTCCAAATTTTGTATCAGAATTATTCAAACAATATTCGTTAGTTTCAGAAGTCTCCATTAAAAATATATGCAAAATGTAGACGAAAGTGAAATCGAAGAGAATGTTCTGGTACTTGCATACCTCCAAGAAGTGTAAAAATTAAGCATCCATCTTTGAGAACAATTTATTTATTCTGCGCTAAGCATGACAATAAACGTGAAACAAAGGTTAGTAGCAATGGACTGGACACATTTACAACCAATATCACTTATACGTGTCTCGCTGGTTGCATGCAGTTGCATGTATTATAATCTCAATTCCCATTCCTTTCGAATTATTTTGTAGGTTAGCAGGAATAGCAGGTATGTTAATTCAATTTTCGGAGTTCGTCGAAAAAGCATAGTATGTAACGCGTTTATAAACTCTTCTAGACACTCGTTTATTAAACACTCGTTACTAAAAGGACGTTTATAACACTTGTTATATAATATACTATTACCTACTATGATTATTCAGGATATTATGAAAAACCGTTTATTGTCCAAACAGGTGAGGCACCCAATTACAGGATACAAAACAATTACATTTCATATTCATACATTCATTCTTTTATGTTCGATTACTGAAGGATATATTTCTTGGGTAATTTTTAAGACAGCCTAATTTTGTTGAATAAAGATCGATTTTGTGGCAGACATTATTGAAATTGCTACACATTGTATAAACAAGAGATTGTGCCAGAGTGTTTGTTCTTGGTGTTCCGAGATAAAAACATAATTCGTTCCTGTTGCTCATACGAGGTACAAGAAAATTCAGCTGAGACAGAAGATCTGGGCAGTCGACAAGATCATGTGTCAACCATGTGTTAACCATCAAATTTTATTATCAAAACTGTACAACTATGGAGTTATGGGTTCAGCCATCGGTTGGATTTCTTCCTTCTTAGTTAACCGACTGCAATACGTCAACATACCAGGGCAAATCAATTCTGAAACTAAATTAGTGAATATAGGTGTTCCGCAAAGGTCTATACTGGGGCCAATTTTATTTCTGCTGTACACCATTTACACCAATGATCTTGAGGTGTACCTAACAGAGTCCTATGTAGCGATGTATGCTGATGACTTTGATACTATCGGATAAGGACGAAATCAAAACACATAAAAGAAGTGAACAAGTTTAGAAATCTATATATGAATGGTGTAGCTTGAATTATTTATATTTGAATGCCTCTAAAACACAAATCGTGAAATTCCACAACTTGCAAAAAACATGTCTACCATTGACCGTCCGCATCAACGATGTATCAATAAACAATACTAATGAAACAAAATTCCTGGGCCTGCTCATTGATGAAAATAACAACTGGAGAAACCATTGCGTAAGCAAGAGACTGAACTCTTTGTGTTATTTGTTCAGAAATCTCAAACAAGTCTTAGAGGAGCCTCGACTGTTATCGTTGTACCACTCTCAGGTAGCGTCAAGAATTATATATGGTATATGTTTGTGGGGCAATTCAGCTTCTATTCATGATATTTTCATTTTGCAAAAAAGAATATTGAGAGTAGTGGCAGGCGTTCCTTCGCCCAACTCTTGTAGAGAATTGTTTGTCAAATATAATGTTCTGACAATATTTTCTTTATATATTTATGAATTATGCAACTACATTTTTGAGAAAAAAACTAAATTTCCTCTGAATGAAAACATTCATAACGCGAATACACGACAGAAAAAAAAATTTCATATTCCACATTATAAATACAGGGTGTCACAAAACTCACCTGCATATATGGGTTTGATGATTTACAACAAATTGTCACAAGAAATAAAGAATACTAATGAAAGCAGGAAGTTTATCACAGCCCTTAAAAATTCCTTATTGAAAATTGCTTTTATTCATTGGATGCATATCTCAAGATGTGATTTAATAAACATATAGAACCCTATTATGTATAGTACTAATTAATATTGTTCTATTCTTGACCATCCATATACATATACATTTATGCTATGTAATTATATTGTGCCCTTGTCCTCTTATACTCTTTTTTGTATTTGTTGTTGTTATTTATGTATACAATACTGTGACGTATCCAATATCATATGAGTGATCGAAAGGAATTATTATTATTATAAATGAATACGCACGAGTAATAATTAATTCGGTCTTCCAGCGAGAGAAGTGAAAATCGATTCAATAATATAGAGTTATCTATACCTTGCTCAGGATATACCCCATCGATTTTGTAAACAAGGTACTTCATAAATGATCTCTGTACAGATTCGAGGTTTTGTTTATGAGTCGAATATACAAGGGACCAAACCAGTAACCGAGATCTCACGTAGGAGTTGTATAAATTTATGAAACTATCTTCATTTTCAAAATCTTTTCAATTTCGGAATATCATACCTAGCATTCTCTTTGCTGACGATATGATTTTGGTGATATGTGGTGTGAATTGAAGTTTAGAATCCAAATGAATACCGAGATCTTTTGTTAGTTCATTTTTTTCAAGATTTATGTTGTTATAATGTTCTATTTCCAGGAATATGTCGCTGAGTGACACTTTTCAATGTTGAGTGGTAGATTATTCGCAGTGCGCCAAGTAGCTATTTGGTTCATATCGTTTTGAAGCAGCTGGAAATCAGCTATTGAATCAATACACCGAAATAGTTTCAAATCATCAGCAAAAAGAAGCATTTCACTAGATATGTTATGGGTAATATCATTTATATAGAGGGAAAACAGCAATGGCGCTAAGTTACTCCCCTGCGGTGCCCCACTAGTAGCAGTGAATGAGTGTGAATTGTGTCCCTTATATTCAACGAATAAAGAGCGGCCTGTGAGATAAGAACGAAAAAAGTTCAACAAATCGTCATCGAATTCGAAATTTTGTAGTTTTAAAATCAGTATCGTGTGATCCATTTTGTCGAAGGCCTTCGAGAAATCTGTATATATCGTGTCGACTTGAGGCTGCGCGTCAATGGCATCGCAGGCCATTATCGAAGGTGATACCACGAATGATATTATCGGATAAAATTTGAGGGACGAGCTGTATTTGGGAACATTATTTTTCTCACTAATTTGATAAAAAGACACTAGCAAATTCCACAAGTCGAATCAATTCTACGTCCCTTTATTAAGATTGAGCAAATGTTTGGGAAGGTGATATGTGTGACACACATTTGAGTTGATTAGAAGCGAGGATACGTACGTACGTCTTATAATAAAATTTTCTAAAGGAATGAAGCATTACTTCTGTAAGTTGAACGACGATTGAATAGGTTACGTTTTGGTCTTCTAGAAGAATTATTGATAATTGATTTTATTATTACCTATATAATATATGAGATGGGTGAAAATAAACGAGATGGCGGACACTGGTAAATTCGACTAATTTTGACAGTTCAATATAAACAAGGTTTTATCGAGGACCATGCAGCTTCATCAGTTTAATACCGCATAATTAGCTAGAATTACGGAATGCTATTGGTTGAAACAGGGATCCATAAAGGCCGTAACATAAGGGAGAAAAGTTGAATATCAGAGTATGGAAAAAGAAGAAAATGTGATGACTTTTACATACTACCCATATACAGGGCGTTTCAAACATATTTACACCTATGCTTCAGTATCAGAAATATTCCCATAATACTTGATATTTTCTAAGTCTTCAAATTAAAAATAATTGAAGACATACGGACAAATCGAAACTAGCTGAACATATTCTGTAACTCATTTGCTTGCCAAAATCGTCATTTGCCACTGAGAAGACAATTTGTGAGGAAAATATTTACCATTTTTTATGTTGAAAGCGGGGACATATTCGTTCCCGAAACGTCCAATGATAAGTGAAAATTTGAAACTTTTTCTATATACCTGTATGTCTCATCTCCAATCCTTCTTTGATACAAACTGTAACTGACAACCAAGATAATTTTTCTTTGAGGCTCTCCGATAGAAAAATGTTCAAACGCAGTGACATTTTGGGGCAAATTATCTGATAGGTCCTCACTACATGTATATGAAAATAATACTCATATTCTTATTTTAAAGAAACGAGAAGAGAAAATCCCAAAAAGTCCGGAATAATGAATTAACGACGCACTTTTGAAAGAATTTAATGAACTGATTGAATGTGCTAAATCGCAGAGTTCTTCAATGGACAGTTTATGAAATGCACGGCGTTTCAAGTTGCAAATCTGTAAATATTTTCTCGGGATTTGAAGGTGCCACGTGCATTTTTTCTCGCTCATATTAATGAACAGGGTGTCTCCTTTTATTTTGACCCCAACCTACATCTTCAACTATATGAGGTGTAAAAAACTTCTAATACAAGTTGTAGGGTTTCATCAGTACAATCTTTTTACACTTCTTAAACAAACAAATGCGTATGGCAAAATGGAAAAGAGTCCAAATCAGTTTTTTTATGAAACACCCTGTTAATTTCGAATTGTTGTCAAAGATCTTTTTCTTATGTTCACAAATATACAGTGTGGCCCACTTAAAAGCCGTACACCTCAATAAAATTTGCATTAATCAACCGATTTTGACAAACTTTCTTTTGAATTGTAGAGTTCGAAAAACTGTACTCTAGGACGAAACATATTTATATTTCTATGATATCCAAAGCCTACTGCGTTTATTTTTAGAGTAAAAAAAGTCAAGATATCGTATTAGCGATTTTTTTACGAAAATTTTTAAATCACAATTGGATTTAGCACCCCCTCAAATGGTTGTATACCATATAATTTTGTGGCCAAATCAAAAATCGAGTTTGTATTATAAGTTGATTCGAGTATATGATGAAATGAAAAGTGAAATAAATAAAAAGTAATCACTGATGATTGTGTGGCAAATGAGAGAAATGAATGAACCATATTTATTCTGATCAAGTAACCCATGGAAAGAATGAAACAATTAAAAACAATAACTATTATAGCTAGAGATACGAATAAACGTTCATCAAATTCTTGTTGTTTCAACCAATCCGCCATTCAGTACAATGCATTTATCATATCTTATTCTTATGTTCAATATAAATTTTCTCAGTTGTTCTGGCGTGATCTCTGCACAAGCAGCAGTTTTTCTGATACGAAGTTCTTCTACTGACTGCGGTCTAGACTTATAAACTTTTTGTTTCACAATACCCCCAAAGGAAAAAATCCAGTGATGTCAGGTCCGGGGATCTTGGCGGCCAGTGAATGAAAGGACTATTCCGTCCAATCCACTGATTTCTGTAATTATCATTCAGCCATTCTCTCACCAAGGAGAGCCATCTGATTGAAATTTCAAATTCAGGCGATCATTTACTGGTAAATTATGTATTGCATCCCAGAACTCATTGCTTAAAAAGTCCAAAAATATATTTACATTCAGATTATCTTCAAAGAAAGAAGGGCCGATAATCTTATCATGGAGTATTCCACACCACACATTTATTTTATAAGAATACTGCCTTTTTGATTTGATTACCCAATTAGGATTATCTGTAGACCAGTACCTTGAATTTTGGGACGACACAACTGCGATTGTAGTGAACGTAGCTTCGTCACTGAACAAAATTTCGTTCAAGAAGTTATTGACATTCAGATATTCTCCCTGAGCCCAAAAACAGAATTCTAATCTTCGTTCTTCCTCCCAGTTCCTCACAAGGCATCTCCTGACATTTTCTCTAGGAATATGTAAGTCCAGACTAGCCATTCGCAAGCCTGAATGAGGATTATTCCGAAAATATTGCAATACTCGCGCATCATTCCTATACTCAGGACGTGGATTATTTCTGTTTTTGAGCATATGCCTCGATGCACTACCTGTTTCATTGAAAACATCATTAATATGACCAACAGTACTGCTACTCACTGGAAGTTTATCAGGATGTCTGTTATGAAATTCTCTGGCAGCTTCTCTTGCTGAAAGAGCATTATCTCCGACAAGACGCACAATTTCAATTTTATCTCTTACACTTAGTTCTCCCATAATAATTAATCACTGAATTTTACAAAATATCCCTCTAAATAATCGGGCAAAATCTGACGCTAAAAATCAACAATCCTCTTTTGTTTCTCGCGCCCAGTCAGGAGCACGCGATTTCGCATATCCGCGCGGCTATTACATAGCCAACTCACCAAGATTTGATAACCAAGGGGAGTATGCAGTGAATACCTACATGTGCAATGTGAATTTTGATTTGGCCACAAAATTATACATGGTATACAACCATTTGAGGGGGTGCTGAATCCAATGATGATATTAAATTTTTAGTAAAAAAATCGCTAATACGATTTCTTGATATTTCCTCTAAAAATAAACGCAATAGGCCTTGGATTTTGTAGAAATATAAATATCTTTCGTCCTGAAGTGCAGTTTTTCGAACTCTACAATTCAAAAAAAAGTTCGAAATCGGTGGATAAATACAAATTTTATTGAGGTGTCCCGCTTTCCAGTAGGTCACACTGTATAAAAAAATAATCAACGAAATCCCACAATAAGAAGTTCTCAAACCCACCTTGTAGCCTGATATTCCTCTGCTCCGCCAGCCTCTTGGCCATCGGACTGGCGTACACCCGGCCGCCCGTCGCCGGCGCCGGTACCGGGGGCGACGACGAGGGGGCCGCCGGGGCGGGCGCAGCCGGGGCGGGCGTGGGAGCGGCGGGAGCCTTGGGGGCGGGCGGGGCGGCCGCCGGACCGTCGTCCTTGAAGTCCTTGAAGGCGGCTATGTCGGATTCGTTTTCGACTATGATGCATACCAGTTTACCTGCAAGAAACAAACGAACGGATTACGAATAAATGGATCTGATAGAGATCTAGAAGATGAATAAATGTTGCGCCAATGGGGAAGTTTCCAGCGTACATATACAGGGTGTTGCGAAATTCGACCGACAACGCTTGACAGGTGATAGCCCTCGTGATTTCATAATCACTGAGATAGGGACTTACGGTCTTCAAGTGTTCAGTTCTCGAGATACAGGGCGTTGAAGTTAAGAAATAAAAATAGTTGTTTCGCAATATCTCAAGAAAAATTGAATAAAATGCATTCAACTTCGGTATATGGTTTCATCTTTGAATTGGTCATTTTTTGACCAGGAAGCCATTCCGGACATTTTATTTAGTGGTGCCCTACAGGGGGGTGTGGCAACTTTTCCTCCCATATTTTCTACGCCACTGATGAAATTTCGATTATTTCCAATTCCTCGAATTGATTCTTCAATTTCAACATATAACATTTGGTTATCAGATGATGATCGAAATTTGCAACCGGGTCTTCTACTAATACATTACACAAGTAGGTGCAAAGGTTGAAAATCCTTTGATCTCTAAAAATGACCGCCAATGACCTTTAGCCACCTAATATGAATTCTAAAGTGGCGCCCCCGCTATCATTCTATTCCTGGAAATCAATGCTACCAGGTGGCGCTCGGTTTTCATCGTTCCATGTCAAAGCCACGTCAAAACTGGGAGAAAACACACTCAATCCCATTAGTGCCATTAGCTCGTGTACTGTGTACTGATAAGAGTGATAAGTTTTTGAATTTCTTGACATTCATTGTCAATATTCGATCGAAAACGCTAATAATGCCTGTTGTAGATGTTCTTTTGGCAGATATTTTGCTCTATGCAGATGGAAAAAGCCGACCAGTAGTGGAAGGAGAAGCAGTTCTCCGTGCTTATCATGTGATTTTGTGTGAGGCACAAGACTTCAACAAAAGGCACATTTTTGCACTTTGTCTACAAACTTCGGCGATGAAATCTTCCCCACATGAAGTAAAATTGAAGTTGGGGTCCAGAGGAACTCCTGTAGAACAATGGATTTGTATTTGTTCCTGCAAAGCAGGACAATCTGGGTATTGTTGGGCTAGCTTTGGATCTTTTGGAAAAAAATGCATACACACACTTTCCGAAATATAATTATTGCACTGAGCAGTACTTTTTTGATTTGCTCGTCATAATTAGTTTGAATTGTTTGAACTATCTCCAATTCTTCACCCGTTCACTGTTCACTAAACTGATAAAAATGTAATAATGTAAAAAAATTAACCAACTCAATTATCATCACTACCAACAGTGCCAACACTTTATGTCATTGACAAGTTTGACAACTACAGCTACAGCAAACTGTTTGCAATGTAGTCTATGCACTTTATCCATAGACAACAGTTTGTTTTCCCCCAGTTTGAAGTTCGTATTATGTAACCTAGATGTCGCCCAATTCGTGAATTTCGCGAATATTCTACGTTAAAATGTATTCAAAATGTACTAGATCATGTGTTTCTCTGATTTTATTCATGATCGTACCTCGTTTTTTTACTGTAGCAGTAGAGCTTGTCGTGTTTTTCAGAATATTGTGGAAATCGTACTGCTTGTGAAGTTTTTTTTCGTTTACTATGGATTGCCATCAAATAACGGCTCATGGAAAAGGTTCACGGTACATTTTCAAAAATTTCACGAATATTATCAAATATGATTTTTTCGGTGACGGGAAAAGTTTGAAATTTCATCCCTGTTGACAGGTTATAAAATGTCACTTTTCATAAATTACTTTTTCCCACGGGAAAAAAGTGAGTATGTGTGATATATATCATATACATATCCACTGTTGAGCTTTTGTTGTGCTATAGTTCCGAAATATAAGCCAATAACATCATCTCCGAGAAAGAACTGCGAGTCCTTTTATCTTCCATTCGACTTCGCGGTTACGTAGATTACTAAACAACTACTAATGACGCAATTTTTTGAAATTGAATCACAGAATTAGACTGACAGATGTCTGATTACTTAAAATGAATGATAAGGATGCCTGCAACGCAGGTGTTTTACGTCGTTTATTTTCTGATTTCATATCGATATCGATTCGTTCTTTTTCCTGTCACTGTAAAAACAGATACAGGGTGATCAGAATTCTGAATCTTGAAGCACCCTGTATTTTCTCCAATTAAATTCCAGTAGATAGTGAATCAAAAGTTAAGATAGGGACATGTAAGCCGTTTCGATCAATAATGAATAGTTTCGACACAAACAATCCTAAACTTGAAAAATTTAGATTTTGAATCTCTGTAATCATATCTGCTAGACCCCAAGTGTGATACATTGATGAAATCAGCTCCTCAGGAAGAATCTGAAAATGCAATAAAATACAGGGTGTTCTATTTGAAATAACAAAGTTGCTAGTTGTTTCTTTGTGGCAACACTGTATCGATGAAAACATTTTAGACGAATAGAGAATGTTCAATTATCAAAGCATCCCAATTTTCAGAATGTTCTGTCTTTTCGTTCTCCAGATACTTCTAATAGGCCATCCACCGTGCCCACCCTGTATATGTTTTGTGGTGTTCTCACAAATAATCTTCGAAAAAAAACAAATTAGTCCTTATAGGTGGAATTATTATAAAGTAGAAAATTATGTTTGGAAGATTAGGAGAGCGAGAAGGAGATGCCGAATGTGTGCAAATTTGATCGAAATCGGTCGAGTGGTATGGAAGTTATGATGAGAAATCCAATTTTGCCCAAACTATGACAGCCTATATGTTTGTTAGGATGCATTTTCAACCAAAATGTTTTCATGAAAGTCTACTACTATTTCGTTGTTCTATCGCCTATCGAAATTAATGAGGTTTAACCTGGACCATCATGCTTACTCACTCACATATAACTACTCAATACTTTTGGAGTGGGGAGATGAAAATAAATGTAACATTTCATAACTCTCATTTAAATGAGTTGAATGGATAAAAATCGATTCATGAATTCATCTTTTTTTTTCAATGAAATTCTTTTCATCAATCTTTGATTGTTTTGACATTTTTGTTAGCGAATTTGGCATCTACAGCAGAATTTCACTATGAATCATTTTATAGTATCGAGAAGAATTATTTCAAGACTCGTCTGAATGATTAATAGATTTGAACAATAATGTAAGTGACCTTATATAAGCAATCGATATCAAAACTTCTCTATCTCTATACTAAACTCAAGAATTATAGGACCAGGTTATTATTTATCATGAGTGTTACGCTGTACTAACCTAATAAGATTTCGAGGGAATTGTAAAAAAAATTTACTCCAACGGACAGGTTGTTGGAATAACAACTCTCCCAACCATTTAGCATAGCAATTATAAAGAATCCAAACACCAAACATAAAACCAAATAAACTATCCAAAAATGAAAATACTACACAACAGAAATAATAACGTCAACGCTACTGCTAATCACGAAGAAGAGACCTGTTGACAACATCATAAAAAATGTAATACTTAGTTTGAAATGAATCAATAATTTCAAAGAATATTAAACCGCACTCAATACATCGTAGAAAATGCATCTTTTGCCGAAAGACAATTCATAAAAAAGTTACCAATAAAATAACCATTTTGGCAACATCGAGTCGTCTTCGACGTTCGAGCGTGCTGACATCTATCTATAGAGGAGGCGCCACCTTGCTAATTACAGATTTTTTTCGTCCAAATCAGTCTTTGAGCCTACTTGTCTAATGTATGTACGGTGAAGTTTCCTTAAAAATATTCATCATCCAATGAGTCATGTCTACATTTTTTTGTATGCAACATAATTTTATAAATAACTTAGAATATACAATAAACCATATCCAATTGATAAATCAACTATCATACAACATATTCCTTATAAAATAAAACATTTCAAAACATTTTCTTATTATTAGTAATATTCTAATCAGTTACAAATCGGCTAGGTTACCGTTAACAGAACAAGGGTTCATAATGGGCGGATTTGCGAATTGAAGTATTCATTGAGTTTCGCTTTGAATAATGACTAACTCTCTTTATTTTTCATTTCAATAGGTAGGTTGTTATATTCTTTTAATGCTTTAGAAATTGGGTTGTTCAATGCTACTGTAATTCTAATTTGTTGTAAGTCAATTTGGTTTTGTGCTCTTGTCTCATAAAGATGTATTTGGTTCACTAGGGTTAATTCTAATATTGTGGTTATAAGATATCGAAAAATCGACAAAAAGTATGCATTATAGATCATGCTTCTATTCTGCTTGTTCAGATACTCCTGACATCGGTACAGTGCCCCCATCATAGGAACAAGTTTATTTATTTTGTGCCCTGTATGTTTTCGCTTGTTCAAATTATCATCATGCACTAGTCCAAAGTATTTCGTATGTTCCACATTTTCTTTTGAATAATTTTCAACTCAATGGGCTTATATCACAAAAAAATTTTATTCCATTATTCGATAGAACTCACCGAAACTAGCTCACCACCGCAAACCGTTTCTTGCTGTGAGCTCCCTACGTTTTATAAGAAATTATTGAAATCCCCGATTTTTCGGACCTCTGAAAACGAGGCGATGATGTGACGTCAAAACCCTATTACTGAAACAAGACTATTCCATACAGAGATGAATGATCATGATTTCTGACAGAGTGAATTAGCGCGAGATCACAGTTGAAAGAATTAGTATATCAGTTGCCTCAGTCTCCGTCTGGCTTTTGTTACTTTCTTTTAACTATGGAGAGATGAGGTTTCTACGTCATAAGAGAGGGTCCGTTTTCAGATGGTACTATCATTTATGTCCAAAAATAAAACATTCTAGTTAATTTTTCGATCGAATTATGTCGTCAATCATTATTTATGTATAAAAGGATCATTATAAACATAGTTTGAGTTGAAAGTTCTACCAAGGTGTACACGCCCATTCAGAACATTTTTTGTTTTTGGTTTTGAGTAATATATAATGAGTTTTCTTGATGTATAATTTTAATTTGTTCTGCGTTAGCCATTTCGAGTATTTTTTTTTCAGATCATTATTAACTAGTTTCTCCAACCTAGAGGGATTTGAATCAGAATAAAGGAGGATAGTGTCATCCGCAAATGTAAAATAGTGCTTGGAGATTTGCAGTTTATATGTAAGGCATATATTAGGGGGCCTAGGGCCGAGCCTTGAGGCACACCACAGTTTATGACTGAGGGCCAGCGTAGCCTCGTGGTTAGAGCGTCGATGTTCTATCCACGTTGGATTACCGGTAGTGGGTTCGAGTCCCACCACGACCGCAGAAATTTTTCTGATGGCCTAAGAAAGTGTTTGGGATCACACGTTAAAAGGTAAGACCCCCGTCATTCCTTGCTCGCACAAGTCTCTTGAAGACTTCTGAGGGTTGCTCGTAAGGGGGCAACCGAATGATGGATAAGAACAATTTTAGAATTTTTTTAGTTTCACTTTCTACTTCATCTACGGTGACATATTGTTCTCTATTTGATAAGTATGTTTCTAAAATATTCAACATTTTGCCTTTAATTCCTATTGATCGCAGTTTGTTCAATATGATGCCATGATATAACCACATCAAATGCTTTCTGAAGATCTACGAAAACTCAAAGTATGATTTTTCACAAGGGTTTCTACAATGGGGAAGTTTCCTATATTGAGGTTTTTATCTCACTGTGAAGTTTGTTAAAAATAAATGTATACGTATTTTTTCTTTTTTTCGTAAGATCAAATTTCACCTCAGAAAAATATATCATTAAAAGAGGAACTTGGCTCCTCCACCATTCCTATGACTTACTTTCTGAAAAGCAAGATGATGTCGGCAACGTCGTACTGGCACAGGGAATCGTATTTTAACCACTGAACTATAACCCTACAAATGGAATGCTGATACAGCTACCTGCGCGTGAATATTATTATGTCCGTGATTATCGTATTTGCTTACAACCGCAGACGTATGTCGTTGATTACGTGTGCTCCCATCAGGAGAGGCTTTATTATTGTTCGTTTTCATATGGTTTTTATTGCCATTGTTTCATTGTTCATGATCGTGTTTGTGTCCTGGTATTTGGATGGTATTTTGTTCGATTATATTTTTGAGTTGTGACCGTGATTTTGGTGACTTCTCATTCAAAAGACTATTATTTAGACAATATGGGTCAGGGATGCATGATGTTCTTATGCCAAAATGGAAAAAGAAAACAAGGTTTCTATTATGATCATGTCCTTGACAATTCACTTTTAGAAAATCATAAACTCAGGTTCATAAAACCTACCGTAGATATACTTGAAAATAAAGTTGTATCACCTTGAAAGACAACAAACTGAGTTCATGAGAGGGCTGACAATTCGACAAAAAATGAACAAATTGGTGTTATTTTCCCACCAATAATCAATAACTATTGTGACAGAGTTTCAAAAAAATTGACATTTTCTCTTCTCTAGATTTTTAGCTCGGCAAAATAACGCTGAAGTATTATGTGTTCAAATGTCAACATTTGATGACAGTCTTCGAAAAACTTAAGATTTCATAGTATTATACATTATGATTCAAAACTAAAAAATAACGCCGAAGTATTTTGTGTTCAAATGTCATCATTTTTGATAACAGTCTTCGAAAAATGTAAATTCGCACACTATTTATTATACATTATAATTCAATGGGCAAGAAATAATCGTTCATTGGCAAGACCGGCCCTGGTTTAAATATGAATGCGCATGCTCACAACCTTAAATCCGCCATGTCTGCGCGAGGTTCTAATGAGCGTATTATTGATATCATGCATCGGCATTCCATTTGTAGGGTTATAGTTCAGGGATTTTAACTCTGTGTGAATGTGGATTTTCAATATGTCTAGATTTCCGGAAATTGTTCTTTGAATGCATAATAACTATATCATAATAGGTCCTTCAATCCTACTTTGTCATGTTTTATGACTAATAAAGATAAATCATGATATTTTGCGATAGTATCTATAATTTTTCACTATCGTTATATCACGATATGTTATTTATAACTTGTCAGTCATTGTTTTGCTAATGAACTCATTCCTCAATAAAACGGATCTATTTTCTAGGAAAGTTGCAGATTATATCTTGCAACAGCGCTTAATACTTCGAGTCCGTCCACACCACTCAAAATACTGACAGGCACAACAAGAGGAAGGAGCCATGGGTGTCGGCTTCATTCTGTTCTGACCGATGGCAGTAAATTTGGAAGAATAGTATCATTGAATGTAGCCGATCTAGGATCGAGCTCTATTTGAGATATTTCAATGCATAAATAACAAAACCAAAATCTGTCAGAATGAAGCCAACTACCTTCTGCATTCCTGCTCCGAGTGCGTTTGTGGTTATGTATGTTTTTGTTTAGTTTTTTTTACTTCTTTTTTTTACAGTCGTTTTTCATTCGTTAGCTATTCGCTAGCTATATTCTTCACCATCAGCTATGTTCAGAATAGATTCAGAATGTACGTCACAGTTTGCCGCCCCAAAAATCAGAATTTGCTTCAATTTGAAAATGAAACCGACTTGGACTGTATCGGTCGCCATTCTTTACAGCATGGACATAAAACTGGAGAGTTCCGAACTTATTTCATGAAAATTCATCTGAAGGAAACTTCTCCATTTTCGAAAGGGCACACACTACAGTAATTGGTCGATAATTTTTCAATTCGTGTTTTGAACCTGACTACCTGACTTATGGACAGGGGTCACTCAGCCGATTTTCAGAATATTTTTTGATTCAAACATAGTAAAACTACCAAGATAGGCACTGCTGCGCCGCCTTCAGGCGAGTAATTTGGATGCGACTTTCAGTTTGTTGGTATGGCGACTAGCAGTCTATCTGGTGAGATAAGTCAAAGCCGCGGATGATGACGACAGCGACCAACAGTGTGGTTTGCGGATGATGAGACCAGGTGGACCGAAACAATACTGCATCTCACTTGCTGACAACTAGTCTAGATCTCTCTTAGTTATTTAATCTATGTAGTTATTTGCATGGACTATTGGAGCATTAATGAGATTCGGAACTTTTGGAGTTGAATTTCTCGCTTTTACAAATGCAATGTCCCGTATATTTTTCGGTCATGTGATTGGGATACGAACATTGTCTGTTTGTATATACAATTATGAATGTGAATTTCAACTTCCTATATGTACAAACGCTATTTAAACTTGAAATAAAACAGACAATTTCCATGTGATTTATTCGAAAAAAAATGCAAAAAAAAAGAAAACATAAATTAACAAATTTCAATAAGTGTTCAATATGTCACTACTTGTAACTGAGTCATATCTCCATCCTTAGACATACCGTAATTTGGGGTGAATTCGAACGATTTTTGAAGTTTTTTAAGGCTATAACTATCGAGCAGGACGTCAAAAAATTTGGAATAAATGATATCGAATTAAATTTTAAACCAACCAAGAGATGCCACGTTGCTTGGATGACTGCTCTTGGGCGAGATGCCAGTGTTGGGAAGTTGAATCCTGTTTTTTTCTCAACTAAACTATCCAATTTTCGCGCTTTATCTCTTGGAGCGCTCTAAAAGATATTCTTATGAGGTTCGAAGAACATCATGTGTACCTAGGGAGGATAGGGAGAGAAGATGAATTGGAATTCTTCTTGAATTTTTGGAGGTTATAAGTTCTTGGGAATACTTCCATTGGCAAAGATTTCCAAAACTTTGCCGTCCTATAGACCAACGAGCTCTGGGTTATAATCGAACATTTTACAAAACTCTCAAACAAGAATGGAATATTTATCTATTCTCTATTTTTCAATATTAACCTACAACTGTGAACAAACATGTATTGAGAACTAGGGCATTAGTTAAATATCTGGGAGTGCACTTAGATCAAAAACTTAACTTCAACCATCATATCCAGTTGATGAAAAAAAAATGTATCACAAGAGCTAAACAAACAAGGAATTTGAACTGCTGAACATATTTACAAAACAATTTGTCGCCCAATTCTTGAGTATGCTCACCCAATATACATAAACACGAGGAAGACGGCACTGAACAATTTGAAAGTAGCAGAAAGAGCTAGCCTGAGAGCCATTACCAAAATCCAGCACCCTCGAAATCCCCTTCGCCATCCATCAAATGAACTTCTATATCGGCTGACCAGGGTGCAACCAATTTCTGAGAGACTGAAAAAGCTAACGTTGAAGTTTTCCAAAAACGAATCCAATCTCCAAATTATCCAATTCCGGTGTTTACAGAGAGATCCAACAGTGAACCCATGACGGAAAACACTATTGGAAGGCTTAATCAATTCAGAAGACTGAAATTCTTTCAAAATGCTTGCCTCACAATAGACTTTCCTTTTTTTGTACACTAGCAAATTCAATAATTCCATATATCTTGTACATGTGCAAGGACCTCGGTCGGTGGCCTTTTGGGTATCCAATAAAGCTCCTTAATTATTATTATTATTTAACCTAGAATATTTCTTTTTTAAGAAGTTAACCTAGTGATTACTCAAAGTAGGCTCTTCACTTCCACCAGATTTTCAGCATAGAAATAGTTCATGGCATACTCAGATAGACCTCAGCATACTCAAAATGTTCAGTGGTTTAATAAATAGGGCGGCAAGAGTGAAACAACTCCCCTGTATCTACTCCACTAGATAATTTTGACAAAACTTAGTTGCGTCAAACAATGAGTAACCATATATCAAAGAGTGGAACCTTTGGCACCATAATACACTACACTGTTTTACCACTAAACCAATGACGGCTAAATGGACTGTCTAACGAGTACTACATGACTGTCCAATCACTCAGTTCAGTGTATTCTCCACCAGAGGGGTTTACTTGCCGTCCTTTGCGGAGAAGTCATTTGTTCAGCTCTCATTCGGTTGTTTTCCAATAACATAGGTTATATTGAATTATTATTATTATCAAGTGTCAAAACTTTGTCACTGTCAGGTCCCTGATGTGTTCTGTTGAATATCGATAAATTCCTTTACTTTTTCGGATTTTCATTCAATCAAGCATTCTTCTTTGTGTTTAGTTCTGGTAGTTTATTTATTCAGGTTTGCTAGTTGTGTCTTCATCATGTATGTACAGCCTTCTAGCGTATGAAATGAAATGTATGAATAATCGTATCAAATATCGGGTTTGCTTTTTCGAATCTCATACCCAGTGATAAACTCCACAGCAAGAATGGTCGAATTTTATTTTGGAAGGCATTGGTAAGAATATGGTTTTTCATGTACACTTTTCTGATGATTTTCAATTTCAGCCTCGATTCTACCATTAGAACACTAGTGTTAATTCTGGTGTTGAAGTTTGTGTCAATGATTTTGGAAGACACTATAGAGTGATGATCAATATAGCACTACATATGGCGACTTATCAGGATGGGGACATCAAGAATGAGAGAGGAATGGAATTTAAGGTATGCTCTTTGAATAAGAGAATCATCAGTCTAGGCCAACATCTGGAGTTTTTTCGAGTGCCACAACTACAATTTGAGGTATTTTGTGTTCCTGCTTCCTGGCGAATATAACAGAATAATGATACTATCAGATTTTCAAAAATGTTTTTTACTGCTGTGATGATTTTGTCACAAAAAATTTAAATTAATTATTTGGCCTAAGTTTATGTATTATGTATGCCCATCTATCAATGAGATCCTATATAGCTTTCTTGTTTTCTTGATAGAAGTATGAGATGGTATGTGAAATAAGGTAAAATGTTGTCACTGATACTAGCCCACTAACTATAGCTTCCCCAAGTAGATCTAAAAAGATGAAAAGAGTGCAAACTCAACTTTTGAAATGCATATAACTATTTCTGTTTCCACAAAGTTGAATATGGTTGAAAAATATGGATTGATAGATAGATAGATAGATGATATGTAAAGAAAGCATTTATTCAAGTAATATAATAATTTTATTCCATAGACAGTCACCATAATAAACAATTTCCTTTTCCATTAAATTAGCTGATGATGGGCTTATATTTGAACTCAAAACATGCTTCTTCTCTGCTGATTTCTGAACAGATAATAGAAATTGTGGGATACACAATGATATATCATCTTCCTCTTTTATTTCCAGTGTCCAAAGGATCTCCAGGTTACCTAGCTTCATCCTCCAAAGTCAAGATCCCATATCCAAGCCGTTTTATATTCATTGTGTTGCCATCCCCAGAACCTATAAAGAAATGTTGCTATAGAACATTTAATGATTTTGAAGCTGGCATAGTTCTATCAATTTTGCAATACAATTCATCTGTATATCTGATATGAAATATATAAGTATAAAATGATAAATTGATATTTGATTTGCTATTCATGGAGATACTTGATATTGTAGTTAAAATGCCTGATTATTTTTCTAAACCCTCACCTACTTAAACAATTGTTCACAAAGCTCACCTTATATAGTAAATATTCTGGTTATGCATAGATAGCATCATCAGAATTGAATGTCTCCAGTCATCATTCAATCCGTGATTCAATCAAACCTCATGAACAGCTGCTTCCACATTGTGTTGAGAAAATTCAGCATCTTCCTGAAAATACAAATTGAGAAATATCACTTGAGATCACAGATTTTGTGAAACAATATGAAATGTTGCAGTACATTCCACTTTGAGAATACAGCAGTATCTGGTTATTAGGGCTACCATGGCTCTTATTAGGCAGTTAAAAATTCAATCAATGAAATATTTGAACATGTCCTTACCTATTCACGAATTGACGAAGATGATTTCCACTTGAATGGCATTATTATTTATGCATATAATACCGTTATTTGGCATGAACACTCCTAACCACTTCATTTTGTTGGCCTTTTCACAGTTTTACTTGGTATCTCGAACAAAGCTCTCCAATCTCGAGTGACAATGAGTGACAGGCTGACAGTAAGAAAATTTGTCAACAAATAATGCAGGATCATGAATGCAGGTTATGTTGAATAGCTCATATGACACAGGAAATAGATGACGCCACTTGCCGTCCCATCAAAATTTCATTACAGGGCGATTTGGCGATTTTCGCTGAATGAACAGTCATGTATAACCCGTCAGACAGTCCATTTAGCCGTCATTGACTAAACCAATGACGGCTAAATGGACTGTCTGACGGGTACTACATGACTGTCCAATCACTCAGTTCAGTGTATTCTCCACCAGAGGGGTTTACTTGCCGTCCTTTCCGGAGAAGTCATTTGTTTAGCTCTTATTTGGTTGTTTTACAATAACATAGGTTATATTGAATTATCATTATTTTATCAAGTGTCAAAACTGTGTCACTGTCAGGTCCCTGATGTGTTCTGTTGAATATCGATAAATTCCTTTACTTTTTCGGATTCTCATTCAATCAAGCATTCTTCTTTGTGTTTAGTTCTGGTAGTTTATTCATTCAGGTTTGCTAGTTGTGTCTTCATCATGTATTTACAGCCTTCTAGCGTATGAAATGAAATGTAGTGCTCATACCCAGTGATAAACTCCACAGCAAGAATGGTCGAATTTTATTTTGGAAGGCATTGGTGAGAATATGATTTTTCATGTACACTTTTCTGATGATTTTCAATTTCAGCCTCGATTCCACCATTAGAACACTGGTGTTAATTCTGGTGTTGAAGTTTGTGTCAATGATTTTGGAAGACACTATATAGAGTGATGATCAATAGCACTACATATGGCGACTTATCAGGATGGGGACATACATTCAGAAAAGATCGCTTACCATAATTTTCAAGGTATGTTTAGTCTGCATTGTTGTTGCATAGCTAGGTAGGGTAGGAGTAGTATTGTTGAAAACTGTTTCATGTGAGCCTGATATGGTCCAAGCCATCAATGCAACGTATTCAAACTTAAATTGCCATATACCTACAGGATGGGCATCCCAAAAAGCAACACCAAGAATGAAAGAGGAATGGAATTTAAGGTATGCTCTTTGAATCCCAGAGAATTATCAGTCTAGGCCAACATCTGGAGTTTTTTCGAGTGCCACAACTACAATTTGAGGTATTTTGTGTTCCTGCTTCCTGGCAAATATCACAGAATAATGATACTATCAGAGATTTTCAAAAATGTCTTTCACTGCTGTGATGATTTTGTCACAAAAAATTTAAATTAATTATTTGGCCTAAGTTTATGTATTATGTATGCACATTAATAATATATACGAAGTTGGAGAGAACAAAGATAATCTGAGAAGACCAGTGAAGATTGAATTGGTAACATTCCTCAAGAAAGTTGAGATATTACGAAACACACACAGACTAAAAGGCACAAATATATACATTAATAACGACCTGAGTGTAGAAGATCGTAAAATAAATAAAAAGTTGCGACAATATTTGAACGAGGCAAGAAGAAATAACATAAAAGCAACAATCAAGCAAAATTCACTCATCGTTGATAATATCAAATATACCTTGGAAGAGTTAGAAAGTAACCCTCAGATACTAGCTTGTGAAATCGATCAAGAAATAGCCGAAGACCAAGAACTCGGTGAGCAGAACAATTATTATTCCAATAAGCGGAAGGAGCTAGAAACACCACCAGAACAACCAAACACAAAAAAGTACGTGAAGAATCCTCCAAGAGCAGCAAAGAAGCCAATAAAAACATAAATATTTGTCGCATAAAAACATAATTTCTATATTCTATATTAATCTTATTTTCTATTATAAATAAAAGTTTCAATATGAATCCCTACATACGCGATTATGAATATAATTTAAAAAAAACATTTGAAATAGATGATGTTGAATGTTTGAATCAACAAATTTCTAGGAAGAAGCTTAGAAAAGAATTCAAAATATTTCATCAAAATATACGGAGTGTCAACAAAAATCTGGACCAACTGAAAGTATACCTAACACAATTCAATTTCGAATATGACTGCATCATATTGACAGAAACCTTCCAAGCAGTTGATCTAGAAATGTTGACTCTTCAAGATTACGAGATTGTCTATAACTCGGGTGAAGTCAACAAAAATGATGGAATATTAATTTTTCTGAAAAAGTATATCCAATACAATTATCGAATTGTCAAATTAGATATTCATGAAGCAATCGAAATATCGATCAGAACAGAACATGAAAATATTACTGTAACAGCTATTTACCGATCTCCATCTAATCATCCAGAATCCTTCGTGGTCGCGCTAAGGGACTACCTGGAATATAATAATAAGAATAATCTAGATTACCATGTGGTGGTCGGTGACATGAATATAAATATTCTTAGTGAAGATGATATTGTACTCGAATATATCAATAATTTTGCTGAATATGATTTTTTTTCTGCAATCAATGGAATCACTAGATCTCAATGTTCTGATAAAGGCACAAATATTGACCATATATTTCTCAAAACCAAGAATGCAGAAAATTTTGATAATGCCTTTTCCTGTATCCTCAAATCTGGTATAACTGATCATTTTTCTACAATAATATTCCTGCCTCTTACATCTGATACACTTGAGCATGAATCACACGCACCGCAAAATAAAAATAGAATAACTTATATTAAATTCAAACAATTGAAAGAAAGTTTACAGAATGAAACATGGGAGGCAGTTTACAGAGAGGACAATGTTAATAAAAGTATGGATATATTTACAGAAATTTTAGAAAAAGGTATAAGTGAGGCCAGCATAGTGATTAAACAAAAACATAATCAAATTAAAAGGAAACAATGGATAACCGCTGGTCTGGTTAACTCGATAAATAAAAGGGATAGCCTTTATAAAAAATACAGAGAAAAAAAAGACGATGAAGATGTCAAAAAAGAGTTTTTCCAATACAAAAACAAAATCGATTCTTTGATCAAACAGGCAAAAAGCGATTTTTACAAAAATCAAATTCAAAAAAATGCTAATTGTTCAAAAAATCTTTGGAAAACAATAAAAAGCGTAGGGAAAGAACAAAAAGAAATAAATAAAAAAAAATTATATTAGATAATGACATAATATTAGATGATCATAAATCAATGGCAGACTCATTCAATGATTACTTTGCAAATGTGGGTAGCAATTTGGCTAAAAATATTGAAAAAGTAAAAAATCCCCAAGCGAACAGAAAAACGGCATCTTCTTCAATATTCTTGAAACCAACTAGTATCAATGAAATAATAGCAACCATAGAATCTCTCAAACCAAACAAAGCACCAGGTAGTGATTCAATCAGGGCAGAAACACTCAAAGAAATCAAAAATGAGATTGCAGAGCCTCTCAATTACTTATTCAATTTAGTTATAGAAACCGGTACTTTTCCAGATAACCTCAAAATGTCAGTGATAAAACCCTTGTTCAAAAGCGGTGACAAAACCAAAATGATAAATTACAGGCCCATTTCATTGATTAAAAACCTAGCAAAAATTTTAGAAAAAATATTGAAGAACAGATTGACTGATTATTTAGATAAATATAACTTACTAAGTAACAACCAATTTGGATTCCGCGAGGGAAAGTCGACAGAGGATGCAATTGAATGTTTAACTTCTAAGATCTATAAATCACTAGACGACAGCTCTCCCTCACTTTGTGTATTCTTAGATCTCGCCAAGGCTTTCGACACTGTTAGTCATGGCAAGCTGTTGAAAGCTTTGGAGAGTTTAGGAATTCGAGGTATAGCATACTCTTTGTTTGAAACATACTTGTCAAACAGAAAACAATACGTAAAGATCAATAATACAAATAGCACAATTCAAACCATCAAATATGGAGTTCCCCAAGGAACGGTCCTTGGACCGATCTTGTTTTCGGTATATCTTAACGAGCTTCTCTCTTTGAATACTGAAGGAACTATAGTGAGCTTTGCTGATGACACTGCCAGTCCTCATCATGGCAAAACCTGAAAGCAACCGTGGAACAAGAGATGGGCACTATAATCAACTGGTTCAACCAACATATTTTAACGATAAATTACCAGAAGACATCTTACCTCGCATTCTCTTGTAAGAAAAATGGTTTACCATATTTTCAAAAACTAACCATAAACAATAACACAAGTGTCGTGGAGATCAAGTCGTCGGAATCAGTTAAATATTTAGGAATTACTATCGATAGCCATCTCCGATGGAACACTCACATAAAAAAAGTTCGACAGACCATATGTAGCCTATTGTACAAATTCAGATTTTTCGGTTCATTTCTCGACATAAAACATATGAAAATTGTCTACTATGCTCTAGTTGAATCTAGATTGAAATATGGAATCATAGCATGGGGAGGAGCTTCAAATATTTATATCAGAACATTAGAGGTTATCCAGAAGAGGATTCTCAAAATTATCCTCAATAAAGATCGTACGTATTCCTCAGACTTATTGTACAAAGAATCCAATGTATTTGACATGAAGCAAATTTTCTTCCAAACAGTTGTTATATACCAGCATAAAACCAGACATCTCTTTCAATTAATTTATCACTCACATAACACTAGAGGAAGATCGAATTTACAAGGTAAAACAGCAACAGCGAAAAAAACCATTGGAAAAAAAAACTACCGATACTTATCGGCAAGACTGTATAATAGTATTCCCATCGAGATAAGATCCATTGCCTCGCAATCTATGTTCAAAAACAAATTGAAACAGTACATGAAAAACAAAGACAGAAAAGACTTCACCCGACTCATAGAAAATTGAAAATAAATTTATTAATGGAACCATCATATGGAATGTTGCAAATTCAAACTTATTAATAGGAAATGAAACTTGATTTTCAAGAATAAATGAACACTCATCCCACGTACAGTAATTTTTGTGGGATTCGTCTAGTTTATTTGCGAAACTTGAATTTTGTGAACCTAAATAATACACGTTTCTCAAATCATTTATTTAATCATTATATTATTATCTGTCAATGTATGCTTTTGTTATTCTTATGTCTGCAAATAAACATTATTATTATTATTATTATTATTATTATTATGCCCATCTATCAATGAGATCCTGTATAGCTTTCTTGTTTTCTTGATAGAAGTATGAGATGGTATGTGAAATAAGGTAAAATGTTGTCACTGATACTAGCCCACTAACTATAGCTTCCCCAAGTAGATCTAAAAAGATGAAGAGAGTGCAAACTCAACTTTTGAAATGCATTAACTATTTCTGTCTCCACAAAGTTTTGAAAATGGTTGAAAAATATGGATTGATAGATAGATAGATAATATGTATAGAAAGCATTTATTCAATTAATGTAATAATTTTATTCCATAGACAGTCACCATAATAAACAATTTCCTTTTCCATTAAATTAGCTGATGATGAGTTTATATTTGAACTCAAAACATGCTTCTTCTCTGCTGATTTTTGAACAGATGATAGAAATTGTGGGATACACAATAATATATCATCTTCCTCTTTTATTTCCAGTGTCCAAAGGATCTCCAGGTAACCTAGCTGCATCCTCCAAAGTCAAGATCCCATATCCAAGCCGTTTTATATCCATTGTGTTGCCATCCCCAGAACCTATAAAGAAATGTTGCTATAGAACATTTAATGATTTTGAAGCTGGCATAGTTCTATCAATTTTGCAATACAATTTATCTGTATATCTGATATAAAATATATAAGTATGAAATGATAAATTGATATTTAATTTGCTATTTATGTAGATACTTGATATTGTAGTTAAAATGCCTGATTATTTTTCTGAACCCTCACCTAATTGAACAATTGTTCACAAAGCTCACCTTATATAGTAAATATTCTGGTTATGCATAGATAGCATCATCAGAATTGAAGGCGGATTCATGCAACATTCATTATAATTACATTTTCACTACATTGAAATTACATTTTCACTAGCCGCGGACTACCCGTTCATGCAACGCATGCTCATAATGAACTAATTATTCGAGGTTATGTGATCTGCTTGGATTTTACAAATGTTTACAGGTTATTTGAGAATATGGATTTTTTTTGAATATAATATCTGAGGTGAATCACAAATAGTTTTGTGGAAAAAATGATCATTCAATGATCTAATCTTGCAAATCAGTCGTTTTCACTAGAATTATAATGTAATTATAATGAAAAGTTAGAAGTTGGTCAACTTCTTAGTGCACTAATGTGATGAAAATGTAATGAAAATGTGTTAATGTGTTGCATGAACGCATTCTATGACATAGGAGTACTCAACATTCTTAATTTATAATGTAAATGAAAATGTAATCATAATGACTGTTGCATGAATCGGCCTTGAATGTCTCCAGTCATCATTCAATCAAACCTCATGAAGAGCTGCTTCAACATTGTGTTGAGAAAATTCAGTATCTTCCTGAAAATACAAATTAAGAAATATCACTTGAGATCACAGATTTTGTGAAACAATATGAAATGTTGCAGTACATTTCACTTTGAGAATACAACAGTATCTGGTTATTAGGGCTACCATGGCTCTTATTAGGCAGTTAAAAATTCAATCAATGAAATAATTGAACATGTCCTTACCTATTCATGAATTGACGAAGATGATTGCCACCTGAATGGCATTATTATTTATGCATATAATACCGTTATTTGGCATGAACACTCCTAACCACTTCATTTTGTTGGCCTTTTCACAGTTTTACTTGGTATCTCCAACAAAGCTCTCCAATCTCGAGTGACAATGAGTGACAGGCTGACACTGCTGACAGTAAGAACATTTGTCAACAAATAATGCAGGATCATGAATGCAGGTTATGTTGACTAGCTCATTTGACACAGGAAATAGATGACGCCACTTGCCGTCCCTTCAAAATTTCATTACAGGGCGATTTGGCGATTTTTGCTGAATGAACAGTCATGTATAACCCGTCAGACAGTCCATTTAGCCGTCATTGACTAAACAAACCGATTTTTCAAACACCTCGACACGTGTTTCGCTAACTATGTTAGCATCTCCAGGAGAAGATCAAAACTTAATATGCTATTCTAGTGTGCTGCTTATATACTAGGTATATGTTCACCCAACCGTGAAAAATACTAACCGTCAAGTTAATGTTTGTCATGGTTGAGTTCACATGTTAATCTCAATTTTTATATTACTAAACTATATAAAGGGCTATATGGAATAGGTTTATTATCCTTATTCATTACTCTATTGCTATTCTTAAATATCTCTAAGCTTTCATATGCGTCTAATTTCCTAATATTATTAACTTGTTTTAACTAATTTGAGGTTAGTAATATGTGTGTTATGATTGAGATTGAACATATGTTCGGCTACACAAGATTTATCTAACCTGCCATATTTCAAATGGGCTGTGTTCTTTGAACCATGTTTTTATGGGTCGCCTGGTTTGGCCTATGTATGTTTTATCACAATCATTACACTAATTTCGTATATTCCTGACTTTTTAAGTGTGTCCACCTTATCTTTTCGGATTGCCTAATAAATTGCCTAATTTTGACCCAGACTGAAAAACACTTTCAAAACCCAGTCTTTGAAAACCTCATCAAGTAATTTCATATACTTGGGACTGAACGGGATTGGGATTCTTCTAGAGTTCTTTTTATCCAGTTGAAAAGTCGTAGAATTTCAAAGTGTTAACTTAAATTTATGTCTATGTATTAACCATTTCATAAGTACTTTCACCAAATTTTGTTTTATGTCCTACGATTTCTAAAACTTGACTTCAGAGGGATGTATCTCCTTTAAAAAGATTTGAAAAAAAATATAATATGCATATTGAGTTATTTTTTTGATGAACCATGATGAATTTTTGCTGATATAGCCTGAACCACCACTTATATTAGCCCGCCCATTTCTATCCAATGATTAAGTTAATGGAAAATACAGTGAAACATCACTCCTAATGACATGAAGAAATCCATCATAATGAATATAATATTCCTTTTTTCACAATGTTTTGCTCTTTCAAGAAAACCACAAAAACCTGGTAATCAAATAATTCTGAAACAGTCAATGGCATGGTAGCATCTATACTGCGCATGCTCACATCTGTCGTTTGAGCCACGTTAGGGGCCTTCTAGGTCTGAGTTCTGTGATCTGTCACCATTCAACAAAGTCATTGCAGATCTGCATACTGTAGGTACTATATTTTCATGGATTTTCCACTTTTCCAGTCCTAAATATGCAACACACAAAAATGCAGGTAGATAAAATTTAAAAAATAAATAGGATGAGGTTAAACCATGATTATTAAAAATATTTTCTAACTTACCAATATTATGTTCTGCAGAAATATTCGATTTTCCACTTTTCTAGTCTTAAATATGCAACACACAAAAATGCAGGTAGATGAAATCTAATAAATAAATAGGATGAGGTGAAACCATGATAATTGAAAATATCTTCTAACTTACCAATATCATGTTCTGCAGAAATATTTCATCAAATGAAAATAATACCACATGAGAAAATACACAGCAACCACAGAAAAACTACTATTTCTGACACAAAGTAGAAATTATTCAAAGCCTGGGATTTTGTCTAAACATGGTGGATTTTTAATTTCAGTAATTTCTATGGACAGAGAAGATGACATATCCACATGATGATGATTATTATCAAAAAAAAATTCTAATTTACCAATATTATGTTCTGAAGAAATATTTGATCAAATAGAAAATAATACTGCATGAGAAAAAACAAGGCAACCACAAAAAACTACTATTTCCGACACAAAGTAGAAATCATTCAAAGCCTTGGATTTTGCCTAAACCTGGTGGATTTCTAATTTCTATGGACAGAGAAGATGACATAACCTTATGATTATGATGATTATCAAAAATATTTTCTAATTTACCAATATTATGTTCTGCAGAAATATTTGATCAAATGGAAAATAATACTGCATGAGAAAAAAACAGTGAAACCACAGAAAAACACTATTTCCAACACAAAGTTCAAATCATTCAAATTTGCCCTGGGATTTTGCCTAAACATGGAGCTGATTTTTATTGACCAATAGAAAAAATGACATGCCATTGTCATCACTGTGTTGAATGCAGTCACTTTACCCAAAATATTATTGTAATGCCATCTATGTCCAAGTTGGTGACGTCAGTATGTTGATGATTGTGGGTGGCAAGCTTGAATATGTTTGTGCCAACATAATATCTTCATATTCTTTATCAATATTAGTCAGCGCTGAGAATTCAACCAGTGTGTTTCATTTATTAAGAAACATTTCTCACATTGATTATAATAGTTTGTGTTATTACCTACCTAGGCTAAATTTCATCAGCATGATGGATTTTAAAATCTGTGTGTGTTGATTATTAATTAACCGTATTTAATGAAACAATAGATATTTGCTCCAATATTTAGGTTCTTTCAGTTATACACCATAATGTACATAGTAATATTGATAACTCATTTTGGTTAAAGTATACAATAGGTATATTGGCTCTCAATAATCCAGTCATGGATTTCCTTTTTAACCCTTTTATATGGTCACCTTCTTAATCAGTTAGGTAGTACATATGAAATACCCTAGTGCCAATGAACCTAATATATCTCTTAGCTGATACATGTCTCATAGAACTCAAGCCTAAGTTATTATTTATTGCACTTCTAGAATACAATTTATGTCCTATTTTAATTTTGTAGTCCTAATTGGTTAACATGGATCTTATAATATTTTTGACATTTAATTGGTCAATATCAAATAGTTTGCTTTAGTGAAAGAGTAGATTTTTAGAGTATGTTTTATTTTTGAACTTCATTCTTTCAATGACATATTTTTGAGCTGAGGTAAGGCCTCCAGACAATAGTTCTGCATTCACTTCCCCACAAAATGATGTCATAATCTAATATTGATTCTACCAAGGAGTAGTAAAGTCGTGGAAATACACCAAGTCACAAAACAAAAGCCTATAGAATTTCTGGTTACCATTCGTATGTGTATTCTTAAGTATTCCAGATTTTGACAATCATGATAATCATGGTAACGAATATGGCAGTTCATCGAAGTCCATGAGAACGGATATAGGAGTGTATGTGCGTACCATTACAAGTTCCCATGTTTTTTTTCTCAAAGATTCGTATATTTACCTAGAAAAACGAATAACTATAGTTGAACACTGAACAGTATTGTCGCGGAAAATCAGTTCGGGAAACCTGAGATGTTTTCAATACCTACCCGAAATAAATGTTGAAAATACGAAATTCGAATATAAGTTCTCTTGCACCATGAACAAATAAGGATAACTCTTGATATTTCAATACCTACCTTCTCTCCCTTTCCACCCCAGGGATGGACGATGTTCTACGAACATAAAATAGTGATTCTCTCTCGTTTGTCTTGAGCGATAATAAAAATTAAAAATATTAGCTGCAATCCAAAATATGACTTCAACCTTATCGGATTTTGGAATAAATGAACTATAAGATTTCTCAAGCTGTTCAACATCATCTGTTTTTCGCAAATATATTTACAAGCGATTGATGCTTTGGCAAAAAAAAATATCGAAAAAATTAATCAGTTTTCTTCCCTGATTTCCAAAAAAAATATAGAGATATAAAAGTATCTGTGGATGACTGGGCGTGGATATTTTTCTTTGCCCCGAAGTGTTCAAAAATTTATTTTCAGACCTGAAAGAATTTTTTCAGCTGATAGTCAGTGACACTTCGTGAAATAAGATGTTGAAAGGTATTTGAGGAAAAAATTATAAAGAAAATATGTGAAGATGTATTACTCTCCATATCAACTAGAGGTTTCGGAAAACACTGTATCCATTATCAACATGAAATTCTTTCGTACAAATGTTTTGTCTTTGGCTTTCTGCAAGAATAAAGTAAGTAAGTAGTATAACTCACATGAATTATATTTCGAATAATAATTCCTTGTCAACATCAACTTAATTTAATATGAATTACTCAGGAAGTAACATTTTTCAAAAACAAATATTTTCATTTGAACTCATTGACCCTTCCTCCGATCGCTCTCATCTGAATTGAAAGTTATCAAGACAGGTTCAATACTGGAAGCACATAATTATGTATTTCTTCGTCTCCCATGCCGAAAATATCACTTTTTCTGTATGTCGTACATAATTTCTCCAATGCTCTCCACACCCACAGCTTCTAACGCCTTTGACCAGACCATTATCACATCTACCTGGGATGATTTAGTTTTGAAGATTTCGGCGTCATAAATCCTTTTAGCCTCTGACCACACCATTTCTATGGCATTATATGGCAATGGTGAGGTGGTGATCTCAAAATATTGTGACCATGTTCTGATGTGTAAATATCTAAATGATATATTTTTTTTGGAATGTCGTACGCTTGCCTGCAATTGATGGTTGTTCTACAAGAACCTGGCTATTGTTGCTCCTCTTGAATTTGAATCCAATTTTGCGAATCCAGGTATTCACCGATCTTGGTGAACAAGGAAAATCAGGCCATTCTTCAGTGAAACGCTTATGGAGCGATTTTATTGTAACATGTACTTTTCCAACATACATCTCATGAACAATATCTCTAAGAGCCTGTAAAATTGTCGGATTTACCTTTTTTTTTTATTTCTTCGGCCTTTTTTGGAACTGTTTCTGCATAAACAGCATCAGAGTTTGTTTGCGAATTCTTGATCCGATAAATGCTCCTTTCTGAAATATTCAAGGCTTCCGCGGCAATGCTGACAACATTCTTTCTTTGAACTTGGCAGAAATCATCGTGTTTTACAAAATACGCGATCACACTCAGAATCAATGTTTCCGATTGATCATTGAATCGTTTCACCATTATGATATAAGGAATTCGAAATATTATTGAAGTATAACCAGTACTCTAATTGTTTGACATTAAGTCACAGTGACAATTCAATGTTCAAAATATATGAATAAAGTTCGGACGTTCCTTTTTCTAGTGATTTTCTGTCTCAATCAGCTTGTGGTAAATAAAAAGAAACAGATTTTGCCTTGGTGTATTTCCAAGACTATAAACCATTTTACATACATTATAAGTTTTAATATTTTTCAGTGGATAAAACTTGTAAATTACCTTCCTTATTTTCTTTGTGGTATATTCTATGTTTTTCCCAATCTAACTTTTCATAAACATAAATGCCTAAATACTTTATATTCTGTACCCTTTCTATTTCACAACAGTCACAGTTTCCTGTTCTTTCAGTATTAGTACAATCTGATTTGTGAACCTTTATGATTTTGCATTCTGCTAAGGCCTTCTTGGTTAGTAGTAAACTTTAAGATTTGTTAACATTTTTTAGTGACCACATAAACATCTTGCTAAAATCAAGATAACATCCTATATCTCAGTTATGAGACATTATAGACATCAAAGAATGGTGATTTGGAACCCTCAATGTATTCTCTAAGAGATCCTCTATCAATAGTTATCATAGGTATAATTAAATCTGAAAAACCTTGTACCAAGCCCTGTACATTACCTAATAATTTTATTATGATGTTCAAAACTTATTAAAAACATTGCCATGGATATACAAATGTGATATTTCCAAGTTTTATTGTATAATATATTATACAACTTACCAATAGGAACATCTTTGGTACCAGCAGCAATGAGAATTTTTGCTAAATATCCCTCTTCTGGAGTTTCAAACCCCATTGTTGCTTTATCTGTCTCTATTTCAGCAAGGAGGTCACCTTCATTCAATTTGTCACCTTCTTTTTTCTCCCAACTGATTATTGTACCCAATTCCATAGTAGGAGAAAGAGCAGGTAGAGAAACTCTGGTATGAGATGGTAGATTGCTTGAGTAATATCTTGATAGAGGCTCTTCTATGACACCCCATCTTCCAAGTAGTTCCTGAGTCCCTCCATAAAGAGATGACCTATGTGATGATAAATATTTTCTGCATAATTAAGCATACATATGCTCATATGAAAATATAATTTAATGTCCAGGTTGAATAATTATTATAATATATTAACCAATTTCTAATTTCAATTTGGTGAAAATAAAATGAAATGATTTAATTACATGTTAGTATATATGATAATATTTTGTTATATGTTCTTGAATTAAATCAACTCATGAATTCAACTCATTCATATATCATGCATACCTATACAAATCTATATGTCTCTGGAGAAGGAATTTCTGAGAGAATTTTCAACTATCATGAAACATGATGAAAATAATTAGACTTTGTAGGTATGAAGTGGTATGAAGGCTGTTATATAACATTTGAAAAATATGAAATGCAAGCAACTTGAGTGATAATAATTCTCACCTGTGGCAGTGGTTTTTCTTGGCACATTCTACTGATAAAGTCCTTATAATTTTAGCATGAATATTTCTTCTCAAGATTTTCTTAGCAACATCGCTTCGTATGACTAAAGTTCGAAACATTTCCTGTGATATTATAACTGAAGATTTTGAGAAATGATATTAATTCTTACAAAATATTAGAGGGCAATTCACTAAGACCAAAACACACTTCTCTAGGTCATTTAAAAGACACGGCGAGGGGCTCCACAAATTCACTATGGAAATCCTGAAATTCCTGCTAAGTGCTGTGACCTCCAGAATTTGTCGTTGTCAGATGTCCGTTGTGTCAGATGTCTGTCGTGTCAGTGTCAGAAAAGGTGGGTGTCAGACAAGAAGGTATATTATGATTGGTGTCAGACCAATGGCAGATTTGTTTGTCTTCGATTTTGACATTGACCTCACGTTTTTAGTAGAGTGACTATATTGACGCCAACTGGTGAAATTGAAAATGGTACAAATGTTTCTCGCCAGTCATGAAACTAGTAGCATGCTGCATGCATGCTGCTGTACTGCTTGTTGTGATAAGCCATGGTCGGCTGAATGGCTTGCAGGCAACTTGATTTTTCCTTCCATTTAGCTGACATTGGATAAACCCAAGGGGATAGACCAACACCATCGAAATCTTATTATATATACTCAGTATATATAATATGATTTCCATGGCCAACACACGATATTTCTTCTTTCTTCGTAGTTAAAAATTACAAGTAGTGCAATTGTGCAATAACTTATTAGTGGACTGTGTACCTTCACCTTCCTTTCAAGGCGGTGGTTCGTAATCAACTTTCTGGGAGGTGTCAATTTTTTATTTTTTATTATAAATATATGTCCGAAAGTTATTCATTTCTGAGATACAGGGTGTCAAAGTTGAATTTTTATCTTTGTTTTTTGTTAATGAAGTTCAAAATAATTGTGATTTTCGAATAAAATTTGGTATCTAGGGGTATTTCTCAATGACAATCTCAAATTTTATGTTAGTTTGTCTCTTTCGTGGAGATGGCGCCACCTACATATCTTTTGAGTTTTTTGAAAAGTCATAACTTTTTTGTGCGTACCTGTATCACGTTTAATAGTAGAAAAATAGATTTCTTGAACACTTTTGTGTAAAACACATATTCTTGGTAAAGGTCGCTGCGAGCAACTGTTTTTGAGTTATTGGGATTTGAAATAATCGTTGCATTTGATTTATTTCCATGGGGCTCGTAAAATTTTGCGCAAGTTTTCTCGTGCTTGTCTGTGGATCTTCTCCGAGTGCCTGAAGAACAGCTTCTTCAATTTCTAGAGTCCTAGTAGTCAACGGTCTGCCTATCACTAGAGCTTTTCTAGAGGATCCCAGGCTCCATAAGACGCTGAAAAAGGTTTAGGAATGCCTGGTGATCCGGCAGTAGATGATTAGGGAATCTTTCATTTGATTGTTCTTTTTTTCAATTGGAAAAGTCCGAAGAAGTAGGTACAAAGAAGTAAGAATCATTTTTTGCTGATACTCCAGTGTTGAATGTAGGAGAATATTGAATGGATGATGAAAAATGCACTGGCGTATCTCTTCTGATACTTACTACTTAGAGGCGACTAACGAGCCCCATGGAATTAATTTAAACGCATCGATTATTTCAAATCCCAAAATAGTTGCTCGCAGCGACCTCTACCAGAAATATATTTTTTACACAAAAATGTTCTAGAAATCTATTTTTCTACCATAAAGCGTGATACAGATACGCACAAAAAAGTTATGACTTTTCAAAAGACACGCAAGACATGTAGGTGGAACCCAAGGAGAGTGGAACCACCACCACGAAAGAGACAAACCAACATAAAATTTGATAGTGTCATGGAGGAATACCCCTAGATGAAAAAACTTCATTCAAATATCACAATTATTTCTAAATTCATTAACAGAAAATAAGAATTCAACTTTGACACCCTGTATCTCAGAATCGAAGAACTTTCGGACATATATTTATACGTCAGCAACATGCACCTGCATTTTCTACACGTACTTAAGAAACACCTTGTATAATATCAATATTATACCCAGGGACCAAGATTATATCCCGAGGCTTCAGCCGCCGAGGGGTATAAAGTTCCCGTCCTGTGGTAATATTATTCTACAATACTTACATTTTTTTCACCACTAGCAATATATTTCAATCATTTTATTAGTGTGATACTGAAATATGAACCTATTATCACTATGAAAGCACCTCTTTTCAATTGACAGTCTAGTGCGATTCCTGCTAATCTCGCATGAAAACAGTGAATTCGGGTTAATTATAATATAATAATTATATCAGCGGTTGTGTCTTTACGGCTTTAATAGTGGTTCAAAAAATGAAAAAGAACTACCTTGGTTGTAGAAACTCACTTTACGCCTTGAATAGGAGTAAATATCACTCATAACCTTCTGATGAACCTTAAGATATTTTCCGCAGCCAGCAGCATGCTACTTTGCTACTATTCGCATGACTGGCGAGAAACATTTGTGAAATATTAGCCCTTCAACCGCTCGGTCGGCGGCAGCCAGCAGCGGCGCGCTTGAGATTACTTGGCAACACTTGAGCAACAGGTGTTTTGTGAATCTTGTACAGTTGTGCACTAGATCATAGAGCTTGTGCACTGTGCACTTGTGTTTTCTTTTCATTTTCATCTTCTCACGTTTTGTTTTGTTGTCTTTTCTGTTGTTTTGTCAAGTTTTGTTTTGTTTTCTTTCAATTTTTTATTTTTTAACCTCTTCGATCTCCATCATTGTGATGTGATTTGTGTGATTGTGTGTGGTCTGTTTGTGTGTGGTCTACTCTACTGGTCTACGTCGATGATTCAGAATGCATAACATTCTAGTTTCAGGATACATCCTGCAAAATGATGCATGATAATAATGTAATTTATTGAAGAAGTGGAAAAGTGTGAATTGGTCCATTCCAAAAGTATAATCCCAATGAAATGAAGACTGGTTTAATTTTGGCAATTCATTTGCAGTTAACTTTATGTGGTGTGATAGTTAAAAGGTACTCTGATAGTATACCAGAATACAATCATGTATCAAGAACCGAAGTCACCCCCTACATTAGGCATCGTGAACAAGATCAACCAAAAGACATCAATACAAGATATATTGATCAGCTATTTGATAAGAATCTACGATATTGCCAAAGACCCGCAACATGCCAACCATTGAACCACACTACCTGTATGGGAGCTAAGTTACCATATCATAGTACAACTTTAAACTTAACAGATTTGACAAGTCAGGAAAAAGTACAAGAAAAATTACAGCTATACAATTATCTTCGCTTTATTCCCAAGTGTTGGGCTGTGATTCAACCTTTTCTTTGTGCCTTATATATGCCAAAATGTGAAAAAAATATGGTAGATTTACCATCAAGAGAAATGTGTAAAATCACTCTAGAGCCATGTAAGATATTGTACAATAGTTCAGTGTTTCCAGAATTCTTGAATTGTGAAGATGAGCGTCTGTTTCCTACAAGATGCAAAAATGATATTCAAGAAGTTAAATTCAACACCACTGGATTCTGTATGGACCCTTTGGTCAAGACTGATAAACCAGAGTGGTGGTTTCCAGATGTAGAAGGATGTGGTTTGAAATGCAAAGATTCTCTTTACACTGAAACAGAGCATGATCAGATACATAAATTCATTGCAGTTTGTGCATCCATTTGTCTCATTTTGAATACTATTACTGTGATGACATTCATTATTGATTGGAAGACATCCAATAAATATCCAGCCTCAGCTATATTTTATGTAAATGTATGCTTTTGCATATCTTATGGTGGGTGGTTAATACAATTTTTGGGCAATGATACCAGAGAAGACATTGTTTGCAAGAAGGAAGGAACACTGAGGAAATCTGAACCAAGTGCAACTGAAAATTTATCTTGTCCTGTAGTATTTTTTATGGTTTATTATTTCATGATTGCTGGGCTGGTTTGGTTTGTTATTTTCAGCTATGCTTGGTACATGAGTTCACTTCAAGCTTTAGGTAAGCAATTTTCTATTCCAAAGGTAATCTATTATTGGCTATTTTACAATTCAACACATCATTGGGGAAAACTGACAACACAAAATCAGAATTTTTACAGAAATTAAAAAAATTCTGGTTTAGTGCTGAAATCTCATTATCAATCCAATTATTTATCAGAGAAACAAAATAAATATCTACTATGTCATTTTACTTAGTTGAAAAAATTAATAAGTATCATTTAATTGATTCTCAGACAAAAAGTTTATTCAGTGAGGACTGAGAACAGAGATATTCTTCAAATTCATTCATTATTCAAATTTGGTACATACCTACATAATGTCATCTCATTAACCTTATTTATTAGGATAGTCTGAAAACTGACTTGATAAAAAACATTCTAGAAATATTTGACCTTGAATAAAAACTTGCATTAGCATATTTCAAAATTTTCAAACAAACAATTATAAGTATCAAGAACCCTGTGTTTGGGTGTCCCATAAACATACTGACAAACTTTAAGGGATGGTAGAGGCCATCAAAATAAACATTTTTGCTTGATAAACATAAGTCCAGAAACTCTTTGTTTTCGAGATACAGAGAGTTAAATTTAAAAAAAATCGATTTTTTATTGATATCATAAAAACGATTCAGTCAATTCAATTAAATTTTCACAGATTATTGATACATTTATAAGGTATCTTTTGGAGCTATCAGAATTTGCCCAATAATTTCAGGGTCGTGCCCACGGGCTTTGCACAAAAAAAATATCGCCCAGTAGATTTTTTGTAATTATGATAATTTTTTTTAATGAACAACTAAAAATGCAACTTTTTTGTCACTTGAAATTTTTCCGTATCTACCTTCGTTTTGAAGAAAAAAAAAACATATCTCTTACATCTATGAAAAAAAAATTAAATGCTTCAAAATTATACCTTACATTTTACCAATGCGTTTATTGGAATATTGAAAAACCAATAAAACTCCCAATAACTTTTGTTTACTAATCATCAATTATTATTAATGACTTTTAATCATTTTTTGTTTTGTCTGTATGTTTGTTTGTCTAGCAAGAATGTTCATTTTGATGTCCTCTACCATCCCTTAAAGTTTGTCGGTATGTTTATGGGACACCCTGTATATATCTTGGTTAATATCTATTTTCACATTTTTTTTCTGAAAAAATATGTGAACTGATTTTCATATTGTATTATAGTGATTGTTACATCTAGGTATAACTAATGAATACCTACTCATATGCATTATGATGATTGACCTATTGAATATTGAATTAACTAAAAGTGTACATTTTTCAAAAACTGTGTAGTGACTTCTAAAAAAAAGACTTCCCTACAATGGTCCTCTGTTCAAATAAGAGTAGGTACCTATGAAGCAAGATTTCTATAATCAAAATTATAATAGGACATTTAAGTTTAGTTACATCAGCAATAATCCAGGCAAAAATTTCAATGATCTATGAAATTTATCTGTTTCAATTGTCACTTTTCTCACCAATTTGTGATATAAATATTTATTCATGGTTGTTAATGGATCAAAGTGGGCACTCCAGCAATTTTTGTACTCATCAACATGTCTTAATTTGATTAGTTTTCCAGATACAGAGTGTTGAAATGAGAATAAAAGTATTTTCTTTTCCTTTACTGAAGAATCGCTCAATGAAGATTCAAGATTTTCTGGAAAATCATGGATTATCTAGAGAACAATTAATTTTTAGTGAGAGTCAGCTGATGCAATTTCCTATGGTGCCGTTTAGGGATTATCATTGCTCAAAAGAACTTCTGGATATTGAAATTTCCACAATATTATGGGAAAATGTGAAAAAACATCAAATTTTTTAGGAAAAAAGTTATTTTTAATATAATTTAAATGCACTGATTTCCAGAGAAAATTATGAAACTGATTCAAACTCATCTTTCAATCTAGGTGCACTGTAAGACACCCATTAATATTACATGATAACAAAAATTAATTTCGAAATTTATAGAACTTATCAGTCACCGGTCAGACTGAATTCTTGTCATTCTGAAAGTTCATACTGTTTGATTATGAAAAAATTAATTGTTACTTCTAACTTCAACATCCTGTATCTCAAAAATGTAGCAACTTAGGACACATGTTTATATGAACTTTAAGTCTTGAAATGAGCTTGGAAATGAGCCAAGGAGTCACCGCCTGTAATATGTACACTGTGTATAACCAGAATGCTCATTTTGACTTATGTGATTTCTTGTATCTCCAGAAACCACAATGGGCCTTTCCAGTATCAGAAAATGTTACCCTTTTTCACTATAATATTATGAAGGGAAGATAAAAACGTCATCCTGACCACATAATTATTCAGAAAATCGAAGGACAAATGAAATATTTAATATTGGAAATGCTATTTCAATACCTGTGAATTCAAACTCTACTGAGCTGTGATGTCAGTGTCTTCTTGCAATTTGATTGGTTGGAGTTCTGACGAATGCAATCACTCCGCTGTTGCCAGATCTCTATAAAATCCTTGAATTGATCATGTGTGCAAGATGGTACAAGGAATGCAACTATTCGAAATTACTATGTAGTAGGTGATTAGTTGATTGGTAGGCAATTCACTGCTGATCACATTCTATTTACTCCAAACTCCAAAGTATTTCATCAGTTTCAAGATTAGCTAGGATAAAATGTAATGCAGGCATCTAACAGTAATATGCTTTTTATATTCTTAGTTTGGTGTTGAAATTTCGTTGACTAATTGTTATAATCAAAAAATTGAACAGTGTTACTATATCTCAAGCACCCTTTCCCGGAAAAAGTAATTGCTAATCTGACAACTGTGTCTACAAGAGCAAGACAGGAAGCAACTGGCAAAAATAACTCATTTCCCGCATAACTTCACTGTTCTTATTTCTCAATATTATTGACGAGAAGGCAGTGATGCTTGTACTAAAATCAATTAAAATACAACCAAGCAGTTTAGGATTGCCTGATTCAGAATTTTGTTTCTTTCCCCATGGGAAATAGTTCTAGGTAGGTATATAAAAGTACTTCACTTGAAGTGTTTAGAAACTGAATCTCATGAATATCTGCACTATAATTCAATACAAAATCAAATTACACTTACGATTTTGAATAATCTTTCAACAAAAATCAACCAACTGGCTAATCATGCAATGCAGATCTTTAATACTACGAATATTCAGGTGAGTAGTTGTTAGTCGAGTTATCTAACAGGATCTGTATTATTTGCTAAAATGAAAAAATTGAGGAATGAATATCCGACTAATCACAGCTTCCTGTCTGAATTGGCAACGTTGTCAAGTCCAATGTGCATTTTATCGGCACCCGCAAGACGGCTGAAAATCACCAATCTAAATTGCTCTGACGTCACACTTCGCGGCCATGTCTGATCGTTTGAATTCGCTCATTGATTTTGGCGTTTTCAATAATTTTTTATACGGTAAATTGAAGAAAAAAAATCAAAAAATCATTTCAAGGTATTCCAGAGCCATATATTTCAAGAAATATTGTTTGTAGAAATTACTGGAAAAGCCCATTATTTTGTACAGTTATTTTCACTTTAATCCGTTGACATACTATGGTATATGTATATCATTGGACTACTGGCCAACATAATCCTGAAATTTTATGAATTCTGATAGAATACTTACCTTTGATGAAATATTGAAATGGTAATTCTTCACTTTGTTAATGATAAAATTTGACCAGTAGTTCATACCGGGTGACACTGACTCATGGTATATCCCCCTTTTCTCCTTTGTTTTTCTAGCTATATTTCTGAAATTTGGAACGGAATTTGGAACATCGAATATGCTCACTAGAGGGCACTTTCTCACCTCCTAGGAATTTCTTGTCATCTTCTACTTTTCCTGGAAATGACATCAACTTTTAATTTTCAAATGGAACACCCTGTACTTTATTCCATAATCGGTTAGAGATTATTATAACGAATTCAAATATACCCGGTGGAATTGGGTTTTTTCAAATGATTACGAAGATATTTGTGTTTCCATAATCTCAACGACGACGAGAGAAAAAGAAGTTTTTATATTTTTCCGTCACACCCATTGAGCTTATGGAAACTTCGAACGTGAATATATTCGTAATCGTTTGAAATAACCCAATAAAACCCGGTATTGTTGAATTCATTATGATAATCTCTAATCGATTATGGAATAAAATACAATGTGTTCCATTTAAAATCGAAAGTTTATGTCATTTCCAGTAAAACCTGACCCGAAATGTGCGAAAATTCCCTCTAGTGAGCATATTCGTTGTTCCAAATTTCAGAAATATAGCTAGAAAACCATAAGAGAAAAGGGGGTTATTCCATGAGTCTGTGTCAATTGGTATTGTGATATGCATACTTAGTTCTATTTCTATTTCTTCTATATTAATAACTAATCTTTCCCTTAACTATTTTCCAGATTGAGGTTACCCGACACCTTAACGACTAATCAAACTCTATTAACGATATCCCATTTGGACTAACACAAGTAATTTTTCATATAAATAGTTTCCTATTGGCTATATTTATACCAGTTGTATTATGTTATATAGTTGTATATATGAATGAATTGATATGAGTTTGATGTAGAAAATTGACATAGTGACAACTGGAAGTAATCAAGAATTGACAATGTGATCCAATGATTAATTCGAAAATGTGTATAATGAAGTGAAAGAAAGTGAACTTCATTCCTGGTCAAATACCTATGTATTTAGCAAGGAGAAAAAGTTGTTGATTTCAGCTCGCCTTGTTGAAAAAAAAAAACGTGATCTGAAATATTGAATTTTTCCCGATATAAAACTATCGACATGGAATTTGAAGTTCTTGATAGGAACAACACCTGCGTTGTAGGCATCCCTTTGCAGGCATCATTATTATTGTTTTGAAGCAATCAAATATCTGTCAGTATGCTTCTGTGATTTGATTCCCAAATATTGCAGGCTCAGTGATTGTTTAGTATTTGAAGTAATCGCAGAATAAAATGGGAAATGTTAGGACTTGCATTAGTTCTCTCCCAGAGACCGTGCTATTGGCTTATTTGTTTGACATACCTTGTGTATATTATGTATATTTATATATACAAAGTATACAGATACAGATCGTTTATCAAATTATTCCATATGGGCGTCTTGAGAAAGGTTGGCACTTGGCAACATGGCAGTCACGGAGAAAAACGCTCACCGTTAGACAGTTATTAGGCGCATAATAAATTTCAGAATTTCAGTTTCATTCATGTTCCGATTAACAGTGGAGACTGGCGGTGACGTACGATTGCCGAATAATGTTGCCATTCGCATACCCTATATGTAATGATTCGGCAAACAATATGTATGTACTTGGTTTTAATTTTTGTGGTAAGATATGTATGTACATTCTTATATTCTATGGGTTAACTGTGATCAAACAACAAGCAATAAATGTTCAATGTTATTAATAGAAGAGCCTTGCTTCTTACTATTCTACCTAACTAATATTCACTCAAGGTGAAAAGATTCTGTGTGTTGACAATCTCTTGGTGACGGAGCAATTCATTATTGTTCAATCTATGACAATTGAATGTTACCTTAAATCAGTTTGCACTTCCCTCAAGATTTTATCGGTGGTATAAATATAGCTGATTGGTCTTTGCCTCTATTAGTAAATTTTGTATTCATTTCCAGGAAAAATTCAAGAAAGAGTAGACAGAAAACAGGCCTATTTCCATTTGGCAGCATGGAGTCTTCCTTTGATATTTACCATAATCACGATGGCTATCAGTGAGATAGATGGGGATTATGTGACAGGAATTTGTTTTGTAGGATTTGTGAATATGGCTGCTAGAACAGGATTGCTGTTGTTTCCTGTTGTAGCTGCAATTTTGGTATCTGGCTATATAATCGTACGAGGTAAGGTTCCCGTTGAAAATGATTGGAATTGTGTATTTTTTTTATCGCTTGGAGCGCACGAAAGGGAATCCCTATAATGTTCAAAGAACATCGTGCGCCCCTAGGGAGGATAGGGATAGGAGGTAGGTATTGGATTTTTTTCAACTTTTGGAGATTATATGTTGTTGTTGGGAATACTTCCACAGGCAATGAATTCCAGAGCCTAGCCGTTCTATGGATGAAGGAGTCTTGATAAAGTGCTGTTCGACATCTTTCGAGGTTGACAACGAAAGGATGTGCTGACTGGGCTTGTCTAGTTCGTCTGATTGGTATTGCTAGTGAAGGGATGATAGCAGAGATTTCCGAAGAACATTTCCCGTGGAAGTATCTATAGAAAAGTGAAAAGTCGCCGACCTTTCTACGGTGTTCCAATGATGTCAAAGAGTGAGTGAGTGTGGCGTCACCCACCAGGCGAATGGCTCTTCTCTGGATGGAATCTAAGAGCATCAGCGTATGTTTTGGTGCTGAACCCCATATGTGGGAACAGTATTCTAGAACAGGCCGTATCTGCGCTTTGTAGATCATGAGAAGCTGTTGAGGTGTAAAGTAACTTTTCGCACGGAACAAGAATCCGAGTTTTTGTGAAGCAGCTTTTGCGATGGATCTGACATGGTTATCCCATGAAAGAGTGTTGCTGATGGAAATACCGAGCATAGATATGGTGGGCTTGGTGGGGATGGTGGAGCCAGACATTACAATATCGGGCATACTGAGTTCCGCCTTTCTAGAGAAAATGCAGGCTTGAGTTTTGGTGGCGTTGAATTCAACTAGGTTGTTTGTCCTCCAGGCTGTGATTTCAGCAAGATCTTCATTGACAGCATTGACCTGCCTGTGCCGTGAGTTCTTAGTTTCCTGGGAAGAAATGGGATGTACTTCATTTTATACTACCAAAAGACTGGCAATGGGACACGTATGACTGAATCTTTGTTCTCATCACAGTGTGCCTGAAGAAATGGAAATATATGGTGTAAATAAACTGTGGTTTTAATGAAATAGTCTATTGTGTCATGAGCGAAGCAAGGACAGTTGGTAGCTAAGGGCTGCTAAAGCGTTTTCTGCATGTGTAACACACAACTGTTTTTCGCCTACCAGAAACATGATTGTTCAATGAAATTTCCCGTGAAACGTCAAAACATAGGTGTCAAGATTTGCGATAGAAAATAACACGTCGCCCCACCTGACCGCAGCAACTTGAACACCTCTGAGCGGTTTGTTTTGATGATATAACCAATAAGCACAAACAAAAAACAAATGTGAACCAATGAAAACAAAGTAACCATGCCGCTTTGACAGCTTCCAAGAACTCCGATAAGTGGCGTACGCTTATTTTCTATCGCGAATAGTGAAAAACTAAAAAATCGCGTTATGAGTTTAGAAGCCCAAGGGACGATATACATCACTTTCGGTCATATTTTTAGGGTTGATATTATTTATTTTCATATATGGTAGGCGAAAAAAGTAATTCCTATACATACAATTTTTCTTGTCTATTCAAATGGGTCAAATCTTGAACTCTGAAATTTTATAACTGAAAATATTATTTGATAGTAATGTAATTTTTGTCACTCTATACAAGATTCAATATAAAATCGAAATAATGCAATGATTATTGTCTTTCTTTGAATTCTGTTTTAACATACCATATTCCTTGTTGCTTTGACACACAGTTTTATAATCGATATTGAATTAGATAATCCAAAAATACCTTTCTAAAATAAATACAACCCTGAAACTTGCATCCCAATAATTGAACACATCAGATCTCTAAAACATAGGACGAATTTGATTCAACCTGAGAAGTGTTCAACCTAATCTTGGTACTTCTGAACACCCCATTTATGTAGATTTTGGTAGATTGGAAATGATTGCCTTGGTTTCAGGTCTTATCCTATTAGTTAAAGTGAAGATAGAGAGTCGAGAGATAATTTCTGAACATTCAAGCAGGAAGATCAGAATGAATATTGTGAGAATGGGAGTTTTCACTTTGTTTATGCTGATATTTTGCATTATCACATTCGGATATCATCATTACCTCTTTGAAAACTCTGATCTATGGAAAATGAGCCTAGGAAATTATATATTGTGAGGAAACATCCTATAAATCGTTTTATTCGTTCTTAATACCTATTTTTCATTTTTCGCAGATGCAAATTGACTAGTTTCAGTTCTGATTATACACATTGCAAGCACACCTCACGGCCCAGTGTGGCCAAGTTACAGCTTCAGCTGATAGCCGTTTTCGGCTCTGGCGTTGCCATGGCCTCTTGGGTATGGTGTGGGGCCATGTTACACTCGTGGGGCAGATATTTCCGCAGGTAAGAAGTCTCTATCATCACTCACTATCACGATTTTCACACTCACAAAAATGGCAAATGCAATCAATTTGTAAAAGAAAGATTTGAAAATAATGAATAGCAGCTCAGAATCAGCCAATGAAAATTGTATTATTATTTGAATTCGAGAACTTACAGTGATTGGTTTGACGTCACAGGCCAGCCGGCATGGCGTCACGAGTTGACGTTTATATGAGATATGATTCCATTGCCTCAAGTTTAAGTTATAATCAGTCATAGATAAGTGAAGTATTATACTTGCACGCTGAGGTGATTTTGAATTTTAGTTGTAACAATATTGAATTTGTATTGACGTCACAGGCCAGCCGGCATGGCGTCACGAGTTGACGTTTATATGAGATATGATTCCATTGCCTCAAGTTTAAGTTATAATCACTCATAGATAAGTGAAGTATTATACTTGCACGCCGAGGTGATTTTGAATTTTAGGTGTAACAATATTGAATTTGTGTTGGATAGAAGAAAGGCTCAGATTTTCAAATAACTACTGTCCATTAATTAACAACCTGAATTGATTTAAGTACAATTTTAAATGATGCACAACTTATACTGATGAAGTCACCTAGATATTACTGAATAGCATAGAATATTCTCTCAAGCATCTGAGTATAATAAAAGAAATGGGATGATGAACTGGAATATTATTAATAATCAAATCATAATCATTAGAACATAATTATAGTTCAGAATATTCTGCCAATAACCATCCAACATAACAAAAAAATATCCTCGATAATGTGAAATTTTTCATTCTCCAGGAATGTTCCAAGATTTTTGAATGTTTCCTTAATCACTCCAGAACAGGACAAACGAATAATCTTCAATAATGTGACATTTATTCTATCCATATTCCGAGATTATTCAAATGGCATGATATTTTGTTCGAGGTACCCACACCAGGTTTAATTTACGATTCCTACGTCCACGGTAAATACAGCCCGGAGAAGTTTATAGTGGCACGACGCTTCTGCTAACTAATATATGATATATTCAGAACTGAGTCCGGCATAGCACGAAGACGTGCTTCATATAAAAAATAGTAAGACAAACTCACCTGATAAATACATTCTCGATTGACAAAATACCGGGAAGCCCGACAGTCGAATCTGGAACCGTTCCCATTCATTAATTACGCAGAGAATTTAGCAGTGATGATTCATTATTCGATTTTCAATTTATGATGCGCACTGATGGGCAACCATTTGTTGAAAAAGACCAACACTCGAAACAAGTCAAATGGTTTTGCGAGATTTTTTACCAAACTGGTATTCCAAGGTGCGATAGAAAGAGCGAAATTCGAAAATATTGGTACCTGTAAACTTATTTGAGTTATAATAATAATAATACTAGTGCATTGTTTATTAGGGATTTGAATGAAACATGGTATTTTTTCTGCAATCGAAATAATTGATATCTAATCAATAAAATGTAAGTGAAGTTACCAGTATTTTGATTCACTCGAGCAAGTTAGTGTCAAAGCAGCTATAATATCAGCTGTCATTTAGCTCCTAGACACTGAAAGTGCTGCCTAGCATCATACATACTAATCATTTTATTGTGTCAGTGAGAGAAACTTCAACTTCAAGATCTACTTTTGGAACAAGATTGGACGACTTTTGATTCGATTGCAGAAAATGAATATTTATAATATCAACAAAAAAAGAAAAGAGATCGACGACTGACATGACTAGCTCGTCTAATTCACATTTAAATGATATCATAGTAGTTTTTGTCAAATTCTTCACCAACTGATTTGAATCACACAATTTTTTTTATCTCAGACATGTCATCCTTGATAATTTCAAGAAGTTTTCCAGCATTTTCATCATGCAAGAAAATACTTGCATCTTCCGTAAACAGTGTTATTTTCCCTGATAATGTTAGCTCTTGGCAACTCATTTATGTAGGGTAAAGAAGCGTTGGTCCAAGTATCGACCCCTGAGGCATACCATATTCTACGGTTGACTCATCGGAGTATGTTGCGTTTTCACAATTTGCCTTCGACCTGACAGTTATGTCTCTATCCATTTATCATTTCGTGGTTCACACAGTCGAACACTTTAAATAAGTTTCAGATCACTGCCGCCGTTACTTCACCTCGTTTCATCTCTGTGTATACGTCAAACAAATAAAAAAAATCTGCATCATTTGTATTTTTTCCAGCTTGAAAGCCGAAATGAACATTCTAGATTATCTTATTTTTAACAAAAAATTCCGATAATCTAATCTTAACTAATCTCTCAATAATTTTCGCTAATGTAGGAATAAGAAAGATAGGTTTATAGTTTGATGGATTATCAAGGTCACCACCTTTGTGCAGAGGAATAACTAGATATTTTCAGGAAATCGGGAAATGTACCACCTTGGAAAGTTTTGTTCATTAGATTAAAAATGATATTGAGTGCATTTTCTGGAAGAGTTCGAAATATTCCCATAGAAATATCATCAATGCCTGAAGTAGTTTCATTTTTGAAAGATTTTATAACACTTCGCTCCATAAATGTCAGTATCATAGAGTACTAGAGAATCATTTATAGAAGGACCTTGAAAACTAGCTAATGGATCGACTTGTGAATGTATGATCTCCGTCATTTTTCTAGATATAGAGCAATAATAATTATTCAGATTATTTGGTAATGATGATGTTACCATGTTGGTTGCAGAAAATTTCACTGTGAAGTAGAAGAACCCATGAAACTGAAAAAACACAAGATCATCGCGCAGGCTTTCGCCCAACGAAAAAAATTCAACGAAGGAGGCAAAATTTCGATTTCTGAAAACCACACGGATCCGGTCGGTTTGAAGTTCGAGCTCAATAGCGCAGCTAGCAATGAACTGAGCATGTCTTGGGCGGCCAACCTGCCTCGATTGGTCAATAGAAGAGGGGCTGTGCCCAACGAGGTGGTTTATTCAGTGTCCAGCAAGGATCATTCGATGGACAGCGAGGTCAGCGTCAGTTTGCGACACGTCAGCATCGAGAGTAGGAGGAATTCAGGGGATAGTCAGGTTTCTGTGCAGATCGCCGAGTTGAAGGCTACGAGAAAGGTTAGTAGACTTGTTTTTACATTCTTGTGATGCAATATCATAAGTATGTATCATTTCTCAGAGCTATTTTCCAACAGTTACGAGTTATCTGTCGAATAATTTTTTTCGCAAAATTGTATTTCAGAACTTCAAACGAATGGGCTAAAATTCAAAGCATTCAATTTCCTGATTCTCCAAAAATTGTTTGAATTGCTTCAAAGTACCAAAATCGCAAATGGAGTCACAGTCTCAAAAGAAAAATATATGGGCACATTAGTTTGAATACCTACATAACATTTCACCATTTCACCATTTCTCAACCATAAGGTTGAGAAACGCGACAATTCTCGCCTATACCTGAGGTCCGGGGGGGTTAGGAAGAGATAGCAGTGGGCGGTTACAAAACAGTCATAAATCAACAAGCATCCTTTTTAGAAAAGGACAACTCACCCGGTTCGTCAATTAGTCGGGGTGATTACCGCGTCCGAATATTTATTTATATTGCCAATAATCTGCCTAGCAGATTCCTAGCGAAATGTATTCTACCTATATTCATCGGGTAATCCGGTCATAGAATCTAACTTGATAACACCTTGATTGTGTTATATCCTTGGTTATATCCATTACGTTTACATATGTTATGAAGATTTACGACACTCTTCATTGGTCGAGAGGTGTGGAAAAATTAGGATTTTAAAAGCCTCAAGCCATAGCGCTGCTTTTGAAAATCCGATCTTGAAAAACCAAGAAGCAAACGAAATGACTCATCAGATACTATGAGTAGGCTTTAATCATTATTTTCTTGAATTTCAACTGTATCGTCAGCTAAAGTTAACTTTTCTGTTATATTATACAGGGTGATTTACGTAGGCGCAAATATCATCGACCAAATCGTGCGTATTTGTGAGAATGTAGAGCAACGGCTCTTGACGTCCTGTATAGACATCGATCGTAATTTCGAGCTGCTTTTTTTGTGTGGTTTGTTGACAGATAGATCTAGGTTGGATACTATTTGGAAATTGGTTATTTCATGTACACGTATTTTTTTTATTTGCCAAATTGACTGATTTTGAGCACTTTTCGAGAACGTTTTTTCCACTCTTTCTTTAAAAATTTCGAAAAATGAGATAGTATACAACCTAGCTTGGTCCTTTGGCTAGAGCATGAATCGAAAAAATTCTGAAAATATTGAATGGTTTCGAAATGGGAAGTCTAGAGCGAGAGCGCTGAATTTGTTATTTTGTGCGGCTCATTGCTCACTCTTTAGTGATGCTGATCTATTAGACAGAGTTGATGTCATTGCTTGAAATTTTATATTTTATGAGAGATGAGAATTTGTGAAATAATAACAAAATGAAGTCATTGTGATATCAAACATAGTAAAACGAAAGCAATTTTATGATAGCCGTCAAAAAAAATCAGTATCTTGGTTCTTTGAAAAGCATTAGATACTATGTTGCTTTGAGCACAGCTGAAGTGGAATATAAAACAGCAGCAGCAGTAGCGCAAGAACTTGTGAATTGAGAGGTATATTGTGTGAGGTCAAGAACATGGACGGTGCTCTTTATAGAAACGGGTTGAACTCGATGATATGCGGCAACATTTCATCAAATGCCTGATTGTTAAAAATGTTATGATGTGGATTAAGTTAGCACAAATTGAAATATTGTTGATTATTTCACCAATTCCTCATTGGAAGAGAAAATTTTGAAATTCAGTTTCAGCTGAGAATATTACAAAATAGGCGATTTCCTCGATTCATAGTATACAGAGCTTTGATTTCAAAACTTACCACTTAGCCTTATGATGTGCGATGATAACAATTATGGAAAAAAAATAGGTTGATTCAGATATTGAGGAGGAAATAAAATACTAGTATCTATTGAATGCTATGATCATCCCTTCAAACCCCCGCCACCTCTACTTTATAAAATTTCAAATGGCAACTTGAGATACATCAAATTGAGGCGGAAACAAAAACCAATCCGACCAGATGAATAATGATTTATTTCAATGATTCATGTTGGTGATCAACAAAAGTTAGAGAGAGCGAGTGATCTTTGACAGAGGTATTTGAAGCAATTATTCGAAAATATGCTTCAATATTTGATGCTCAATAGTACAGCCTATTCTAGAATTCTTGAAACATTTTTTGAAACGTTTTCCCATTTATTTGTCTACTTTTCGAGAAATATATCAGTTTGAGTACATCCATATTCTCTGGCTGAGTTTTATTAACCATTGTTTCCACATCATGTGACTCCACAAAAATTGATCTGAGGATACCTTCAATGAAAATTGACAAAATGTTTGGCTGTAATAACTGACCTAATATAACTTAATTTAATGATTATGTCCCGATATTTATGGATCGAATACTAAGATAGTTTTCCATCTGGTTGGTTATTATTGCTAGACTTTGAATTTTATATATCTCGAAGTAGGGGGTGCCATTTGGAATTCCAAAATAGGGGTGTCTGGGTGAAGAGAATGAACATAACATTCGACCGATACTGATATTTTTCTTCCCCCTTGATATCCTACGTCCGGCTACGTCTTTTTGTCGACACATGTAATTTTGTTTTTTCTCCCTTACGATAATCACCTGCCCTGGGTTTTATAGGCGGCATTTTCAATACTTATAGTCACAAACACAAAAACATTTCCACACCAAATACAAAGTTCAACGTTTCTGCATAAAGCGGATCAAACTACTGACATGACGAAAATATTCAACATTGATTCATTTTACCTGGATTCGTAAACATTCAAGGGATGTTGAACATTTTTATAATGTCACCAATCATTAATGACCTACCACTATTATATTACACTCGCACTATAAATACAAAATTGTAAAACCTACAAATTTCAGAAGCTCAAGCTCTCTATTCCATTGACCATAAACGTATACCCAGCCAACCATCGTGTGACATCAACATCTGTGTGATGTAACAACCTTGCATAAATGCAATATCTCGTTAACACATCTTATCGATGTAGATTCGATATCAACGTCGCAAGGTGACATCGCAACCAGGAAACTATGTAATGTGGCAGCGACTTTTCAAACTACATCTCTTCGACGTTAACTAAATAATTCACATTGATATCCTCATGAGATATCTTTGTGACCTGTGAGTGTGACGCAGACATGCGCAAAACGAACGCACACGCCAGACGCCATGTTGAGCTGTGCATGGCCATGTCAGTCAGTCAGTCAGTCAGTGAGTGAGTCCGACTCCGTACAGACTATTTCTTTCCAAATTCTCTGTTGAAATATCTGGGATGATTCATAGCACGTATTATAGCAGCTTCAAATTGGAGGTATACAATCATTTAGGAACGAACGGTGAGTTCAATCACAATAGGTATAATATTGTAATTATCTCTGAGATAGGAATATTGCAATCTAAAACAAGGTGGATGAAAGATCCCAGGATAATGTAGGTGTATTTGATATGTATCATTTATGAATATCATCTGTTTTTACTTTCGGAAAATAAACATTTTATTCGTAAAGTTGAATAGTTATTATTATACAGGGTGGGTCACGGTAGATGGCACCTTAGACGTTTACGGAGAACGGGACATAAGATCATTCTGAAAATTTGGTTACTCAAGTAATTGCTCTTGATCTATCGATCTAAAATATTTTCAGCTCTGCGGCGTTGCCGCTTCTATCGAAAAGTAGCAACAACTTTGTTATTTTAAATGGAACACCCTGTATTTTATTGCATCTTCAGATTCTCTCTGAAGAGCTGATTTCATCGATATATCACACTTGGGGTCTAGCGGAAATGATTACAGAGATATAGGGTGTGAAAAATCGACATTTTTCAACTTAAGGAATTTTTTTTGTCGAAACTATTCATTATTGGTCAAAACGGCTTACATGTCCCTATCTCAACTTTTGATTAACTATCTACTGATATTTAATTGGGACATATACCAGGTGATCAAGAATCTGAATTCTGCACCACCCTGTATATCCCACGAATATCACAGGTACGGCGACAACATCATCGATGTCGCAGTGTGATGTATTTGTAATATGAAATGTACACTTGTATGTGACCTGGTAGTGATTTTTCATGTGATGTCGCATTTCATGTCTGAACGACGTCACAGTGATGTTGCTTGAGTCGGACATTTTCACATCGCCACGTTGTATCGGTAACATGTTTGTGACTTCCAATGCGATATCGCATGTCACAAAGTGATGTGGCGTATACATCCTGCATCCTGCATCACCCTGCATCTCAGGATGTTACGCCGTGTAAAAAACAACCCGTTCGGGGAACCACCTATACGTATTCTATTATTGTAGACGATTTTTTGCGTTTAGCGAAATTATGGGCACGTGAGGCAATGAACTCGCGTGAAATTACGCATCAGATTATTCAATAGACTTCACTTAATTGACGAACGAACTATAGAATGATACTTCTCAAAATGTATGAAGAATAAATTATTTTTGTCTCAAAGTAATCAATACATACTAGTTTATTTTTGAAATGTCATGAATTTATATATAGGTTATTTTTAAATTTCATTATTTCTATATTTCATCAAATCACCCGAACTAAGGCTATATCGACTGCCATGTTCTTCTGATATAACTTTCACCAGAGGGCGCAAATATCATCGTGAACTTATGCCTATTTTTGAGGTTGCAGAGGATTGGCTCCTGACGCTTTGTGAAGAAACCAAGCCACATTATGATTTGATTTTTTTTCTGTAGCATATTGAAGGTTCATTCTAGGGCGGATACTATCTGAAAATCTTGAACAAGCAGTATAAATATTTTTTTTTCGTCAGCTAATAATGCTATATTCAAATACATTTTTGAAACTTTTTTTTTTCGAATTTTGAAAAATGAGATAGTATCCGCCCTAATTTGAACCTTTGTCTATATGATGGCGTTTAAAAATATACTATATGCCAAACTGTTTTCCCATAAAGCGTCAGGAGCGAGAGCGCTGTATTCATCATTTTTCCAGTCCTATTGCCCACTCTTAAGGCTTAGTCTGAAATCAAAGTTCATTTATTGATAGGTACTGCCTAAGAACAGTCCCATTTGGTAAAACGTATTAAACTTTCAGAAAAATTTGCTCACTGCTATAATATGTTGACGAGGATCTGTCTGTACCCTGTTAAGATGACAAATATGTCAATTTACATCAAGGGACTCTATTTTCCAGAAGTTACGAGTCATCTGTTGAATCATTTTTTTCGCAAAATTGTGTTTTAGAACTTTTTCAATAAATGGGTTAGTGAATTCAAAGCTTTCAATTTCCTAATTTTTCAAAAATTGTTTGAATTGCTCCAAAGTCCCAAAATAGAAAATGAAGTCACAGTCTCATTCAAACGGTAGAAAATTGCCACCTATTGAAACTGACGTCACGTCGCTGTTAGTGAAGCTGCTATGGTTTATTTCCACCGTAGTTCCTAGTTTATCTGCGGCGCGCAACACTAATGATTTAAATCGTATTTTTGAACCTATTTTGCCGTCGATGAGCAGTTCAGCGCAGACAGGTGCAAACGTCGTGCGAATCATCACATATCAGGTGGGAGATCGTTCTGCGATCAATTTAGGATTTTTGTTCTGTTCTGGTTCCCACGAAAAGGGATATCCTGTAATGTTCAGAGAACATCGTGAGAACCAAGGGAAATAAGGTAGGAATTGGTGTTCTTCTTGAATTTCTGGAGGTTATATGCCCCGGGGAACACATCCCTTGGCAATTTGTTCCAGAGCCTCGCTGTTCGTTGGATGAAAGAGTCTTTGGAAAGAGATGTTTCGCAGGTCTCCAAAGTGACCACGAAGGGGTGCGAAGCCTCAACTCGACGGGTTAATCTCGCGGGGACTGCCAAGGGAGGAACAATTGTTGATATTTCAGAAGAGCATCGTCCATGAAAATATAGTTCATCAACCGCGTCACCAAGCCTGCCTATATGAACGCAAACCGAAGTTCCTAGTTTGAACTCCCCGGTTCCCCATGGGCCCGTCCCTGGACATTGTCAGATTCAATAAACATATTGAGTTATAACAAATGTGTGAAGTGTATGGGAATTAGGATTTGAAGAGTGATTGCGGAGTTATTTGATGCTAATTTTGATAAGTGCAGATGTACTTCAGAAAACTACTGTCAGGAGAAGTTGACATTGATATTTTGACAGGTTTGAAAAAGGTATTTTGTCACTGAGTCACTTTCTCCTTTTATGATCTACTACTGCATACTAATGAAGGTATTCATATAGTATATATTCGCAGATATTTTCGAATATTAGATTCATCCGTCTTGGGATTTTATATGCGAATATAAAATTTATATTTCGAAACGTACTGGGTTTTGTCGTTGGCATTTTGTATACGTTTTCAAAATTACTATCGCGATACGGCATTTCAATGCTTGTGAATACAATGGATTGACAAGTCAGCTACCGAGAATGACTAGTTGAAATTTTATAAGGAGCCAACATATAACATAACCTAACCTCTCGAACCTCTCAACGAAAGTAAGGGGTTCCAAATCTGGTACAAGAAGCTTGTGATACCTTGCAGGATCTTACTTGTATGTAGTTTATAGAGGAAATTAAGCCCCACTGACACTCGTTTTTTCTATACTAATATAAACAGGAAAGATTTGATTGTTTGTTTGTATGTTTGTATTTATTGAATAGGCTCCGAAACTACTGGATCCATTTGGCTGAAAATTGGTGGGGAGGTAGCTTAGAACCAGGAGAAAGTTATTGGATACTTTTTATCCCGGTACCATTAGGAAATTCAAGATGGATCTAATATATCGGACGAGTTTTGTAATTATGGTCGGATTCTACTCAAAATTGGTATCGGGGGTTTTCGGGGTCGGAGACTATGATTCATTCGTCAGAATTTGAAAATTCAGGCGGAATTTGGAAATTAAAGATGGCGGACGAGTTTTGTGATTATAATCCGATTCTATTCAAAATTTGTACCTAGGGGTTTTCGTGATCGTGGATTATGATTCCTTCGTCACAGTTGAAAAATTCAAGATGGCTGATCCAAAATGGCGGATTTTGTAATTAGGATCCGATTTTATTCAAATAAGGTATCAGGTGGTTCTCGGGGTCGGAGATTATGATTCTTTCGTCAAAATCAGGAAATTCATGATCGCGGACGAGTATTGTAAATATGATCCGACTCTCTTAAAAATTGTTTTCAGGGTGTCTTCGGGGTCGGAGATTATGATTCTTTGGTGGACCCAATATACCGGACGATGTAATTATATACCGATTCCATTTAAAATTTGTAACTGGGCGTTTTCGGGATTAAACATGATTCTCTCGTCAAAATTAGGGAATTCAAGATGGTAGATCCAATATTGCGGACCAGTTTTGTAATTTTGTTCCGATTCTATTCGAAATTTTCATCTGGGGTTTTAGGAGTCGGATATTATTACCTTTCGTCAGAATTGGGAAATTTAAGTGAACTAAAAAGAAGTTGAAATAAATGGTAGTTTGAAAAACTAAAAAACACGCTTTTATAGATAGTGAAACTGAAAAGAAGTAGAAAATAAAATAATCATAGTGTCTTGATGAATATTGAACTGAAAAAATATATTATAGAAATAATGTATATAGCAAAACAACGTTTGCGAGGTCTGCTGGTTTTGTATAAATCAGCTCATGTTTCATGTCCTGCTTGGTGGACGAATCGGGAGGCTTAAGATTCCTGATTGTTCGTACCAGGTCTAACTTGCTGAATTCGATCCAGCACTCAGGCGAGTTTGGAACGCTCTACGAGCAGTCAGCAATCTGCAAGACATCTGACTTCGTCGTGAAATTACACGCAAGTTTTTTGACTGGGAAACATATTTAAATTTGATTTGGTATTGTTATGATATAATCCATTATCCATCGCTGATTTACTTGACATTGAGTGTTCACGCCTTACACTACTGGTGAGCCAACATATTCCCCCAGTTTATAGGTTGTATTTATTTATTTATTCATTTGGAAACCCAACAGAAATTACAATCAATTCCCAGTTATAGGGTTACCCTAATCAACAAAAATAATCAACATCGTAAATGTTTCTTAATACAAATGATTGCGTGCTATAAGGAAAAAAGGGAATACTATCAATCATATACAAAGTAAAGTAGAAATGAAATTCACAGATGGTTTTATGATTAACAAAAAATTCGTTCAATAGAAGAAGAAGAAAAAATCGTTCACTAAATACAAATAGATAACTATCATACTATAATATATGTACTGCGTATCAATGAAAAATCATCTAATTTTTGTTAAACAAGTCCTTCTCACACATGATAAGGATAAGTGAAATATGTCGACATCAGGAAATTCATTATTATATGTTTGAATCATTCTATTTATTGGAGAGTTTAAACAATAATTTGTTCTAGTGGTGCTTATGAAAAATAGCCGTGTATTCTGTGAGCACCTCTGAACATGAAGGCATTTTCTTGAGTTAATGTAATTGTAAGGTTTTGCACAACTTTCTTGAACTGTTAATTAAACGTAGTTGCTAGATGTCAGAGTACATCTGGAAATAACAGAAATCTTCTGGACACAAACATTCATAAAGTACCTACTTTCAATTACTTTCCTAATACGCCGCCCTATCGAAATTTGGTAGAATCGAAATGTTGGCGAATCGAAATGTGGGAGAATCGAAATATGGGCCCAACGACATATTCGACGGTGATGAAATATTCTGATGAATTCGAGAAAATAGTGGAGCCTATCTGGAAGTATATTATGTAGGTTATAATTGAGAGTTTTTATTGCTGACATCAAGTATAAACAAACACCTCTGAGGTCTGACTATCGATGCACTATAAGTGTTATAGCAGTGGATATCTGACTGCCTATGCCCGAAGACTTCAAGAAACACGAATTGAATACCCTACAATTTCATGGAACGTTCAATCATAGCTTTCGGCGGAGAAATAAGCTAAATAGAGTAGGTTCACTCAGCAGCGATAAAATTTGGCCTAATCATTATTTCAATTACTGCATAAAATGAATAACTTCTGATACTCGGAATATTTTATTCCCAGATGTTTGAGCTTACAAAAGAGAATGAACCTTCTAGGCAAGAATCTTGAAGATAGTGTTTTTTTTTTCAATTTACTGAGAGGTCAACTTCTAGGACTCATGAGGTTTTTCCCATTAACGTCTCAATTTGTACTAGTGAAAAATCTAATGATTTTTCTATTTATTTTTTTCAGATAAATTCTAGGAGACACCGTAGTAGGCACAAAGCCACAAGACACAAATCAAGCAGACACTTTAGAAGTCACTCAAGAAATCTGAGTCATACTTCAAGGCGTTTGTCAAAAACAGAGTCCAGACAAGGTAGCACAACTAGCATAGATTCGCATCTGCAACTTATAAACGCCTTAACGAACAGAAGCAACAGTCATTCATTCCAACCAAATTTAAATCGACGTACTGCCAACGCTGGCCTAGACGGACAAAATCTCACAGATTTTCTGACAAGTGGAAAGTTAGTGATCCCATACAGCAGAAATAATTACAGGAGCGAAAGTGAAGATGAAAATGTGTCAGTGACTATATCGGAAAGTACATTCAACATGAAACTCAGCAATCATACAAATAATTTGGATCTCAATGATGAATTAGTGATGAAATCTCTGTGCCAAGGCGTACACATAGAGGAGCTGAGCTCATCAACGGAATCTGAGGCTTCCGTTCTGCCCAAAAAGGACCTAGGCACCGAAAAACGATCTAGGTCAGGACGAGAGTCTCATTCCAGCAAGAAATCCAAACGATCCCGGTTATCTCGAAAGAAATATAGCAGTAATTCAGAGAGCTGCAACAATAAAAGCGACAGTTCTTCTTGCAACGAAATCAACCAACTCGTGCAAAGTTCTTTGAATTCGGCGAATTCGGCTGGTTATGAGAAAAACAGAGGGTCGAGGCAGTCGAAGACGTCCATTGATGTGGCTGTGCAAGCCAACGCACATGACATCGTGTCCCAAACGGCAGCTTATGACTTGGAACTCAAGACTTTGAAGAAGACTGAAGAAGATAAACACAAGACTAAGCAGACTAAAACGAGGGAAAATAATAGATACCGGAAGGCTAGCAAGCAATATGAAAGTGAGGCCAGTAGAAAGTTGAGGAAATCGAAAGAGAAGTATAGAAGTTACGGAAGTTCAGAGGAGAGAAAATCGCTGAACGGGGATTCAGAAGAGGAAATATTGGTAAAAGACAAATCTAAAATGAACATAAAGAAATCGAGAGAAGCAGCTACAGGAACATGACACCATCAGACTGATTTTAATTTTAAAGTTTCAATTAGTTGTAGTTTTTTTATACATGTTTTATCTACTTTTGTTTTCAAATGTAGAATAAAGAGATGTTTTCTCTAACAATATGATCTCATGAAAAATGTAATTTGCACAAAACACCAATAACTTGATATTATAGGAGAAGAAAAATATGAACCTAGTTTTTTTATATACAGTGTCTTTCATAAAGTCGGCATCATGGGAAAAACTTTTATTAATGACTTATTTTGAAATTCGAGTTGGACGTTAAGTTTTGCTTCAAAAAAGATGAAAAATGGTCTACTCAAACGGGGTCACGTGACTTTCGCTACATGTCAAAAGTGACATTTCTTCGAATTAATCGCTGAAAGTAAAGTTGTTTCTATTTGAATTTTACATATGTGACTCGGATTTTATCTTTCTATTACATTTTTTAGATTTCGATATTTTTTTAAAATTTTCGATTTTTCTGTAATATTAAAAAGATTGTTAATTCGATAAAACTACTTCATACCAGTAGTTTCATCATGCTATTAACTTTCAATTAATAATTATCACTAATTATCGACAAAAATATGATTTTCTTCAGAAAATGATAATCTCGGCTTCAAAATTCTGTTATGTTTGATGCAAACATAACTCAAAATTCTGTTATGTTTGAATCGAGCATTTAGAAACGAAATTAATTTGAATTTATTTTTCCAGTACTGAAAAGATCAGTTTAAATGAATTTTGTTTCTAAATGCTTGACGATATATCAACTTTGCATCAAACATAACAGGATTTGAGAGCGGGTATTATCATTTTCTGAAGAAAATCATATTTCTGTCCATAATCAGTGATAATAAGTAATTGAAAGTTAGTAGCATGAAAAAGCTACTGGTATGAAGTAGTTTCGTGGAATTAACAATTCTTCAAATATTACAGAAATTTCGAAAAATTAAAAAAAAAATCAAAATCTGAAAATTGCAATAGAAAAATCAAAATCGAGGAGCATGTGAAAAATTGAAATAGAAACAACTTTTTCAATAAATTTTTTCGATATACGAACAAATAAGCCTACTTTCTGCGATTAATGTGAAAAAATGTCACTTTTGACATGTAGCGAAAGTCACGTGACCCCGATTGAGTAGGCCATTTCTCATCTTTTTTGAAGCAAAACTTAACGTTCAACTCGAATTCCAAAATAAGTCATTAATAAAAGTTTTTCCCATATGATGCCGACTTTATGAATGACACTGTTAGACAACTCAGTATTCTACAGTGTTATCAGAAATAGTTATTCATTATACAAAGGAAAAAAGTAGATTTTAGCGCCAGTTTGTGTTGTCTCTGAGGGAGACAGAAAACCGTGAGCTCAAATCTAATATTTTTCCCGTGTATAATGCACTATTTTTTCTGTGACAGGAAAAAGGGCGAATCTATATTGAGAAGATATTACATTATATTGAAATCAGAAAATTATCTTAGTGAAATTTGAAGTTTTTAACAGTAATGACACCTGCGTTGCAGGCATCTTCATAATTTTTTTGAAGTAATCAAATATCTGTCAGTCTTATTCTGTGATTTGATGTCAATAAATTAAGAATTTAGTGATTGTTTAGTATGTATGTATGTATGATATAAATATGGTATAGTTATATGTATATACAAACTACAAGTAAAAATTCAGAACACTTCAATAAACACATATAAAACCACAGAGACTATCTGGGCGATAGTTTATACGTGGTGACGCAATAAAAGTTAATAGTAAAAGAAAATATATATATATATATAAATAGAATTCAGTACTTGACCAAACATACCCTGACCTAACTTAATTTTTGCAATTGTTTTTGGATGATCTATAAGAGCATGAATCACTAGTTCATTTATAATGAATTCTTTTTATGCTATGTGAACATGAAATAGTCTAGTGAACTAGTAAGGGTTAGTAACTTGAAATAATGAAATAACATTTTTCACTGAAACGGGCCCATTTCACATAATGGCATAAATAATTTTGTTATTTAAATAAACTGTAATATTTTTCCAATATTGAATCGTTTTTCTGGTTACAGAGAAAAACTGGTATTATACAGAGGTTTTTTGACTCCTTTCACGCGTTCGGAGACAACACAACCTGGACACAGATAAGTACAAACCTTGCTAAAATCTTACACTTTTTTCTGCAACCGACACAAAATATACAGGGTGTTTCCTAACTACGGTTCCTAACTGCAGGGGGTGATTTGTTAGGTCATTTTAAGAAGGAAAGTTCCTATGAACATATGTCCAGAGTTGCTTCGTTTCTGAGATACAGGGCGTTGAAATTAAAGAAAAAAAACGGTTATTATAAAATATCATGAATATCCTGGAGCCGATTTGGTTGAAATTTGGTACTTTTATTTGTCAAATTTTCCAAAACTTGCAGCATATCAAGTGTCAATTATATTTTTGGCGGAAATAATGAAAAACTCATTTCTCCAATGCAGGTGTTCATGATATTGCAATACAGTGGCTTTAATTTTTTTTCTGGAAAACGAAGCTGAATATAAAGAAAATACTGAAGACCAAAAAGTTCTATTTTAAGTTGCTTTATCTAAAAAAAAATAATAATTCACTAAAATAAGTCAGTGGCGTACTTTTTTTTACAATATTGTTGGCTGTGGTGCCCACTGAGACGCCACTGGCCCCAATAATTCCAATTCAAATAGGGCTAAATGAGCGCCTGATTATTTAAAATCAAAGTATCAAATTTCAACCAAATCGGTTCCAGGATATTCATGATATTTTATAATTACCGTTTTTTTTTTCTTTAATTTCAACGCCCTTAATATGTTTATAGGAACTTTTCTCTCCAAAATGACCTATCGAATCACCACCTGCAGTAAAAGGAACCGTAGTTAGGAAACACCCTGTATATAAAATACACAATACAAGATATACCAAAATTTTAGCTCTTGAATTGACGTTTCTATTACTGACACAAACATAGGTATGTTGCTAGGCAACACATTTAGATCCAAAAAGCTAAAGTTGTACTTGAGCTCCTACTAGAGGTCATCGGGAATAAAGAACATTGTTACGGTTGGTTATTTGGGTTGGGTTGGGATGCATACCTGATTTGTTTCCAATTTTTTTTTTTTATCGATTGGAGCGCACGAAAGGGAATCCCTATAATGTTCAAAGAACATCGTGCGGCAGATGTGGCATTTCATTCCCATGCTGGAGATATAAATACACCATATTATAGTTGAGTATCTTTGTTTTGATCAGGAAAGCCTTCAAGATTCACATACTTGCTTGATCTGTATTTCATATTCGTTATTCTCGGGATGGATAACTCGTTTTTGAATAAGCACGGCCAGCAAGTTTTTGTCTCACAAAACATTTTCAACTATTTTTGCCTATACCTGGCACTGGCGCGGTATTTGGGTATTTGCTATTAAAGCTGACACCTGCTCCATACACAATAAATGGGTCACTCTGTAGAATATTCTCACCGCATGGATTACTTGTTGCATTGCATACATATATGACACGGCATTGGTGGTTACTTCAAATATTTATTTTAGTTAATTCTTTCGGTTGCAGAAAAAATAGCATGTTTCATCCGGATCAAAAGTGACTTTGTTTGACTCGCTAATTTCGCTTTCGCTCGGCTTTGCTAGTCGCTCCGCCTCGCAAATGCAAAATTCGCTTTTTAAACAAAGTGTCACTTTTGATCCCAATAAAACAATCTACTACACCACTAACCAAACCGATTTTAATCTTATTAATCTCCTCCTGAAGTTAGTGAACATAGTTAGCGACACTCGAGGCGTTTAAGAAATCGGATTGGTTAGTGGTAAAACAGTGTAGTGTATTATCTTGCCAAAAGTTTCAGTCCTCGATATAAAACAATCTACTATTTTTATCAATTACTCAAAATTCTGTTTTCCAACTCAATGATTTTTTCAACAGTATCAAGAAGCTTCTTTTGGTGTAATTAGATTCGAAATATTGATTCCAGTGGCATCACAGGTCACAGTCACAGTGGGTTACCTTTTCCAGAAATTATACACCCCCTTTAGATATTTATGATATTTTTATCAGATTAAACATTTGAAAATACAACTTTCTTGTCTCCTATTAACTTTTTGTATGTCACTTTATAGTTTCAAAGTGAATGAAGAAACATTGATTTATCTCCAAATTTTAATGCAGGTGCCCTCAAATCACCCATTGGGATTACCCAATAACTCCAATGAGTATTATTCTGGAATTTTGAGACTTTTTCAGTCACCAACCAGAAAAAAATTTGCCATAATGAAAGCTTATACAGGGTAATCATATGAAAAACAACAATTAATCAATACTTCCAACTTCAACACCCTGTATGGAAGTATTTCAGAACCTATGTTTATATGAACTGTTCGTCTTACAGTCACCCAAATAATTGCCCCTTGAAGTTTGGCCTGCGATACTTAAATATCACCCTCTATATAGATACACTTTGTTGTGCCAGTTCCGAAAAATAAGCCAATAACACCATCTCCCAGAAAGAACTGCAAGTCCTTTTTATCTTCCATTCCACTTTCGCAGTTACGTAAATAACTAAACAGCAACCAACAAGTTTGCAATTATTTGAAATCAAATCACAGAATGGAATTGACAGATATTTGATTACTTCAAAGTACCCATAAAGATGCCTGCAATGCAGGTGTAATTGTCACTGCCTACCAGTTGAAAACTTCGAATTTCACATAGATAATTTTCTGATTTTAATAAAGGGTGTCCCTGAAAGGTCTGTACAAAATGATACCATAGACTCCTGAGATCAAAGTGAGATAATTGAACCAAACTTACTTATACGGGTGTCCCTAAAAGGTGCGGAAAAAAAGCTACCACAAGTTCCTGAGGCGTGAATATGACGATCTAACTCAACTTACCTCAGTCCAAAAGTGGATTATTTCAGAGATACAGAGTATCAAAAGTTCAATTTGATTTTCATTTTTTATAAATATTTTTTTTAATAATTGGTGTAAGTATTGTCACAATATTCGGCTTGGGGGGGTTTTGCTGGTTAAGAAATTATAATTTGCTATCATTTTTATTGTAAAGTCAAGAGGGCGCCACCTGCGGAACACATTTAAAACGAAATAACTTTTTTGAGCCACCCCATATTCAATTTTTAAATGAGAATTCGGATTGTCCAACGTCTTTCACATAAAAAATGTATACGTGGTAGGAGTTGATTTGAGCAGCTGTTTTTGAGATATCTGGATTTTAAAAATTCACTTCGTAAATGGCCAGGTCTAAATTATTGTAATAATAAAATTGAACACATTTGAAGCGTAGGCGGTGAATTAAAATAAAGTCACCAAAAACATAGAAAAAAAAAAAGAAGAAAGTACTTGAATGTGTTGGTAATTTTATTCTCTAGTAAAAATAGTCATTAGGAATAGGAGGTTTATTAACAACAAAAGTTTAATTTAATTTAATTAAAAAAAATTATGCTATTATGAGTTAAGGATTGAAGGTTTTATGGTTTGGTAAGCGACGATTAGGAAATCCTTCACTGTATACTCGTATGCAAGATTCTAAACCATTTCCCTGGCAATATCCAAAAACCAATAACATATCGGTCATGTCTTCGTTGGTATACATTATTGCGGCCATGACAAAAATAACTTTATTATTTGTTTGACAATTGTCTTGACTTGTTTTTTAGATTCGATTTAACCCAAGTCAGTTCTTAGTGACGTTATTTTAATTCACCGCCTACGCTTCAATTTTATTATTACAATAATTTAGACCTGGCCATTTACGAAGTGAATTTTTAAAATCCAGATATCTCAAAAACAGCTGCCCAAATCAACTCTTACCACGTATACATATCTTATGTAAAAGACGTTGGACAATCCGAATTTTCATTTAAAAATTAAATATGGGGTGACTCAAAAAAGTTATTTCGTTTGAAATGTGTGCAAGGTTCCGCAGGTGGCGCCCTCTTAACTTTACAATAAAAATGATAGCAAATTATAATTTCTCAACCAGCGAAACCCCCCCAAGCCGAATATTGTGACGATACACCAATTATTAAAAAAAATATTCATAAAATATGAAAATCAAATTGAACTTTTGACACTCTGTATCTCTGAAATCATCCACTTTTGGACTGAGGTAAGTTGAGTTAGATCGTCATATTTACGCCTCAGGAACTTGTGGTAGCTTTTTTTCCGCACCTTTTAGGGACACCCTGTATACCAAAATGTTCCGTTTGGCTGCTACAGGGCCTGGGAATTTAATTTATTTATTTTTTCATATATTTCAATATTGTCTATAAATATGGTCCTGAAATTTCATAGTAACACTAAAAGAACTATTACACATGAAAAACATGCCACACCATTTTGATTGGCACACAGGGGATGTTGCATATTTGGAGTACTGTTATTGATCAAAAAATTGATAGAACTTTTTCTATGCCATTGAACAGATCTCAATGTTGCTTTTTTATTTCCTTATTCAATACATCTTTCAGCACTCCTGAAAGACCTGAAAGTTCATGAGAATCAATATAGCACCTGGTTGGCACCATATATAAAAATAAATACTTACTTTTTGTGATTTTCTTTGATTATATGACTTGTACTCCTGATACCAACAAAAATTCTCATATAAAAACGATTTATCACAGATAATGTAATTGTGTGCCAACCAGTGCATAGTTTGAGGGGTCATTAAAAAGTGTTTAAAAGTGTTTTTAACCGCCAGCTTAGTTGCAAAGCAACCCTCGAAAGTCAGAGACTTGTGTGAGTTAAGAAGACGGGGACCTTAGCTTTTTAAGTGTCATCCGAAGCACTACTCGGCTGGTAACCGTGGACAGTCCAAAGGATTGATATCTAGGTACCAAGAATGTTGGGTTGGCCACCTATCTCCTCCCGCCCAACGAAACTACCGAAAATTAATTCAGTGCTCGCGCCGGGGATCGAACCCGGACCGCCTGGGCAACAGCCAGCGACTCTACGCTCACGGCCACCAGCCCAGCTGGATCATTGGATAACCTAATTGACCAAATTTAATTTTATGCATACTCTTCCAGAATTATTTAATAATTATAGGTTCCTACTTAATTCTTATATGAAATCATCAATCATATCAATGATATTCAATAAAGAAATAAAGAATCAAAATTCAATTTCAAAGCTCTGTAATAGCTAAACAGAGCATTTTGATATGGAGGTAAGTTTGGTTCAACCATCTCACTTTGGCCCCGGGAGTCTATGGTATCATTTTGTACAGACCTCTGTATAATGTAATATCTTTTCAATATTGAATCATTGTTTTTGCTGTCACAGGAGAAAATATTGTATTATTTATACTGAAAAAATATTAGATTTTAGCTCACTTTTTCCCTTGTATAATAAATAACTAATTACTTATATTAGGACAGTACAGAGACCATCAGATCAGAATGGCTGCTAGCTTCACACTGGTTATTCAAACTACTAAAACAAGGTTTTGACTGAACAAATATTATATTCAAACTATAAGTGACAGTTTTATCATTTTTCCTTGTCTCCCTGGAAACATCATGTATACAGGGTAAAACCATAAAACATATAATTCATAGGTCTACAGTTTTACCCTGTAGGTATAGAAGATGTTTCCAGGGAGTCAAGGAAGACATATAATTCCTAGGTCACTACAGGATTAAGAACTTATAATGAATTTCCAAAATATATAAAAAATACTGAAAATCAGCAAAAGCTGAAATTGGAATTTGAAAAGGGGAACCAGAAATGCTTGTACTCAAGAACAGAAAAGTATTTTGTAATTGAAAACTTATATATAGATGGCAGTCTAAAAAGCTTCACTAAGGTCAGAGGATGATTTAATGACTTAATGACAATGTAATGGGATTTCAAATGTATTTTATCCAGGACTGTTGTATAAAATATTCATAATACATGTACCTCCTGGAGCAAAATTATAGCCATGTTTTACACCAGTGAATAATAGTGGTGAATAACCATTATTCACTGGTCTAGGTCTAGAGTTCCTGGGGTAGGCAATAAATGTTATATAATTAATTTTAATTATAATATTAATTATGCCACTTGCTATGCTCCTGACATAAACTTGTGAATAATAGTCCTCATTATAAGTTTGATGAATAACTATTATCCAGTTGAATGATTATGAGGAGCTATAGAGAAATTATATTTTTAACAATCATCAAGCAGAAACTGTAGAAGTAGGTAGGTGCTACACAGCTTCCACTTGTTTACATTTTCCTTATAGAGTACAATTCTATTATGAAATTTATAGGATAATCTTACCAGCCCAAGGGTTTTCTAGCTTTAGACTGAATGAAAATTCTTGGGACATCAATATTTTCCTTTATATTAATTGTTCTTCTATGTACATAAGTGTTTACTATAATTTCAAAGCCAGACTCTTCTAGCAAATTGGAAAATTCATCAATTGAGAAATAATAGCTCCGAGTTCCATCTTGCCTCATATAAAAATTTTCAGCAATTTTATTTCCAGGCTTGAATCTTAGTTGAGCCATATCATAAAGTCCATAATCTCTAAACAATAATATTCCTCCAGGTTTTAGAAGGTTAAATAGGTGTTTCAAAGTAGTGGAGAATTTATCAGGATGAATTGCAGATAAAACAAATATTAGTGTGATTATATCAACTGAACCAGCTTCAACTTCTTCAAACACATGATCTGTGGTGATATCACATTGGAACACTTTAATTTGTTCCTGGCTATAATTTGGGTGTTTCTTGACAATTTCTACAGCACGGGGCGACAAATCACATGCTATGACTTTGAAATTCAAATTTTCTTCAATAAGAGGAAAGATGAAATTTCCCACACCACAACCAACTTCAAAAAGAATGAGTTTGGTAGTTTCACTCTGATTCAACAATTCCTGGAATTCTCTAGTAGTCCAGTGGCGATCTTTGAAAAATCGAGATTCATTCCTTTTGTAAAACAAGTCCCAGTGCTTTTTTGCTTTCACTTCCAACATGTTGGCTTGGTGTTCACTGACGATACGATCATTTTGTGCGGAAAGTCGTTTGCATTCTTCATCAGTTAGAGTTTTATCGAAATCTACAAATTCCATTATATTTATATAAAGAACTGTTCTTTTCAGGCAAAATATGAAATATTAAAATATCACATCCTAAAGTCCTAAATAGCAAAATAGCACTTATCAGAACTGTTAACTGTTAGCCTTTTTTTTTCTTCTTCTTCTTCTTTTAGGCTTCTTGGTTTTCTGTAACCTGATCCGGTATTTTGTTTGGTACTACCGTTGGTATTTTGAGAAGTTTTTAGGATTCATTTATGGTAGGTATATTGTTAGTTCCCATTTTTAGTAGGGTAAAAATGATGGTTTTATCCAGTTTTATTATCATTGTTTTTTATTTAAGCAAAAAAACAAAAAGGATCAGCAGACATCAGAAATTATCCTGCCACTGAACTATAACCCTACAAAGTTATAGTTCAGTAAGCGGTTCCTGCTGAGAGAAGTGCCTAAATCGTTCGAACCATCTCCATCACGTGATATGTTGAAATTCGTGTTTTTCCACTAATAGCATTTTGTATAGTGATTTAGGCATTCAAGGAGTTTCTCTACGAGCGAATGCTCATGAGTGTTCACTGTGACAAATCTCAAGAACGATAGACCATTATCGTTCTTGGACCAATCTGATAGCCTTGGTTATCATCGAGATTCGATGGTAATGGTTGCGGGGGTTGTATGATCTCGATGGTAATAACGGTTGGAGGCCGATTTTCAAACAATGAAATCAGTAAACAACTCCTCAAATACCATGGAGCATCTAGCTAAACATGTCTACCCGAAGGGAAGTTCTAGGTGGTTCTAGATTTGGTTCTAGATCAAAAAGCAATAGCAATAGTCATTGTATCGATGCATGATTGATGATTTATCATCCATTTTCATATACATGTATTTATATTTATGATGAATCAGATGACAGATGCCATAAGAAGTGACGGGGAACTCGACTTCAAGTTGGGCAGTCCTGCGCAGAACGTTATTTGGAGCAGGGAATTATCGTTATCGTACTCATACCCATAATTTCTATGAATTTCTATTTTTATTTCAATTCCGAGTTGTAACTCGGAATTCCGACTTGTTACTCGGAATTCCGACTTGTAACTCAGAATTCCGAGTTGCAACTCAAAATTCCGACTCGTAACTCGGAATTCCGACTTGTAACTCAGAATTCCGAGTTGCAATTCGAAATTCCGACTTGTAACTCGGAATTTCGACTTGTAACTCAGAATTCCGAGTTGCAACTCGGAATTCCGACTAGTAACTTGGAATTTTGAGTTGTAACTCGGAATTCCGAGTTCCAACTCGAAATTCCGACTTGTAACTCAGAATTCCGCTGAAGTTGTGATGCCTGAGCCTGAACTTTTATTTCAGCAGAAGTGAAGTTTCTACAAAAATGCTGATGATGGAACCTGGAACCACTATATGATATGATTAAATAATTGTGACAATGAATAATGATGAATGTGAAATCATATGGTTCCTTTTTAAATTTGTAGGTGTTTCAGGTACACCAGTCAGCATTTTGTGATTTCTCTATGTAGTTTTGTATTCGATTATTTCCATAAAAAATATGTATTTATATAATTACATTTGATCATTGTTTATTTTTGTTTCAATCAGATCACTGAATATAAAATAAATGTTCTATGAACATCTTTCCATGACATGTAGATCTTTTGTAATATATATTACCTACTGTGAAATAATATATAATGCAGGTATTTTTCATTTATTAAATAGGTACAATTTTGATATACCTACTTACTTACTATATTCATCTTTTTTTATAATAGATAAAAATAAATCACAACAAACTATGTATAAGTAGTATAATACAATATATTCAACAGCAACTTTGGAGTTGAAAGAAACTGTAATTGTAGAATAACAACAATAATTGATCAGATGTTCACCTTGATTTTCACCAATTATCTTTTCTGTCTTCATTTCCCAGGACACTTTCTTCATTACACTATAAAATATGAAATGTTACATAATTTAATGAACATACCTAGATACCAAGTTTAGCAAGGAAGCAAGAATTTATGATTGAAGTAAAGTAGGTAGATAATTAATGTTTTCTTGAGAACATACCAGGTCTCTAGGTTCTGATGCATGATTGCTATCAATTCGATCTGCTCTCAATTTTCCATACACATCAGTCTTGCATTTTGAATGGCCTAGAGTTTGATGACTCATATGCTGCTATGGGACCCATCTTTCTATATTATGTTTGTATTGAAAACGTGTTTTTTTTTGCAATTACATTACCTCGTTGGTCCCAGCACTGAGACCAAACGCCCCATTAGTCGAAACTTGTGCGGAGTTAGGTAAGTATACAAACACAAACATCCATGGCCTACCTAGGATTCGAACCTATGTCTCGGTGGGAGTCTCCATACGAACTCAGCGCATTCACGCTCTCGACCACCGAGCCGCCTTGTTTCCAAACTCTGTATTGGACCATCAAATGTAAGTTTTGATTCAATTCATCCAAAATGAAAGTTTTCAATTACAGGAAACACTGAATTCATAAATAATGATGTTAATTCATTATAGTCATTATTCAGTACTTCAGTACACAGTACACACGTGGTACACACGAGATAATTCCGAGTTACAACTCGGAATTCTGAGTTGCAAGTCGAAATTTTGAGTTGCAAGTCGGAATTCCGAGTTACAACTCGGAATTGAAATAAAAATAAGTTGATGGCCCCTCTACGCCTTCGTAAATTTCACATTATTCATTTTTCCATGTTTTGTTACCGCATTTTCCGCATCTTGGTTCTTGGAGAGGTAAGACTGAGATGTTTATAGTCTTTAGGCATCTCACTCAAGGAGGAAGAGTCCTCAAGGAATCCTCAGATGAGGAAGACTTGGGGAGTTCTTGGGGAAACGACTTTAAATACGGGCCTGATTAAAAACCAGCCCTTAAGGATGTTTTAAGGGACGAGGTCACCAAGGAGCAACTATAAATACGGGCCTAAAGCGGCGTTCACAATCGAACTTTTCACGTTTTGCCTTTTATGTTTCGGATTCTGATTGGTGAAGCAGAATCTGAAGTTGAACGTGAATTAATTGAACTGAAGCAAACTTCATTCTCAAAATATTCAGCTTTTCGCGTCATTTCAATTCCAGATTTTGTTTCACCAATCAGAATACGAAACGTAAAAAGCAGAACGTGAAACGTTTGGTTGTGAACGCCGCTAAAGGCCAAGGAATATAAACTCTAGGCATGCTACTAATTGCATGACTGGCGAAAGACATTTCTGAAGCGTCGCTCACCGTCCAGCAACAAGACAATTTATCATTGCTTTCAATATAGCTACATAAGTTGTAGGACGTTAAATATGATCCTTTCTGCATTTTGAAAAATTACCTGGGAGAACGGCATTTTCTAAACAATCTCACCTAACTCGGCTGAATTAACCTTCGGAAAATTATGGAATTCGTTCACAGTAAATTCGTCACGTCAAAACATATCTGACTTCACGTCATCCTGTTCTGTGTTTTCTTGTTTCATGTCTTTTTTCTGACATTCTGACACATCTGACATTTTATTATTTTATTGGTCCAAAAGTGAAAAGTCCAAAAGGTCGAATGACTCGAATGTCAAATTGAATCATGATCATGAATGATGAATGTTGAATAGTCGATGGTCGGGTTCGTTTTTTCCACGATTGTATCGTTTTGTTCGTTCCTAGCTCGTTCGTAGTGTTCAGAGAGAGAATGAGGACTTGATGAATCATTGTGAATGATAAAAATAAGCTCAACTGATAATGTAGAGGTGGTGAAAGTGGTGTATGAGTACGATCATTTTGTTATAGAAAAATTGATAATTGATACCTACTTTGAAGTGATAGAATCGTACATAAACTCTAGTTTGGTGTATTGGTGTCATCAGGACAAAAATGGCTTTTAGTAAAAACATTAGGTATCTACCAAGGACATTGCAGTGTTTTTGTTGCTTCCTCATCTTTTCATCTATTGCTATAAGCAAGGTAAGTTATGACTTATGGTATAACTCAGAAGACAAATTAATGGTATTGAAATGCATTGGAGGGTTATATCTACTTGGTGCTATTGCCCAAAAATGGAAAGTGATGATTTAGTGAGGTTTTTACCAACACCCCCTTGATCTATTTCTTTTTGTGAAGCTCTCTGCTATCATATAAGATGAATCGAGAGATGAATATTAGGGCAAATTTCGAATTATTATATGTATTTACTAAATATCTACCTAAAGTGGTGCCAATACTTTTTTTAATTAAATTCCATCTAGGAGATCTACATATTATCAGCTTCTAATTCCATCTTGAACATGTAACAAACTCTTGGTAATTGAACATTTTCAAAATTTCCTTGGCACTTGTCATAACCTTCTAGTAGATGTGCTTTATAAAGGACATTGTTTGTTGCTGAGGAGTCTGAATCTGCAATGGAGAATTGGGGTGCTTTGAGCATGATGAATGGAAATTCACCAAAGATTTCATCAGTATGACTTTGGACATCAATATTTCTATGGAGTAAAATGTGTAAATTGCAATACAAATATAATAACAAAGCCCAAAACTTAACATTTGACAACTATCAAACATTTTATGACTCAAATTAGAACAAAAACATTATTAATCTGAGGACAAAATGAAAATATTCCGATTTCAATCCACCAATGACTCATCTTCAATCTCTGCAAATGAATGATGTGTGTTCTAATAAGCACATGAATTTTTCACATGTACTAGAAAATCCATTGGGTCTTTACCAAAGCATCATTTATGAAATATTCATCAAATGAGATTTTGCCTAAAACACCCAGAATAGCTGCCAAGTGTAACTGTAATATGCAATATAACTTAGATGTCTAAGGTCCCTGTGGAGTAAGACTCAGCACTACCCGGCACTACCCTATAAATTTCAAGAACAAAGCAATTCTTCACATTGGTGAAACTCCATTCCTACTTATGCCATCATTTTAGGACAGCAGAATGAGGGAATGAAGTGTATTAGAGAAAGCTCACGTTTGAGCTCACGTTTTAAATTCATACAGAGTGATAGTCAGTGATGTCAACATTTCAAATATGTTTTCCCTACAGGGACCTAAAAAAATTCCCTACATTGGGAAAAACTCCCTACAAGTCATTTGAAATCAAATGATAGTTATTTATACAGATATTTATTATACCCCAATAAACTTAGCAGAACCACTTCTATATTTCGGATTTACAATAGTACTATAATTTGTTACTAATTTAGTACTAATTTATTATCATATTCGCTAATTTATTACTCTTCATTAAACAGAAAAAACCAATGGCTCTGCTAGCTTTATGTCAACCTAGCAGAACCATAGCTGAAAATGTAATATTTTGAAAATTTTAAATATACCATAATTTATAACTATTTTATTACTAACTTATGACTATAATCACGAATTTTTTACTCATCATTTCAAGGAAAAAAAGGCCAATTTGACTATCTCGATCTCAACCTAGCAGAACCAAAACACAAATCACATGTTTTTTTAAATTCTGTTGTATCATCGATAAGTTACTAATTTATAACTAGTTTATTACTAATTTATTACCACATTCGCAAATTTCTAACACTTGCAAAAAAACTCTCAGGGAGTTCGTGTTTTCGGGTTTCTTGGATGTGTGTATGAAAACGTACTCGTAATAATTTGAGGTGAAATCGGGTTTATTTATACCGAATCGATGACTCTAAAATAAATGTAATATAAATTCAAGTATATCTTACATTGAATCTAAATGGGAAATACCCACATGGCGGAGGAACATACATACAAAAAATATCATTATGAACATCAAATTGATCATACAAAGGTAAGACTCACCTAAAATAAATGCGGGTGCATACACGAAAACGTCGGGTATTCCAAACCCCAAGCAAAGTATTTTAAAGAAATATTCAACGATATAATATATAGGACCCAATGGCGTTCCGAATGAAATCAGGTATCAAAATGGTCAGAAAACTATTCGTTCAGGTAGAAACACTTTTTTCGGATTTGAATGCAAAAACAATTTTCACAAAGGTAGGGCACGTGGCGTCCTCGTCCAATACATACGCGAAGCTTGCACTCTGTCGTACAGATCCTGTTACAGTTTATTTCGGAATGTTCGGCCTCTCGACGCTAGAGAGCGACAAAGATATTTTTAGGATTTGTGTTCGTTCCGATTTGGATTTGGCAAAGGTGAGGTACCTAGTAGGTGAAAAGAGAAAATCTGAAAACACTTACAACCAAATGAAAAATATTTTAATAATGATCCTCGATCATTTACCATGAAGCGGGAAATCTCCATTTGATCTGCTACATCCGACTCCCCTCCAAAAAAGTTAAATGTCCCGTGCATGACGCGACCTGTGTGGCGATGCCTAACAAAACGGCAACTCACACCCTGTATATGATATATGATATATAACCTGAGTATTTAGCGAAAACGTAGGACAGCTGTTGATTTGATTATTAAAAACACTGTATAGTTGTCTATGGAAAAAAAAATTGCTACGGTGGTAGGTGGTACACTTTTAAGTGGCTCGCGTGAAAAATCCCGCGTTCGGCCTTTTTATCAGTATGTTCTAACACGTAAGTATGCTCCCTAACAGACTTTTTAATTCTGTAAGGTCCTTCGAAAAGGAGTAATAGTTTTTTTGTTTCCGATCGGAAAGCTGACGAAATATTATTCGCCTTCAACAGGACGAGGTCTCCCTCACTATACCTGTTATAAGGGCGTCCCGGGTGACTTATGGCCCTACGCTCGGCTCTAGATTTTAAAGTGGCTTCTGCTAAGATTAATTTCTGTTCGTGTGACAGAGCTGGCGTGCCCAGTGGAGCTAGGAATTCAGGTAATAATCTCGGACGGTTTTCTCCGTTTTGGAGCTCGTTTGGCGTGAATCCTGTTGATTCGTGTATGACCGAATTCATAAAATTTTGCAAAATTTTTACATCAACCGCCCACCGACTATGGTTTTCGTGGCAGAAAGTACGGAGAAGGCGGGATATTTCCCGCATACATCTTTCTGCGGGGTTTGCGCACGCGTGCCGCACTGAAATATACGTTAATTTTATACCGAGGTCTTGCAAAGACGTCTTCCACAATTTTGAGGTAAATTGTGTGGCGTTATCGGATAGTATTCTTTGCACCAAACCCTGGTTTTCAAAATAGTCATTTAGTCTGTTCAACATCGCTTTGGTGGTGGCTTTTTTGATAGGGTACAATACGATATATTTCGTGAATACATTAAATACCACGAATATATATGACACGCCCCCCCCTTGATTTAATAAGCGGCCCTAAGGTGTCTATTGCAATTAAATCATTTTTGGAGCTTGGTATTATTTGAGATTGAGGGGGGTTAGGCAATGTGGAAATTTTCGCCCTTTGGCAAATGTCGCAGCACTTTACGTACTTCTTTATGGTTCTTTGCATGTTGAAGAAATATATTTCATCCCTCAAGGCTAAATAGGTCTTATAGACTCCGAAATGCCCGTGGGCTTCGTGAAACGCTAGTACAATATCTTTGATTAAAATTTCTGGGATACAGAGCATTAGCGCAAACTCATCAGATCCTCGTTTGTACAGGATGTCCTTGTGTAAAAGGAACTGACCACTCAATTCTTTCTTATTTTGAATTTTTATTATGATGTGGGAAAGCCTGTTATCTGCAGCCTGTAGATTTTTAATATTTTTCAATTTTTCGTGGAGGGACTGTGGCAATTTGAGTATCGGGAGGAGGTGGAAACATTTATCGGGGGGTGTTGGTAGTCTCACACAAGCAAAACGGGACAGGGCGTCCACCACCAAATTCTCACGCCCCGGAACATGGATAATTTTGAAATCGAACTCCTGTAGCGCCAGTGCCCATCGGGTGATCCGGGGTGATAGCAGCCTGCACGAGTTCAAGTAGGTCAACGTCCTACTGTCTGTATGTAATTGGAAATGGTTTGCCAAAAGGTATGTCCTCCAACGCTGGATGCACCATAGGGCTGCCAACACCTCCTTCTCGTTCGAGTGGTAGCGCCTCTCTCGATCTAACAATAAACGACTGGCCCAAGCAACTACCCGTTTCTGACCGTTTACCATTTGGTAGAGTTGTCCAGCAATACCAATATCGCTTGCATCCGTAGAAACGTGCCACTGCAGGGATAAATCTGGGTGATATAAAAGAGTCGTGGACTTCAATTCACTTTTCAGGTCCTGGAACGCCTTCTGTTGGTCGCTACCCCAAACCCACGATGTTTTTTTCCTAAGAAGACAAGTGAGTGGCTCAGAAATTTCCGCAAACCTAGGCATAAAACTCCTGTCGTAGTTGCACAAACCGAGGAACTTCTGAACCTCCTTTACATTTCTTGGTGTCCGATAGTCTACGACTGCTTGCACACGCTCTTTATCTGGTTGGACTCCTTCTGGGCTGATTGTATACCCTAGGAACTGCATTTCTGCTTGGAAAAAATGACATTTGGACTCCTTTATCGTGAACCCAGCCTCCTTTAACCTGCAAAAAACTTTCTCCAGATGGACTAAATGTTGCTCGAATGATTCGCTCGCCACCAGCAAATCGTCAACAAACTTGACCAAAAAATCAGAAAAATCGTCTCCAAAAACTATGTCCATGGCCCTCGTGAAACTGCTTACCGCTGTAGAAATCCCGAATGGGATGACCCGCCACTGATAGGTTCTCGTCCCCACGATGAATCCGCAGTACTTCCTGTCCTCCTTGCGTAAGGGTATCTGCCAGTACGAGTGGGACAAATCTAACTTTGACAAAAAAGATTTCCCGCCAAGATTTCGGATGATGTCTTCGATACGCAGCGGTAACTCTCTATCTGATACCATCACCGAATTCAAATGCCGGGCATCAAGACAAATTCGTATGCTACCGTCTTTTTTTATCGTAGTCATCAGCGGAGAAATATAGGGTGTAGCTGCCCTCTCAATAACACCCCATTCTTCCATTTGGTTTATAGCTTCATAAACAGAGTCTCGATGGGCTACAGGGATGGGGTAGGGTTTAATGAAAAATTCACTCTCATTCTTCAACTTAATTGAATGTTCGTAAAGGTGGGTTCTCCCTGGGATATTTGAAAAGATTGTTTGGTATTTGATTAATAAGCATTTAAAGTTTGATTTTTCCATTTTTGACAAATGACATTTTGACAGAAGTGTCTCAACATCGAAAACTTGTGACCCGTTCAAAGCATTTTGATTGGGTGAGCCAGAAAACTTGTTTATTGAATTATTTACAATCACTGAAATCGCCATACTTGGAGGGTTGTTCACCTCGTGCTTAAAATTCGATTCTGGTACAGACATTTCTTCACCCTGTATGTCGAAAAAAATACTTTTTTTTTCTAGATCAATTTTAGCAGAATAAAGTCTCAACAGATCCACTCCCAAAATTATAGGGAAGACCAGGCCTGGAATTACTAAAAATTCATGACTAAAAGTTCGATTTTCCATTGTAAAATTCACCATTGCCTGAGCTAAAACTTTTTTGTGTTTAGTTTGGAAAGCCCCGACTACCGATATACCTGTACAGCGGAAATTTGGGATTAAGTGTTGTACTTCTCCCAATTGGAGCCAAACGTTTTCTGAGAGGGCTGAGACTGTACTTCCAGTATCGATCATGGCTGGAAAAGAGAATCCGAAAATTTCCAAAATAATCACTGGTGATCGGGTTTCTAGGGGACTGTGATCAAAATCGCATTCCTCAAGAAGCTCCTCGCTCGGATTATTACTTATTCTAAAGGGAGAGGAGGCTCTTTTCATGATTGCTCCCATTTCCGAGCCTAGATATGGGAGTTTTGACCGTTTTCCGAACACTGCGAGTGTTCATCCTCCTCGCCTACTGTCAAACATGAAATATTTTTATTTTGATAACCTTTTTGCCAATTATTCCTGTTTCCATTACCCCTACTATAAGTATTTTGGTGATTTGTATCACCACCGGGTTGGTGATTTTGGTATGTTTTTTTTTCAACTACTGCATTATTTGTTTTGAAATAATGGTCCGCTTGTCTAAGGTGGTCCACTGCTTCCAATAGGGTTTTTGTACCTACTAAAATGGATGAAATATTTGGGGGAAAATGACGGGCAATTGTGCTTATTAGTTGCTCTTGTGAGTAAGTTGGCTGTAGGTGTTTCGCTTCAGCAACAAATTTATTAAAATAATGTACGAATGACCCGTCACCCTCTTGGTACCTACCTGTTTCTAGTTTAAGTTTTATCCTTTGTTGTCTAGTAGCACCCCAAAATTGATCTATGAAAGCTTTTCTGAAATCACTATAAGACTTAAAGGTGTGTAAAAACGCGTCTGACCAAGTTTTTGCTGATTTCTCGAATAGCCTATGGGTGAGTAAAGCGAATTGAACCATGTTTACATTCATAATATCAATATAACACTCTAGATAACTTAAAAAATCCACAGGGTGTAAATTTCCATCATCACAAAAAGTTGGTAGGTTTTGACAAAGTTTCAAGTCTACAATGTTATTCAAAGCAGGATTATTTTTGTTCACTAAATGGTCCATTTGCCCCCCACTACTCAAATCTGGTAAGTTCTGAAACAGTCCTACATTTCCAACATTGTTATTGCTAACTTCGTGCCATTGTGGTATAGTAACTGGGTCGTTCAGATTTGGTCTGTATCTATTATATGTGAATGGTGCAAAATTTTGGCTACTTGATGCTTCATTATGAACGTTTGCACTTGCCAAATTTGGGAAATTTTGAGTTTGGCCTCTGGCACTGTTAGCACTAGCAATATTGTGAGAGTCTCCTACTCCTAATTTTTGTAGTACCCTCGTAACCTCGTTTTCTATAATTCTAGCTAAACCACTAGAAGAAACTGTCTTTTCATCTATTTTCACTGGTTTTTCACTCGATTGACCGAAATTTGAATTTGCCTGGCTACTAGAACTATCATTTGAGGGATTCTCCTTTGCAGGTTCGAAAGTGATAGTCGTAGCAGTAGGATCGTGAGTATCAGGTGGTGCTGATGGTTGTGGCCCCTGGGTATTTATAAATGGAAAATTGTTACCTTGAGACATCATATTTTGTTGCATATTCTGAGGTAAAATCCTGGGTGACTGGTTTTCCAGACCTCCATTATTCCTACCAGCGGTTCTACTCCGGAGAGGATATTGTGGGTGTGGACTTTTCTCCAAAACCATATCGTTTTCTTCAGAAATGTCCAAGCCCCACGTTGGGCGCCAGATGCAAAAAAACTCTCAGGGAGTTCGTGTTTTCGGGTTTCTTGGATGTGTGTATGAAAACGTACTCGTAATAATTTGAGGTGAAATCGGGTTTATTTATACCGAATCGATGACTCTAAAATAAATGTAATATAAATTCAAGTATATCTTACATTGAATCTAAATGGGAAATACCCACATGGCGGAGGAACATACATACAAAAAATATCATTATGAACATCAAATTGATCATACAAAGGTAAGACTCACCTAAAATAAATGCGGGTGCATACACGAAAACGTCGGGTATTCCAAACCCCAAGCAAAGTATTTTAAAGAAATATTCAACGATATAATATATAGGACCCAATGGCGTTCCGAATGAAATCAGGTATCAAAATGGTCAGAAAACTATTCGTTCAGGTAGAAACACTTTTTTCGGATTTGAATGCAAAAACAATTTTCACAAAGGTAGGGCACGTGGCGTCCTCGTCCAATACATACGCGAAGCTTGCACTCTGTCGTACAGATCCTGTTACAGTTTATTTCGGAATGTTCGGCCTCTCGACGCTAGAGAGCGACAAAGATATTTTTAGGATTTGTGTTCGTTCCGATTTGGATTTGGCAAAGGTGAGGTACCTAGTAGGTGAAAAGAGAAAATCTGAAAACACTTACAACCAAATGAAAAATATTTTAATAATGATCCTCGATCATTTACCATGAAGCGGGAAATCTCCATTTGATCTGCTACACACTTCATTCAACAGGGAAAACCAACGGCTCTCCTATCTTAGCAGAACCATAGCAAAGAATTTACTATTTCGATCGAAAACACTAGATACACCATTACTAACTTATGACTACTATATTCACAAATCTTTACTAATCATTTCTAGAAAAAAACGTTTTTTGACTATATCGATCTCAACCTAGCAGAACCAAAACCCAAATCACATGTTTTTTGAAATTCTATTGAATTATCTGCTGTTAATTCATTACTAATTTATTACCAAATTCGTGATTATGTTAATAAGTTAGTAATAAAATAGTAATAAATTATGGTATATTTGAAGTTTTCAAAATATTATTGTTTAGCTATGGCTCTGCTAGGCTGACAGAAAGCTAGCAGAGCCGTTGGGTTTCCTTGTTGAATGAAGTGTTAGAAATTTGCGAATGTGGTAATAAATTAGTAATAAATTAGTAACTTATATCGATATTACAGAATTTCAAAAAACAGGTGATTTGAGTTTTGGTTCTGCTAGGTTGAGATCGAGATAGACAATCGTCGTTTTTTTTCCTTGAAATGATGAGTAAAAAATTCGTGATTATAGTTATAAGTTAGTAATAAAATAGTTATAAATTATGGTATATTTAAAATTTTCAAAATATTAAATCCTCAGCTATGGTTCTGCTAGGTTGACATAAAGCTAGCGGAGCCGTTGATTTTTTCTGTTTAATGAAGAGTAATAAATTTGCGAATATGATAATAAATTAGTAATAAATTAGTAACAAATTAAAGTACTATTGCAAATCCGAAATATTGAAGTGGTTCTGCTAAGTTTATTGGGTTATTTATTATACAAGAGAAAAAGTAGTAGATTTTAGCTTCAGAATGTGTTGTTTCCTGATGTGCGTAGTTGAGGAAGACAAAAAACCATGAGCTAAAATCTAATATTTTTCCTGTGTATAATACACTATTTTTTTCTGTAAAGCAAAATCTAATATTTTTCCCGATTTTTCCTAAACACTATTTTTTTTCTGTGACAGAAAAAAGGATGAATCAATATTGAGAAGATATTACATTATATTCAAATCAGAAAATTATCAATGTGAAATTTGTAGTTTTCAACAGGAACTACACTGCAGGCATCCCTTTGTAGACATCTTTGTCATTCCTCTGAAGTAATCAAATATCTTTCAGTCTAATTCTGTGATTTAATTTTCAATAATTCACCTAACCATGAAGTCTAATGAAAGATAAAAGTACTTGCAGTTCTTTCTGGGAAGCGATGCATTATTGGCTTATTTTTCGGAACTAAAGCACAACAAAAGCCATCAACAATGTATATATACAGGGTGTTTCGAAATTCGACCGACAACGCTTGACAGGTGATAGCTCTCGTGATTTCATAATCACTGAGATAGGGACATACGGTCTTCAAGTGTTCAGTTCTCGAGATACAGGGCGTTGAAGTTAAGAAATTAAAATAGTGTTTTTCGCAATATCTCAAGAAAAATTGAATATAATGCATTCAAATTCGGTATATGGTTTCATCTTTCAATGATCAATTTTTTGACCAGAAAGACATTCCGAGAATTTTATCCAGAGGTGCGCTACAGAGGGTTGTGATAACTTTTCCGCCCATATTTTCAACGCCACTGATGAAATTTCAATAATTTTCAATTTCTCGAATTGATTGTTCAATTATGTTGAAAAAATGCAGCACCTTTAACTGAGCTGAAATGAACAGTTATCGAGATATTTGACCCGAAATAAAAGTTTGCATAGTAATTTTTCATCTTCCTCAGTAGTAGAAAATTACAAAAATGTTTGTTTTCTCTTCATGCGTGGAGTAACTAGTTCTGTTCAGCTATTGAATGAGATCTGAATAGTATCTAATCTACCCAACACCAGAAAAATATTTTTGCAATTTTCTACTACTGAAAATGATGAAATATTACTATGCAATCTTCTATTTTGGGTCGAATATGTCGAAAACTGTTCATTTCAGCTCAGTTGAAGGTGATGCATTTTCGAACAAAATTTAACAATGGATACGAGGAATTGGAAATAATCGAAATTTAATCAGTGGCGTGGAAAATATGAGAGGAAAAGTTGCCACAACCCCCTGTAGGGCACCACTGGATAAAATGTCCGGAATGGCTTCCTGGCCAGAAAATGACCAATTCAAAGATGAAACCATATACCGAAGTTGAATGCATTATATTCAATTTTTCTTGAGATATTACGAAAAAACTATTTTAATTTCTTAACTTTAACGCCCTGTATCTCGAGAACTGAACATTTGAAGACCGTATGTCCCTATCTCAGTGATTATGAAATCACGTGGGCTATCACCTGTCAAGCGTTGTCGGTCGAATTTCGAAACACCCTGTATATGTGATATATATCCGGGAAAAAAGTAATCACTTTTTTCCCGTGGACAAAAAGTAATTTATAAAAATGACATTTTATAACCTGTCAACAGAGATGAAATTTCAGACCTTTTCTCCATCACAGAAAAAAACTCGGAAAAAACCTTATTTTTATATAGCTAATTTGGCAAATTTTATTATTTCAATAATATTGAATATACTTTGTAACTACCTGTACACGAGCCTGTACATTTTGCTGGATATACTGGCAATTACCAGGAAATATGAGAAATATTCAGGCAATACATGCAATATTGTGGAAATACAAGAAATACATTGGCAATACAAGAAGTTCCTTGCAATATGAAGGGAACCTAGAAACGAAATGCAGGAATTTTTAGTAAATTTCTGGGGAAATTACTTTCTGGAAATACAGGCATTCATAAGGAAATGCGAGAAATATTCAGGCAATACAAGCAATATTTTGGGAATACAGATAATTTTTAGGAAATACCAGGAATACATACAGGTAAATATTTCTCTATTGTGTTTAGCTATATTCTGTTCATTACTATCCTTAAACAAGTTATGAGTGCATATGAGTCTAATGTAGTGAACCATCCAGTGAATTTCATCATTATCATACCAGGCAAGTGGAAAAGGAAATTTTCTCAAAAGAATCACCTGTATATTATTACATTTTCAATAGATTTGTTTTTGTGTTATCAAATATTCAAATATGCAAGACTTTCATATATTTTTACTGTCATGCTCATGCATGTGGAAAATAATTATATTGAACATACTTATCAAACTATATACATTGGTGAAGGGAAATGAGTGTGTGGATTGAAGTAGAGCAAATATCTCACAAATGAGAAAATATGCTTTCAAGAAATGACCGAGAAAACGATATTGAATATAGTTCCCTAGGGTATTCTCGAGGGTATTCTTGAGGGTAATCCGGGGTATTCTATAAAGGAGAACTTGATAAATAATTCAATATCAATGAAATAAATACTCTACCAATTGTCATTTATTTTTATACATAAATTACCTACACTCTAAGAAAAACTCCAAGAAAAATGTCTATCCCAGTATTTCTTTCTCTACATTTTCCGGTCATTCAGTAGTAAGCCATATATCTCGCCATATATTGAGAATATTTCTGGGAATACAGGTATTAACTGGGAAATATAGGAAATATTCAGGAAATACGAGCAATGAACAAGAAATATAAGTAATATTATGGAATATTTGGCAATACCTGTACATTTTTCAAACATTAATTCACTTCTCAGTATACAGGGTGATTCATATAAGAACCGACATAGAGCAGGGGCATGTAGGGGGTCCCAAAATATGGCAATTTAACGCAACTTACCTCTATACCAAGTTGCTTCCCTAAGGAGTTATAGGCTTTGAAAGTGAAGTTATAAATTTTGAAAAAAATCAATATCTCCGTTATTCTTGAACTCAAAGCAACCAAATTTGGCACACTTTGTGGATGTATTTAGGGCGTTACTTCACAGTAACTAGAGTTCAATTGAAATTTGTGAAAGGGGTATACCGGGTAGCGCACCATTAATATTCAACAAAATTTTGTTAACCCTTGATGGATTTTAAAAATCTTTGCTTTGTTTTGTGGGCAATTCAATTCTAAAACTTTTCTTAGTCTAGTAATTTCTCGAAAAACCTTATCATTTTCATCAAAAACTCGAATAACTGAAAACGCGTGCTCTTAGGTGTGTTATTTAAAATCATCGATAATTCAAAAGTTGTCTATGAAAATAAACGTCAAACTTGACAATGAAGCAAGTAAGTTGTTTAATTAAGTATTTTATCGATAAACAATTGTTTTTTCTGGTTGTTGTTTGAGTTTTTTGTGTTTATTTTGGTTAGTTGTTAATCCCAGTTTTTCACATTTCAGTATCTGTCCTTACTTTACGTATTTTGTTACGTATCTAAATAATAATTTGCCAGCCAATTACTACTGATCACAATTAATGACCTACTTTCTTGTTGTACGTTTATTTTCATAGCCAACTTTTGAATTTTCGATGATTTTAAATAATACACCTAGAGCGCGCGTTTTCAGTTATTCGAGTTTTTGATGAAAATGATGAGGTTTTTCGAAAAATTACTAGACTAAGAAAAGTTTTAGAATTGAATTGCTCACGCAACAGAGCAAATATTTTTGAAATCCATCGAGAGTTAACAAAATTTTGTTGAATATTAATGGTGCGCTACCCGGTATACCCCCTTCACAAATTTCAATTGAACTCTAGTTACTGTGAAGTAACGCCCTAAATACATCCACAAAGTGTACCAACTTTGGTTGCTTCAAGTTCAAGAATAACGGAGATATTGTTTTTTTTTTAAATTTATAACTTCACTTTCAAAGCCTATAACTCCTTAGGGAAGCAACTTGGTATAGAGGTAAGTTGCGTTAAATTGCCATATTTTGGGACCTCCTACATGCCCCTGCTCTATGTCGGTTCTTATGTGAATCACCCTGTATACTATATGCATATAAAACTTCAAATATGCTTTCTGAATCAAGTTGGGTAAAAAAAATGGATAATAATCAATCCATTGGGTCTTTTAATAAAGAATTAAATGGTGTATTCAGGTTTCGCATTTCAAGAGCAAAAAACCCTCGGCTACTAATTTTTGAAATGAAACGGTAAAAAATGTTCATAAATTTTGAGAAATTTGATTTTTATTTTTCAACTTTACCACCTTATAGGGACACCCTGTATATTTTTTTCAACCGATTTTGTATCTAGGAGTACCTCTACTATACCTACTCAAGACTATGCATAATGAGATCACTGAGCAGATGAAACACTGAAAAAATCGATCTACATATTTATGAAATGAATTGTCGGCTTCTGGAATGAGAATGCTTTTGTGAATCATAAATTCAATATCTGTAACCTTATCTAAGCAGCTATACTTTTATAGACACGTAAATAGTTTTATTCTCTGTTTTATCGGAATTTTAGCCGAATCGTACTTTGTGTTCCCAACAGAGTCAACAAAACATTTTTAAATGAAAGATTCCAGGAAATATGGATGATGTTAACGGTATAAAAAGTATAAAAACTAAGATCTGACTGCCGGTTGAAGTGTATCTAGGAATAAGGAAAACTTATTGTCTAGCTCAGCATTTTCTTCTTAGCTTAGGCGATGGGAATACAACCTGCGTCAGCCGAATCCCTGGGATAGGTGGTGACATAATTCGTGTGTATTTTGGGTATGCTTTCCGTTTTCCGAACTGATCTGATCAAATTCAGACCAAATTACTTAGTTATCGACTGTCTACCTATAATAATAATAATAATAATAATAATAATAATAATAATAAAGGATACGGATGTTAGTGGCTGCAAAACAGTCACTAAAGAGGCGAGCGAGAGGGCTGGCGGAAAATAAACAATTCCGCGAAAAGCCCTCTCGCTTATTTCAACCGCCTCCAAGTGTGGTTGACAATCCGCCGACTGCTGATCAGGTGGAAACCTTTTGGAAGGGTATTTATGAGGTGAGACATCCATTCAACAGAGATACTCCAGCCCTGGCGCAGTTCGGTATCTTCTGCGAAAGATATCTAGAGCCTGAGCCCGAATTACTGCGCCAACCGATAACCACTGAGGAGGTTCGAGAAGCCCTCAAAGGCTCCAAGAACTTTGCTGCTCCTGGTCCCGACGGGATCAATAACTTTTGGTGGAAAAAGTTACCCTCCACCCACCACCATTTAGCCAGTATATTTAATAGCTGGCTAAATGGGGAACAGCAAATCCCTGAGTGGTTTATCGAGGGGCGAACCGTGCTTCTCCCTAAGACTGGAGATTTGTCCAATCCAAAGAATTACCGACCATTGAAGACCGGGGCTTATCCAAAGAACTGACTTTTGCTTTTCTGAAGTCAGGCGGGCTCAAATCGGAAACAGAGGGGTTCATCATGGCATGCCAGGATGGGGTTTTTAACACTCTCGTCTACCGTAGCCGTGTCATGGGTATGGAGGTCCCTGACACAAGTTGCAGGGCCTGCCGCAGGGCGCCCGAGACAATTATGCACCTGCTGTCTTCTTGCACGGTGTATGCAGTCTCGGCCTATATCCATAGACACAATGCGGCATTGCGAGTGCTCTACTACTATCTGAGGCACTCGTACGGAATAGACGAGACCCCAGTGCTGCCCTATGCTCCGGGGGATATTGAGTCCGTTGTGGAGAATGAGAGGTGCCGAATTTATTGGAACTTCTCATTCCCCACCCTCAGGCAAATACAAGCTAACAAGCCTGATGTAGTCCTCCTCGACCATCAAACCAAAGCGATGTTCGTGATCGAGTTTTCGGCGCCAGCCGAACCGAACATCGTTTTGAAGGAGGAGGAGAAACGGACTAAATATCGAGATCTTCTCTTCGAACTCCGCCGGCTCTATCCAGACCATTCTGTGGAATTGGTCATCCTGATAATCGGCTCCCTAGGAGGCACACGACACACGCTACTCTCGGAGATCCAGAAAATCCCAGCGTGCCGTGATAAGGCACACATCCTGGCTGGTGGTTTGCAGAAGGCCGTCATACTAGGATCATTGCGTCTACTCAGGGCACACGGTACTTGGTCCCAGTGATTACTCACCTCACAGGCTGTGAGGAGTAGTCACTGGATTTTATCCAGCATGACTCTGCGTGACGTCGGAGGCCGCAGGGTCGTGACTGGAATTACATGAACTTAAATAATAATAATAATAATAATAATAATAATAATAATAATAATAATAATAATAATAATAATAATAATAATAATAATAATAATAATAATAATAATAATAATAATAATAATAATAATAATAATAATAATAATATCGAGATCTTCTCTTCGAACTCCGCCGGCTCTATCCAGACCATTCTGTGGCATTGGTCATCCTGATAATCGGCTCCCTAGGAGGCACACGACACACGCTGCTCTCGGAGATCCAGAAAATCCCAGCGTGCCGTGATAAGGCACACATCCTGGCTGGTGGAATGCAGAAGGCCGTCATACTAGGATCATTGCGTCTACTCAGGGCACACGGTACTTGGTCCCAGTGATTACTCACCTCACAGGCTGTGAGGAGTAGTCACTGGATTTTATCCAGCACGAATCTGCGTGACGTCGGAGGCCGCAGGGTCGTGACTGGAATTATATAAACTCAAAATAATAATATATTATTAATATTCCGCGAAAAGCCCTCTCGCTTATTTCAACCGCCTCCAAGTGTGGTTGACAATCCGCCGACTGCTGATCAGGTGGAAACCTTTTGGAAGGGTATTTATGAGGTGAGACATCCATTCAACAGAGATACTCCAGCCCTGGCGCAGTTCGGTATCTTCTGCGAAAGATATCGAGAGCCTGAGCCCGAATTACTGCGCCAACCGATAACCACTGAGGAGGTTCGAGAAGCCCTCAAAGGCTCCAAGAACTTTGCTGCTCCTGGTCCCGACGGGATCAATAACTTTTGGTGGAAAAAGTTATCCTCCACCCACCACCATTTAGCCAGTATATTTAATAGCTGGCTAAATGGGGAGCAGCAAATCCCTGAGTGGTTTATCGAGGGGCGAACCGTGCTTCTCCCTAAGACTGGAGATTTGTCCAATCCAAAGAATTACCGACCAATTACCTGTCTGAATGCATGTTACAAGTTGTTCACGCGCATCTTGTACATGCGAGTACTCCTAGTAGTTGACCCGGTTTACCAACGGATTTTTGAGCAGCGTGGGTCAAAGAGAGGTGTCGCTGGCTGCAAGGAGAACCTGTTGATAGATAGATCTATCACACAGGACTCCGTGCAGTACAAGCGGAATCTTTCTGTGGCCTGGATCGATTACCGAAAGGCATTTGACACAACGTCACATGAGTTACTCGTGTACTTGCTCAAGTGTCTCTCGGTACCCGATTCTATAGTGAGATGCATAGAACAACTGATGCTGGTCTGGAAGACCCGCTTTACTATAACATCAGGTAATGCGAGAGTTCAGACAGAGCCAGTCATCATTAGGAGAGGAGTATTTCAAGGGGACTCCCTTAGCCCACTCCTATTCTGCATCTCACTTCTGCCACTATCCGTTGAGCTCCGCAAAACCAGAGGATACAACTGCGGCCCACCCAGTTACCGGAGGCATAAAGTCACTCACTTATTCTATGTGGATGACCTCAAACTTTATGCCTCTGGTGAGAGGGATATGGACCAATCCCTCAGGGTGGTACAGGAGTACACGCAGGCAATTGGAATGGAATTCGGAATGGACAAATGTGCACTGGTTCATCTCAAGAGAGGACGATGCGAGAACTACGACAAGGACGCGCAGCTCGTGGACGGAAGCATCCTACACCACCTGGATGCCGGAGAGACGTACACCTACCTGGGTGTAGAGGAAACTCACATCCAGGAGGCACAACGGGTAAAAGACGCTCTCCGCAGCAAGTATCGGCAGCGGCTCCGACAGATCTGGTCGTCAGAACTGTCGGGGAAGAACAAAGTCGCTGCGACTAACATGCTTGCTGTTCCGATTCTACTTTACTCATTTGGAGTGATAAAGTGGACTCAAGTCGAGCTGCGACAACTTGACGTAAGTACTCGCAAGATGATGCATCTCCATAGGAGTCTGCATCCAAATTCGTCCGTTCCACGGTTATACATACCTAGAGACCAGGGTGGCCGTGGACTCTTGAGCTTGGAGTATCTCCATAACAGAATGGTTCTGGATGGCGCCTGCAAAGTCATCAGGAGTTCGGACCCCCTTCTGCAAATGGTTAAAACCCATGAAGAGGCAGGAGTAGGAGCTTTTCTTTTCAGGGCAGCACGTCGAGCAGCCGATGAATTGTCTCTGATTTTCGACTCCGAGCGCGAGGCTCAGGACTCAGTTACTGAGCTAGAGCCTGCTCGGAGGAAGGCCCGCATCAAAGCTGCAGAAGTGAGAAAGCTCCTGCAGCTTCACATGGATAAGCCCATGCATTCGGTCTACTTCAAGACCATTGAAGACCGGGGCTTATCCAAAGAACTGACTTTTGCTTTTCTGAAGTCAAGCGGGCTCAAATCGGAAACAGAGGGGTTCATCATGGCATGCCAGGATGGGGTTTTTAACACTCTCGTCTACCGTAGCCGTGTCATGGGTATGGAGGTCCCTGACACAAGTTGCAGGGCCTGCCGCAGGGCGCCCGAGACAATTATGCACCTGCTGTCTTCTTGCACGGTGTATGCAGTCTCGGCCTATATCCATAGACACAATGCGGCATTGCGAGTGCTCTACTACTATTTGAGGCACTCGTACGGAATAGACGAGACCCCAGTGCTGCCCTATGCTCCGGGGGATATTGAGTCCGTTGTGGAGAATGAGAGGTGCCGAATTTATTGGAACTTCTCATTCCCCACCCTCAGGCAAATTCAAGCTAACAAGCCTGATGTAGTCCTCCTCGACCATCAAACCAAAACGATGTTCGTGATCGAGTTTTCGGCGCCAGCCGAACCGAACATCGTTTTGAAGGAGGAGGAAAAACGGACTAAATATCGAGATCTTCTCTTCGAACTCCGCCGGCTCTATCCAGACCATTCTGTGGAATTGGTCATCCTGATTATCGGCTCCCTAGGAGGCACACGACACACGCTGCTCTCGGAGATCCAGAAAATCCCAGCGTGCCGTGATAAGGCACACATCCTGGCTGGTGGAATGCAGAAGGCCGTCATACTGGGATCATTGCGTCTACTCAGGGCACACGGTACTTGGTCCCAGTGATTACTCACCTCACAGGCAGTGAGGAGTAGTCACTGGATTTTATCCAGCACGACTCTGCGTGACGTCGGAGGCCGTAGGGTCATGACTGGAATTATATGAACTAAAATAATAATAATAATAATAATAATAATAATAATAATAATAATAATAATAATAATAATAATAATAATAATAATAATAATAATAATAATAATAATAATAATAATTTTTATTTTCCAATGGACACGATATACATGTATAGGAATAGTCAAAAAATAGTCAAATATGCCTGACAGAGGCACTAATAAATATAGGAAGTGATAAAATATTGTAGAACATAATATAAAGGAGCAATATACAAAGATATACAATAAAGAGTAAGATACAAAAGTTATAAGTACATAGTGGTTGAGATGAACTAACATGAATAAAATGAAAACACTTACCCTGTACATGTGGAGCAAAATACTCCTCTAATGTATAAGGACATTTTTCAATGAGGAAATATTTCAACCTATATTTGAAACTATTCAAGCTCACAATATTTTTGACCTCACGCGGGAGATGATTGAATACTCTCAGTCCTAAGTATGACGGAGAGTTGGAACTCACCTTGTATTTGACGTATGGAACATGGAATTCGTCATTACGCCTAGTTTTAATATTATGAATATTTTCATTTCGAGGAAAATCATTCTTATTATCGAAGACATAGAGAGACAACTCAAATAAATACCTGTTTACACCATGTATCTTTAGTTTTCTAATGTTATCAAATTAGTTCTGTTTTGGTGATAATTATTTTGAGGACAAGCTGTGGAACTCCACTTGAATACGTAAACACTGAAATATATTTCCTACTTGTCAAATCCAGAATTGGAACAAATCAGATAATTGTGATTGAAGATTAAAATGTTGTTTTGAAAAGTCATAAAAAACATGGAATTTATTTCTTACTCATTTTGAGGCTATACTAAAGTGTTTACACCGTCTTGGTCATCATTCTATTTGAGTCTGGTACACAACAATTTCCGGTACCAAAACAAGCTGATTACTTTTTTATTTATTTATTTATTTATTTATTTATTTATTTATTTATTTATTTATTTATTTATTTATTTATTTATTTATTTATTTATTTATTTATTTATTTATTTATTTATTTATTTATTTATTTATTTATTTATTTATTTATTTATTTATTTATTTATTTATTTATTTATTTATTTATTTATTTATTTATTTATTTATTTAATAAGCACGGTCACTCAACAGACAGAACTTTAGAAGCTCGTCCTATAACAGAGTGACACAATATAACAAAATACATTACATATGAGCCTGATGGAATCATACAATTTTTTTTAGAACAATTTGTAGAATAATGAAAGATGTCTTACCAACTGTACAGGGTGGGCCAAATTGGACACTTTTAAAGGGAAAGTCCTTTTCTCGAACCACAATACTGATGCCGGTGTCTGAGGGTCAATTCTCATGAAAAACTCAATGGTGAAATTTGCATATCGATATCTGTCTTCGTTTCGGAGTTACAAGGTGTTTTTCGAAAATAAGCATCTTTGAAAAGTGGCTACAGATATTTTTTTGGCAAAAATCGCTGTTCCCTCTCTAGTTCAAGAATATAACTTGTTCTTCTTGAAGGAAAAGTTCTATTTTGCAACCATAGGTATACGGTGACCAATTTCAGTGCCTGTGGATCAATTTTCATGACAAACACAATGCTTTGGGAATGTTTTTCATGAAAACGAAGAATTTTTGCAAAAAAAAAAGAGTTTTAGCCACTTTTCAAAAATTCACATTTTCGAAAAACACCTTGTAACTCTGAAACAATAGCTATTTGTGTATTTAGAGCGCAAAGTGATAGATTGCCGCTCGACAAAGAAAGTTACCGCGCGATGCGGAGCGGAGCGCGGTAATCTTTGGAGAGCGGCAATAACACTTTGTGCTCGAAATACACACAAGATTTTTTCTACTAACGCAGCTTTTGGAAATAACTACCCTGAAAGTATGAGCGATTGAAATAGTTGAGAAAGTTCAAATCCATATTATCCCATATGTCCAAAAGAAACAAAAAAAGAAAAATTGAAATATCTGACAAGCCAGAAAAAAATGTCGGGCCTACCGAGCATTGAAACTGGACCACTAGCGTGGCAACCTGAGCTTCAGACTCTGAGCCATAGTACGATAAGCTCTGCAATCAAATTGAACATTACTCATTGATGCAATAAAATAAAGATACACTGTCTTTCTGATGACAACAAAGAGTTTAAATATAAAGTATAATTCAACGTTTTCAACAGATATGCTTCATCGGGAGCTTCTTGTAGAAATTCGTTGGTATAGGTAATTAGGTATATCTTCAGCGGTGAATGTTTTAGATTCTTCTCGGAATTTTTCTCGCTTTATAATAGATTGTTTCTTGAGAAATGCGATGAGTTTCAAATACTTATTGATTCCGATATTATCTTTAACATTCAAGCATGTATACGTACCATCGAATATATAGACCAATGAGTTGATGACTTCAAAGTCTTTGATTTTTTACCAAAATTAGCCAGTAAAACCTTTTATGAATACATATTCACCATCTCGGAGTGGCACCAATTTATGAATGTATCATATTGTAATTCATATTTCTTCCTTGATTTCTCCGGTAAGAGATTCAAACTCTTGCGCTTTCTGCTATATCATCAGGAAGGAGGTGTGTTTGATGATTCACTGTCACTATTTGCCATCATGAAAGAATTGGGGGTTTTCAAGAATAGATAAGTATAGGTTACAGAGATAAGCGAGCGTTTTTTCAATATTTCCGCTCACGAGCGCAAATGCTGTCAAAGAATGACATTTCTGGAAAAACGTCAACTTTGTGCTGGAATTCGAAAGCGTCAAAGGCAACTTTGTTAAGCGTTTGTAGAAAAAAATAGATATCTATATGCGGTTGTCACCTTTGAGTTCGTCATGTGAATTGATCAACAGGCACCGAACTCAGTTTTTTTCTATCTTGTACGGGAATAGGGCTTTCCCTCCAAAAGTGCCCAATTTAGCCCACCCTGTATAGTTATATCACACTGACCAAGAGTATTTATAAGAATATTATTCAGGCAACCAAAATTCAATATTACTTTTTCTCCAAGCAGCATCGAAAGTGGCTCTTCTCTGACACTTAACAGGCAGGAAAGGTGTACTTTCTCTGCCTAGGCAGGAAAAGTTTGTTGCTATGCAACGTTCCGAGTAATTTGAATGACATTGGCAATCACAATTGACACTGACATTGGGTGAACACAAAATGATGGAATTTTCAATAAAAAAATGACACAATAGTTATTGTTGTATCTATAGCGCGAAATGCTACTTTGGTGATTAGATCGAGATCTGAAAAATAGTCGAGATGACCAAAGTATTTCGCGCTCGCGTTGCAAACAACATTTTTTCTACAAACGTCAAAAAATATAGTTCTAAAGTAAAAATATGCTTAGCTTGATATACAAAATAGTGTTGAACTGGCTTAAAAGGCCTCCCCCTATCCTCCCTAGGTACGCACGATGTTCCACGAACTTAATAGGAATTTCCTTTCGTGCGCTCCAAGAGATAAAACAAAGTTATTGTTGAACATTCAGAAATAAATGATTTCGTGGATGTTTGCTCGATTGAGGACCATAAAGTTGAAATATAAATACAGGGTGGCCCACGGTCGATGGTACCTTAGACGTATACGGAAAACGGTACATTGGATTTTCCTGAAAATTTGGTTACTCTAATAAGCGTTTGTGATCTAACGATTCAAAATATTTTCAGCGATGCAGCGTTGCCACTTTCACCAAAAAGTAGCATCATCTTTGTTATTTCAAATGGAACACCATGTATTTCATTGCGTTTTTAGATTCTTCTCGAAGAGCTGATTTCATCAATGTATCACATTTGGGGTCTAGCAGGAATTATTACAGAGATATAGGGTGTTCAAAATCGAGATTTTTCAATTTCAGGAATTTTTTGTGTTGAAACTATTCATCATCGATCAAAACGGCTTACATGTCCCTATCTTAACTTTTGATTCACTATCTACTGACATTTAATTGGAACAGATACAGGGTGATCAAAATTCTGAATCTTGGACCATCCTGTATTTTTTCCAATTAAATGTCGGTAGATAGTTAATCAAAAGTTAATATAGGGACATGTAAGCCGTTTTGACCAATGATGAATAGTTTCGACACAAAAAAATCCTAAAGTTGAAAAATCTCGATTCGTAATAATTCCTGCTAGACCCCAAGTGTGATACATTGATTAAATCAGCTCTTCAAGAAGAATCTAAAAACGCAATAAAATACAGGGTGTTCCATTTGAAATAACAAAGATGATGCTAGTTTTTGGTAAAAGTGGCAACGCTGCTTCGCTGAAAATATTTTGAATCGTTAGATCACAAACGCTTATTAGAGTAACCAAATTTTCAGGATGATCCAATGTACCGTTTTCGGTATACGTCTAAGGTACCATCGACCGTGGGCCACCCTGTATATTATATACAGAGTGAAAACCGGATTATGAAAAAAATCTGAAACACGTCAACTACATTTTCGAGGGGGACATCATTCTAAAATATTTTTAGTCCTGCGGCGTTGCCGCGTCTAACGAAAAGAAGCAACAACTTTGTTGTTTAAAATGGAACACTCCGAAGAGCTGATTTCATCAATGCATCACACTTGGGGTCTAGCTGTAATGGTTTCAGGGATATACAGTGTTCAAAATCGAGATTTTACAACTTTAGCATTTTTTTGTGTCGAAACTATTCATTATTGGTCAAAACGGCTTTCATGTCCCTATCTCAACTTTTGATTTATTATCTACTGACATTTATTTGAAACAAATACAGGGTGGTTCAAGATTCAGAATTCTGAAGTCGGTCGAGCCGATGAAGTCCGTGAATTATGTGCAGTTCCAAAACACTACGTCAAGTTCAACAAAAGTACTTGAAGCATGGAAAGAAGTACGTGACATCGGGTGTATCAGCTTAAGAAGTACCGAAAATAGTCCGTAAAGTCCTGATAAATTCTGTAAAATTTCGCAACCTAGGTAGCACGAATTATTATCAATATTTAGCCAATTTGGAGCATAGAGCATATCTAACCATGATTATGTGCTACTGGGAAAATCCTTAAGTAACCTTAGTGTCTTAAAGGCCGTTAAGTTCCGGTGAAGTATGTAGAGTCTTGTTGAGGTACGTAAGTGATGTGCGTAAAGTACTCATGAAGTCTGTGAAGTCCCGATGAAGGTGAATTATGTGCAGTTCCAAAACCAGGGTTGGCACGAATTAATTCATATGAATTAAGTCAGTGAATTAATTCGTGAATTAATTCAAATGACTTTTTTCAAATAAGTCGTGAATTAATTCAAAATTTATCAAATGGGAACAAATCGCATTATTACCTTCAATTTAAACTATTTTAAAATGAAATATCCGATGGCATCTGACAACTGACAACCGTGAAGCACCACACGCGGAAAACAAAATTTTCTAAGAGCCGCTTTACAGTTTACAATATTTCATTGCATGCAATTGATTGCTCCAATTCATATTTCCGGCAAAAATAATATGTAGGCTTTTCAACACTGAATCGGAATTACCGGCTCGCAATGTCTTTTTGTCATATATTGTGTGTATTACTTCTCACCGAGTTTTGAGTTGGGTCAAGAGTTGGGTAGAAGAAACCATGAGAAAGGCAAGAAAAGTAAGATCCAATGTGTATCTAATGATGCGTGAAATTCCGAAAATCTAACATGTCACCACTAGAATTGCACCAGTAATACATATTACCACAATATAAATAAATATGTCCAGACTCATTTCTTGCAATGCATCGAAAAATTGCTTTCCAAAGTGACACCAATCCGTAGGCGCGTAGATTGTGAATGAGTAATATAATTTGCATAAACATCATTTTTCATTCAATCAATAGTCTCAGTTTATATTGCAAAAATTGCATATTTTAAGTATTTTATTTTCACGCTTCGAGATTTTTAACGGAAATAAAAACTTATTTTTTTCGATGTTCTTGTATTTTGTTCAAGTAAATTGAATTTGATTTGTTCTCAAATGAATTAATTCAAAAAAGTCCGAATTAATTCATAAAGTCAGACTTTTTTTACTTTTTTATAAAACTCATGACTTATTCCAACCCTGTCCAAAACACTACGTGAAGTTCAACAAAAGTACTTGAAGCATGGAAAGAAGTACATGAAGTCGGGTGTATCAGCTTAAGAAGTACCGAAAATAGTCCGTAAAGTCCTGATGAATTCTGTGAAATTTCGCAACCTAGGTAGTACGAATTATTATCAATATTTAGCCAATATGGACCATAGAGCATATCTAACCATGATTATGTGCTACTGGGAAAATTCTTAAGTAACCTTGAATCCCTTGAAGGCCGTTAAGTTCCTGTGAAGTATGTAAAGTCTTGTTGAGGTATGTAAGTGATGTGCGTAAAGTACTCATGAAGTCTGTGAAGTCCCTATGAAGTCCGTGAATTATGTGCAGTTCCGAAAACACTACGTGAAGTTCGAGAAGACTCGAAAAAAGTACGTGAAATCTGGTTTATTACAGTGCATCCCATTTTGGTTGACACTGCTAGATTTCTCGGTTGTTATTGAAGATAGAGCCTTGCGGTTTTCACGTTCCTCTCCTACTTCTTCGTGAAACTTAGGATGGCCTAATCAGATCTCGCATAACCGTTTCCGTTTATGAGATAAATGGCGACTCTGAAAATGTCTCGGAAAATTTGTACCTTTTGGTTGGACCCCTTCTATGGCTACGAAATTATTGGAAATAAAGTGCTGAGAATACCTCTAACAGACCACCAATATGGAATACAATGTTTGTACACCCGACTATCTCGTACTACAATAAGAAACGAGTTATTGAAACAGCGGGCGGTAGGAATAAATAATATTAGTCCGGGTGCATAAACCGAATTTTTAAAGGGATTTTCACAGGAGTCGTTACGATTTATTTGGGCCGCACTGTACATACATGCTGAAAAAGTGCCCTGAATCAAAGTGATGAGTAGTACGAAGTCTTCATGAGGTCTGTGAAGTATTCATGAAGTTCGTGAAGTATAAAATAATTTTGAAGAAATTATATAGTGTGGTCTATCGATGTGGTCTACAAGCTAAAAAAACGATAAAAAAGTAACAAAAGAAGTCTGTTAATTAACATAAAGTACAGTGGGAATGTGGGATTTTAGGCCGTACCATAGTTTATGAATCTATGGGGACATGAATAACGATCAGCGGTTTTACTAAAATTAGTCCATACCATGAAATAAAGATATTTTTGAAGACATGAATCAATCAGAACTTAGGTATAGGTATTCTAGTATGAGTTTTAATACCTATTTGAACATTCCATATTATATCGAAATGAATTTCCAGCTCTAATAATAACTGATTAGTTCTATTTTTGATGGAAGATATTTTACTCGATATTTTATTATCCTGCGACCAACTTATTTTCGACTCTCACAAGTCTAGTCGATACTGCTCATTCAATTGAATCAATTAATAAATACTAGGTGTATTAAGTAGGACGGGTCGTTTGTGATTCACATTATAATACGAGTCTCCTCATGAACAGTAGTAATTGAATGAATTATCGTTATTGAAGTACGTGTGAATGTCTTTTTGTTAATTTATTTAAAATGTCGTTTTACTTTCGACTTCTAAGAAGAATTCAAGAACTTCGTTGATTACACCACAAAAATTGTTTACAATCAAATATCGTATACAGGGTTTAACAAATGCACTAATAAGACCATGTCGAGAATCATGTGAAACGTGAGATCGAAATCAGTAATATGGTGGCAAAGATGGAGATTTCGGAGCTCATTCATATACAGTTGAAAATGGGGGAGACCACTGATTTTTTAAAATATTATCGTGAACCGAGTCGTGAACTATATACTGAAAAACTACCGGCGAAATTAATTTTGAATTTTGTCATTCATGCTAAGACGATGGAAAAAATAAATTAGAATATGTCCATTTCAAAACACACAATTCCTGCGCCATTTGAAATTTTGTCAATTAATTGGTGTGACTGGTGCGACGTCTTATTCCCAACACGCCTATTGTCCTTGAATTGACCAATCACACTGCAACACTGCAGAATGACAAGGTATCCGAGAGAGATAGCTACAGTTCGGGACTAATACGTCACGACTCCACCATCATATTTGGCTTTTTGAAATATCGAATGAAATATGCTGATTTCAAAACGATATAGATTCGATTCCCTTCAACTTTAACTCATAATATTGATTGTACATCAAACGTAAATCATGATTCGTCGATTGAAAGAGGTTTGCACGGATTTCTTCTCTCAGTGGTCTTCCCCATTGCCAAATAAATACTTTAGTAAATAAAAAAAAAATAAAAATCTTTTTCCCCCTCCATATCTCCATATCCGTTCATTTAACAAAACAGTTCTGGGGATTTTATTTTTTTCAGAATCCAATATAGATCATTTTCATGTGGGGTGTGACCTTTGCGCTTAGCCTCATAGTTTTCAAAGCATTTTCAAAGCATAGGCGAAAAAAACTGCGAATAAACGAACTTTTCCGTCTTTTTACCATCCCCCACCGATACCCAACGCTCGGCGGGTCGTAACTTTTCACTACGTGTTAAGGGAAGTGGACGGACTAATTTGGCGCCGGGATCAACTTTTTTTTCTGATGTTTGGGTTTGAGTAAATTTTGAGCTAGTTTTATCGTACTATTAAGGAAATCGACGTCATATGCAAAACCGAATTGTTTAGATACTTTAGGCTCCGGGGACTGAACGCATTGATCCTCACCCTTTCGTCCAAAGATTTCTCTGGCGCCTCAAACTATACTTGGTGTGTTCTAGAGCTAGTAGTGGAACAAACATAAATGTGGAATCTATAAATACAGTATAGGTAATAAATAGGAAAGCTCTATTATACAATGAGGAAAACAATTCAAGATGACTGTATATTAAAAACAGTAAAAATAACAGTTCCAAGTAGCTATCACGGAAGAATTATATCACTGATCATCAGTATTCCACGTTTGATCCTTGAATGACGTATAATGAGTAATTGCTCTTTGTCAACGACCCTATATTTCAAAATACGGTATATATTTGGAATTCCAATTACCCCATGGAAAACACTAAGATGGGAAAGAGGTTGATGTAATAGGTACCTACTCTTGACCCGAATTTTTATCAACTGAATATTCAAGCAATATGCAGAATGCAGAGTAGGTGAGTTGCAGAATGCAGATTGTGAATTTGTGAAACCAAGGTTCACGTACTTGGTGGCCCAATAGTATACAAATGTACAAAATCTTCATGAAGATAAGTTAAATAAGTGGAACAAAGAAAATACGAGAAGGATGTCACATTCTGATCGTTTTCTTGACAAAATGGTGCTATCGGTGCTGTCAAAAAATAAATCCGACGTTTCGTCTTTGGACCATCATAGAGTTAATCTTTGAATATGGAATTTTTTTTCGATTGAAAATGACAATAAAATCTCTAGCACCAGAAAAAAATGTTGAATGCATAAGATCTATTCGAATGTTTCAGTTTTATTTATATAGAGTGTCTGATAAAAGCGCAGTGACTTACAAGTTTATTTTTTCAAATGCTTTGCATTGCATTTTGAACAAGTATTATGGATTGTTTCATATCTCAAAAGTTATTAAAGTGCTCAAAGAAACAAGTGGACCACTGAAATATTTGACAATTTTCAAACTGCCATATCTCTTTAGAAAATTAATGGACTTTCAATCGGAATACAGTGCTTGAAAGATGCGATCTATATGTTCAAGATTCCTCGTTCAAAACTCGTCGGGAGTTTTTCTGTCGTTATTCAACAAGTGTTCGAAAAAAGTATTACACAAATTAGAGATTTCAAACGCTTCCGTATTCCAGGGAATGTTTTTTATTTTTCTACTGATCATTTTTTTCGAACGTTCAAGCCAAAATCTCGAAAGGGTTTTGTAATTTTTTATATTCCTCATACAGGATGTTCAAAATCGATAATTTTTCATTTTTAGGTTTTTATCGCATCATTTTCGATTTTAAAATCATGCAAGCCACATTCAACGTATTTTGCCACTCTATACGACGAAACACATCCTAGAAAATAGATTCATATTGCGTTGAAATCATCGACAACTTCAACAGAAGAAAAAATATTTTTTTTGGAGAAATGTTCAGAATTTGGTGGGATCGTCTGTTCAGTTTGGTGCTGCCATAACCATATGCTATGCTGAACACAAATCCTTCATTTGGATCGATTGCTCAGCTCAATATCTCGAATTGATTTCGTGATTTTTCAAGTAAGGCAATCCAAGGGGGCGCAAGGAGGCCCTTCTGGATCTTCCAATATAATGCCTTCTGTCGAACCTTTTACAACTCATCATCAGTTCGACGGGACGCATTATATTGGGTGTTGCAGTGATAAATAGGTTTCTTGACTTCATGTCAGCTCAGGAATATCTTAAAACCATAGTAGCATCGTTATTGTATGAATTGGTCAGTAAAATCCAGAAGGACCTCCTTGCGCCCACTTGGATTGCCTTATCTGAAAAATCACGAAATTAATATGAGATATTGAGCAGAGCAATCGATCCAAATGAAGGATTTGTGTTTGGCATAGCATAACATGGTTATGGCAGCACCAAACTGAACAGACGATTTCCCCAAATTCTGAACATTTCCCAAAAAAAATATTTTTTCTTTTGTTGTGAATAGTCGATGATTTCAACGCAATATAAATCCATTTTCTAGGATGTGTTCCATCGTATAGAGTAGCAAAATATGTAGAATGTGGCTTGCATAATTTTAAAATCGGAAATGATGCGATAAAAACCTAAAAATGAAAAATTATCGATTTTCAACATTCTGTATGACGAATATGAAAAATTACAAAACCGTTTCGAGATGATGGCTTGAACGTTCGGAAAAAACGATTAATACAAAAATGAAATAAATTCCCGGGAATTCTACTCTTTTCGAACCCTTGATGTATAATGACAGAGAAACTCCCGACAAGTTTTGAACGAGGAATCTTGAACAGAAAGATCACATCATCCAAGCACTGCATTTCGATTGAGAATCCATTCATTTTCCAAAAAGATATATGACAGTTTGAAAATTGTCAAATATTTCAGTGGTCCACTTGCTTCTTTGAGCACTTAAGTTTTGAAATTATGAATAGTTGTAAATTATTATTTCGACTATTTAAGCACCAATTCAATGAGGAAACTTTTCCAAATGGAACATAATGTATGTCACTTCGCTATATTTCCTTTTTTGAAAGCTTTTAAAATTTTTTATAATGAAAAAAGAAGAAGTTACGGGAGATTCAAAGGACTTCTGGTCCTCACGTATAGTTTTCATTGTTCTTCAAAAAAATAGTTTGCCTAAACCGGACGATTATTACAAATATTATCACACTGTAGGTAATTATATTTGGTTGAAACGGAAGTTGAGAAAATAGTCGAATTTCAAATTATTGAAATTTTCTTTCCTCATACTTACAAATGAAAATATTAGTTTCATCTCAATATATAATATGTGAAGCAAGGACAAATCAGATCAGTTGCCACGAAATGTCACTGCTTAGTGCTTTTCAACATTTCACTATTAGAAAACCTAAATAAAAAATTCAATCGGTAGTCAGTAACACCTTGTTTTGAATAATATTTGATTAAGATGAATATGGATAAATGTATAACGAAAAAATGTCAATTTTTTACCTACCTTTCGACATTCCGGGCACAAAATCTGCCCCCGTTGAAAATTGAAAAAATCCTGCTAATATGTTTTTCTGTTTCCCTTGTTTCATTTTGAATTTACCATATTCATTCTTTTAGGAGTGAATGCCATGTTCTATCTATATCAACTGAACAGAAATAAATGTTATTGTCTTCAGAACATTACAAAGAGATTTTTTTTGTTCTATTATTATTTTCTCTTCCCATGATTTTAATATTATTTCACTCTGCCATATGTTGTCCATTTTCAGTAAGAGTATGTTCAGCTAATTTTGATTTGTGATATGTATTTTCTTCACATCATACCTATGTTCAATACTTCCCACAAACACAAGGTATTCTGTATAGGTTTTGTTCGAGGAAACATTGATTTCATTGTATTTTCGGTTTTGAACACAGTATTTGAGAAAATACAATAATCTGTCAAAAATTGCAATTTTATGTCAAATACATATTACCAAATTATATTTATTATATTAAATTTGTTCAGATAATTAGCCCGTCAAAATATAGGTATATTCGAGGGTATATTTCAGAAAAATCAGGATTCCCTGACGTTTACAAATATGGAAATGTTTGTTTGAAATGGACTAACTCAATACCTCGCCACTGAATATTATCGACTGTCTACAGGGTGTTTCATAATTGAATGTCAATATTTGGGGAGGCGTTTCTTGGGCCCATTCTAAGAAGAAAGTTTCATATGAACGTATGACCTAAGCGTCCTAACTTCTGAGATACAGTGTGGTCAAGTTCTCAAAAATTGATAGTTTTTTATTAATATCTGTAATACCACTTCAGATATTCTAATGAAATTCGGCATACATGTAGTACTATGTATCAAGAGGCATCACTTAGTGTACCACATTTTTTTGGTTGCCACCAGTGGCGTTCGTATGGAATTTCACATACCTATTTTGGCAGACATTGATGGTACGCCACTGATTAATCTCGAAATTGGAATAATTCCTGAAATTCCCAATGATTTCTAAGCAAATTTGATCACCACAATTTTTTCAATCTGATGCACGTCTTTCGCTCAAAAAAATAAAAAGCTTCTTACTACATGATTATAGCAATATCGTTAATATGACAATATCACATTGCAGAGAAATAGATTTTATTTATTAGATCAAATTTCACTAATACAATGTATAGTTTATGAACTTCGTATTCGTATTTAGAATTTTGGAATCACAACTTTCCATTGTATTTATAGGCTATATTGATTTTTGACAACTTTACCACCCTGTATCTCAAAAGTTAGAACGTTCAGGTCATACGTTCTTCTTCTTGGAATGGGTCCAAGAATCGTCTCCACGAATATTTACATTCAATTATGAAACACCCTGTATACTTATCTGAGGCACCCTGTCTAATGTAATACAATCATTGATCCGCCTTTTGAATATTTCGCGATATCTTTTCAATAATCCACAGACAACTAATCGAATATCAGGTGCACACAGGTGTATCCTTATCTTTATGGAACATTTTCTATATAGGAAAATGATGTTGATAAAATAGCGACTATGGTATCTCTTCAGAGTTTAGAGTGTTTCGAAACTTGTCGGAAACAGATTAACGTGTTTTTTTTAGGTCATTTCCAATTTTCCGCCTATGCGTTATCGAATTTAGGACGCCACATTATTTCAATACAACCTTCATATTTTCAAGTGGATTGGACTAGATCATGACATTTTGATTTCAGTAGTATTCACAAGTTCAGCTTTCGAACCCATAGTTGATTACCGAAATATTAATTTTCAAAGGTAAATAATAATTATTGACGTGGAATTGTGCTGTTTCTGTTTTTGACTAGTCCAATAAGTTTTACATGTATACAGGGTGATCCACGGTGGATGGCCTATTAGAAGTATCTGGAGAACGAAAAGATAGAACTTCCTGAAAATTGGGTTTCTTCGATAATTGAACATTCTCTATCCGTCTAAAATATTTTCATCGATACAGTGTTGCCACTTCTATCAGCAACAACTAGCAACTTTGTTATTTCAAATGGAACACCCTGAATTTTATTGCATTTTCAGATTCTTTCTGAAGAGCTAATTTCATCAATGCATCACACTTGGGGTCTAGCAGGGTGTTCAAAATCGAGATTTTTCAATTTTATGATTTTTTTGTGTCAAAACTATTCATTATCGATTAAAACGGCTTACATGTCCCTATCTTAACTTTTGATTGACTATCTACTAGAATTTGATTGGAGAAAATACAGGGTGCTTCAAGATTCAGAATTCTGATCACCCTGTATCTGTTCCAATTAAATGTCAGTAGATAGTGGATCGAAAGTTAAGATGGGGACATGTAAGCCGTTTTGATCAATAATGAATACTTTCGACACAAAAAAATCCTGAAATTGAAAAATCTCGATTTTGATCACCCTATATCTATGTAATCATTCCTGCTAGACCCCAAGTGTGATACATTGATGAAATCAGCTTTTCAGGGAGAATCTAAAAATGCAATAAAATACAGGGTGCTCTATTTAAAATAACGAAGTTGCTAGTTGTTTCTGATAGAAGTGGCAACACTGTATCGATGAAAATATTTTAGACGGATAGAGAATGTTCAATTATCAAAGCATCCCAATTTTCAGAATGTTCTGTCTTTTCGTTCTCCAGATACTTCTAATAGGCCATCCACCGTGGATCAGCCTGTATACTATTCTGTAGGTGTATGTAAAATTTCAGTGATGAATAAATTCTATTCTATTCTATTCTAGCTGGATATTCAGTTCAACATCACCAATTTATGATACTAGTTTTTTTTTCTCATTTCAAATCACAATACAAGCTCTCCGCGAACGAACTCCGTTAGGTATCTACTACTAATAGTCTAAGAGCCAGCACCAAAAAGATTCTCTGAATTTACTAAGCCTAGTTTTTTCACAGTTTATTAAAGTGGTTTTGTACACAAACATACTGCGGTCAGTCAAGCGAAACTGAGAACAGGTGTCCATGGTACACTATCGAGGTTGTCGTTCCTACCGAGGTAATGCAATGAATTTACTAAGGCTGGAAATCATTATACACATTGTATATTGCAGATGAATGAAAGTTATGAAAGTCAGTCAGCTGACTGTGGGGACGGGAGCTGGTCAGTCAGCCCCAACGCATGCAAAAAATAAATGAATTGCAATTCATTTACTGTTGAACAAAATATCATTTAGTAAACCTTCGGTATACGATACGCAGTTTTGTTTAACAAAGTTATTGATATAAAACGTCATTCACTTCTTGATATAAAACGTCTGTATTTTATGATTAATATATCATCAGTATTTCATAGTGAAGTCCCTTTTACTAAGGTTCCTGATACACGCAGTTTATCTATTCCACAATACCTTCCCAGCAACTCCATTTTCCCTAACAGGTTATGGGCCCAGATTTCTGAGTATTTGGAATAAGATTCGTGAAGCGTTTGGTTCAGTAGTTACTGTTTGCGGACAAAAATGAATTCATCCAATGTATCGAAAATTGAAACTCTCAATAAAGAGAATTTCGATACATGGAAAATGCAGATGGAAGCACTACTAGTGAAGAATGATGCTTGGGTTTATGTGAACGGTGAATGTAAGAAACCGATATTAACACCCAATGATGCTGCATCTGAACAACTAGTGAATAATTGGAAGAAAAATGATAGCAAAGCAAAATCGGACATAATTTTGTCTATCAGTCCTTCCGAACTGAAGCAAGTGAAAGGCTGTATTACATCGCGAGATATATGGCTGAAACTGGAGGGAATTTATCAGTCTAAGGGACCTGCCAGGAAGGCGACACTTCTTAAACAGTTAACCCTACAACGAATGGAAGATGGGAACGACGTGCGTGAACACATCAACAAATTCTTCGATTCTGTTGACAAGCTGTCTGAAATGGAAGTTGAAATCAATCCCGATCTACTGGCGATCATGCTCCTGTATAGTCTACCTTCAAGTTTCGAAAATTTTAGATGCGCCATTGAATCTCGTGACGAATTGCCATCACCGGATATTCTTCGAGTGAAGATTGTCGAAGAATATGAGGCTCGAAAGAATGAAACACGCGCTAGAATACAGAACGCGATGTTAGTGAATAAAAGAAATTTTAATGGAAATCGTCACAATACTAAGAAGGATGGAAATTTCGGTTCTAGCAATAGTGATCCAAGTTCGCATCAGAAAGAAGTATTCAGATTTCGCTGTCACAAATGTAAGAAAGTTGGACATAAATCTGCTGACTGTAAAAAAAATAGAAACTCTTGTTCGTCAGCTGAATGTGCCGAAGACATTTGTTTGTGTATATCCGAAGTTTTTCAAACGGATTCTTCTGATAAAAGACAAAGTTGGTGCTTGGACAGTGGTGCTACGTCTCATCTATGTAATGAACTGAATAAATTTACTAACATTACTGATTCCGAACGCGGCAAACTGAAATTAGCGAATGATGTATCGACTGAAATTGTCGCTAAAGGTACTGTTTCCTTTGTTGTTGACGTTTTCGGTGAAAGTAAAAATATTCATCTGAATAATACATTGCATGTTCCTGATTTGAGAACTAATCTTATGTCAGTAAGCAAAGTAACCAGCAACGGCCATGAAGTATTATTCAAAGAAAATATTGCTTTAGTCATGGATTCTGATGGTGATGTGAAGTTGATTGCTGATCGAATAGGTGATTTATACTACGTACGCGAAAATGAACAATCATCGTGTTATGGGAACGATTCGGCATTCATCACGAGAACTCCACTAGAAACTATCAAACTATGGCACAGACGTCTTGGACATTTGAACGTGAAAGACCTTGTAGATGCAGAACGCAAACAGAGCATCATCGGTCTGAAAATAAAAAACGTTGACAGTGATTTGGAATGTGACATCTGTATTCGCGGAAAGATGACAAGAACCCCGTTTCCATGGAAATCTGAAAGGAAAACCGAAATTCTTGATATAGTACATTCCGATATCTGTGGTCCAATGAGAATCGAATCCAAGAGCAAGGCTAAGTACTTTGTTGAATTTATAGATGATGCATCACGTTGGTGCGAAGTACGTTTCATGAGATCAAGAGATGAACTACTAGAGAAAACTGAAGAATATTTTACGCTCGTTGAAAATCAGAAGGGAAAGAGAATAAAATATTTCCAGTCTGATAATGGGGCGGAGTATATGAGTAACTTATTCGATAATTTGTTGAAAAAGAACGGCATTTCAAGACGTTTAACTGTTCCCTACAACCCAGAACAGAATGGTATAGCAGAGAGGAAAAATCGCACTCTCGTGAGTACTGCAAGATGCCTGTTGATGCAGTCCGGTCTACCAGCAATGTTTTGGGCTGAAGCTGTGAATACAGCGAACTATATTCGGAATCGTTGCCCCAGCAAAAGTCTCGATGGAATGACTCCTTACGAAGTTTGGACAGGAAACAAACCTGATGTCAGTCATTTCAGAGAATTTGGTTGCAAGATATTTTGTCTAAATAGAACACCGAATAAAGGAAAGTTCGATTCTCGTTGCAAGGAGGGTATTTTCTTAGGATATTCGGAACAATCGAAAGGTTTCAGAGTCTGGATACCAAGCGAAAATAAAATTGAAATTTCTCGTGATGTTAAATTTATCGAGAATAATATATCTGAAATCGATAAATACGAAGAGTTCGTTTTAGACAATCGAACTGAATGTCATCCTAACATCGCAGAAATAGAAATCAAACCTCTTATTGACATAGAACCAGTAATTGATAACGAAACCGATGAGAATATTGTAACGGATATACAAGATGAAGAAGAAATTGATATCCAGAGAATAGAAGGAACATCCGAACCAAGAAGAGGCCGTGGTAGACCAAGACTGGTGAAAACTGGCAGAAAAGGTAGACCAAGGAAAGAATATCATGTTCATTATGAACACGAAGCTAACGAATGTGCAGAGTATTCATTTCTTTCCGAAACATCTATGAAACAAGCATTATCTGGTCCCGAATCGAACGAATGGTACGATGCTATGAAAAAAGAAATAACATCGATCATTAAGAATGATACATGGCAACTCGTTGAACGACCTAAGGATCAAGAGATTATAGGAAGCCGAATAGTTCTGAAAAACAAGTATAATTCTGATGGAACACTTGAGAAAAGGAAAGCCAGATTAGTTGCTCAGGGTTTCAAACAACAACCCGGTATCCACTTCAATCAAACGTTCTCCCCAGTCACAAGAATGAGTTCCATACGACTACTTGTTTCCCTGTCTGTTGGTTATGAAATGAAGATTTATCAGTTCGACGTAGCGACTGCCTATCTGAATGGCGAAATAGATCGGAAAATTTTCATAGAACCACCTAAGCTTTTTTGTAAAATTTTGGAAAGAATCATCGACGAAGAAAATCAGAATGAAATTCATGCGAAAGCTGAAAAGATGCTTATGGAAATGAAGAAGGGAGGAAGAGTATGTCTACTCAAGAAATCTCTCTATGGACTTCGGCAAGCAGGAAGATGTTGGCATGAAAAATTAGACAGAATTTTGAAAGAATTCGGAGCAAATCCAACGAATGCTGATCCGTGTCTATATCGTTTACATAAAGGGAAAGAATTGATGCTGATAGCGATTTATGTAGACGATATATTGGTAGCCTCCAGGAATGTAGATGATATAACCGAATTTGGAAAATACTTATCAGGGATATTCGAAATCAAGAGTCTGGGAGAAGTTAGTTACTGTTTGGGTGTGGAATTTTATCGAAAAGGGAACGTATTATCCATGAATCAAAAAGGATATATTTTCGATATTTTGAATCGTTTTGGAATGATTGAATCGAACCCAGTGAGCACTCCCATGGAGACCAACGTGAAATTGGAGAAAAATGGCAACCCTCATTCAGATGAAGAACCTAGTTACCCATATAGAGAACTTATCGGAGCTCTAACATATTTGGCTGTCACAACAAGACCTGACATCAGTTTTGCCGTGAGCTGTTTGAGTCAGTTCAACAACTGCTACGGAGAAGTCCATTGGACTGCAGCAAAACGTGTACTCCGATATCTACGTGGAACTGTAGATTTGGGTCTAGTTTACAAGCCAGATAATTATGGATTGAAAGCATTCGTTGACGCGGATTGGGCGAATTCAACCATTGATCGACGTTCGTTTACTGGATACGTTTTTCTGCTCAACGGATGTGCAATATCTTGGGAGGCGAAGAAACAGAAGACAGTCGCCCTATCTTCGACCGAAGCCGAATATATGGGATTGACTGATGCTGCAAAAGAAGCAATATATTTGCGTCGTTTCCTTGAAGAATTGGGATTTGAGGAGCTTACCGACGTTGTGGTACATAATGATAATAAGTCTGCTCTAAAGCTTGCTGAGAATCAAGTTTTCCACGCTAGAAGCAAACATATCGATATCAAGTACCACTTCATACGAGAAGCACTTCAGAAAAAAGAATTGAAATTGGACTATATTTCCACCGAGAATATGGTTGCCGATTTACTGACGAAGGGACTACCTAGGCCAAAGCACCTGAAATGTGTTCACCTACTGGGCCTTGGTCATCCTCCAATACTTCATGATGCCAACTACGTATCGAGGGAAAGTGTTGAACAAAATATCATTTAGTAAACCTTCGGTATACGATACGCAGTTTTGTTTAACAAAGTTATTGACATAAAACGTCATTCACTTCTTGATATAAAACGTCTGTATTTTATGATTAATATATCATCAGTATTTCATAGTGAAGTCCCTTTTACTAAGGTTCCTGATACACGCAGTTTATCTATTCCACAATACCTTCCCAGCAACTCCATTTTCCCTAACATTTACTACAGTTCAAAATTTTTGTGAGGATATTTGTTGTTATATCAATCATGAAAAAAATGGTCAGTCATCGATTCTGCGGGACAACGCCCGTCAGTCAGCAAAAAAAGAAATACAAATTTCGCCGTTGCAGGCGGCGGCTCGCTCTTTTCTTCATGATTATTCAACGAAATCGATTGATTAGGCCATTTATTGATTATAATTCGATAGATAATATTGAACATTCAGTATATTATACAGTGTGTCTCACTTCTCATGGAAACACCCCATCCATTCCGTATATTTTGACGTAGAACCATGAAAATGTCTGGAACAATAGAAAATAAACTGCACGTCAGCAGCGATGGTACTACCCATGTTGCTGGAAAATTATATTAGGGGGCAAAATTGACCGGAAATTCCGAATTCGTGTTCAGGATACCCAAATTTTTATATAAAAAAATCAGCCCTGAAAAATTTCAATTCGTCTCTGCTGGCGTGCTGTGAATATCACGTAGGGATGACCTTTTTTGTGCATTGAGTAAATTTTCAATGCATCTATCGATCCAGAAAATTTCACATTTCTACGTCAAAAAATTCGGAAGATTCAAATAATTTAGAGTTTTTCAGTACTCATGAGAGTTGGAATTTCTTCAGATTTTACAGCTATGAAGGTATTTTTGAAGTAATTCACTATAAAGTAATTCCTATACAATGATGAAGGCAATTTACTACGGTATACACTTTTTAATCATCGGCATACAATTAAACATTAAACTTTAGCTATACAGTGCGATATCATTTATAAGGATGGTGAATAAAGGAAGTCCACCATCTTGTGTTTTGATGTCTCAAATAATTCTTATTCTAGATACAATTATCATTAGATCTTCATCGAATGTCTCAAGATGTGAAATTTTTTTACCGAACGCCCCTATCTTTCGTTTCCTTCACTTCCCCTGCACGTCACACGACGAGGCTGATACAAAAATCATTCTTCATGTATGCAACAACGTGCAAAATTCTAATATTTCAATTGGATGTTCGGATACTGTTATTTTAGTTGTGAACCACCCTGTATATGTTTCAATTAACTGTCAGTAGATAGTGAATCGAAAGTTAAGATAGGGACATGTAAGCTGTTTTGACCAAAAATTCATAGTTTCGACACAAAAAATTCCTAAAGTGGAAAAATCTCAATTTTTCACACCCTGTATCTCTGTAATCAAAATCATTCCAGCTAGACTCCAAGTGTGATATATCGGTGAAATCAGCTCTTAAGGGAGGATCTGAAAATTCAAAAAAATACAGGGCATCAAAATAAGGAAGTTGATAATAATTCCGGAAAAACTGAGAAAACGTGGCAACTTGGGTAGAAAATTTTCGAATCTGACAAATTTGAAATCACCCTGTACATATATTCACAACATTCTTGGAAATATTAGTGGGATGCAGTCTGGACCAATGAATTAATTAGATTTCTTCGTTATTTATCGAGATATTCACATGGTTCCATATCTTTGTCAATCCCTGTATATTATAATATACTGAATGTTCAATATTATCTATCGAATTATAATCAATAAATGGCATAATCAATCGATTTCGTTGAATAATCATGAAGAAAAGATCGAGCCGCCGCCTGTATTTCTTTTTTTGCTGACTGACGGGCGTTGTCCCGCAGAATCGATGACTGACCATTTTTTTCATGATTGATATAACAACAAATATCCTCACAAAAATTTTGAAGTGTACGGAATGAATTGCAATTCATTAATTTTTTGCATACATTGGGGCTGACTGACCAGTTCCCGTCCCCACAATCAGCTAGGCTTAGTAAATTCAGAGAATCTTTTTGGCTCTGGCTCTCCGTCTATAATAGTCCAGTAGTCAGGGATCGTAAGTAAGCCTTGCCCGGCAAAAGGTCCAGTGGTTTTAATTTTTGGGTATGTTCTAGAATCCACGGTAATTATCAAATTTCCAAATTTGCGACCTCGGCGACCGCCCGCGTCAACCGCCATTTTGGAAAATGGCGTCGAAAATTGTCGACTTTCGCATTATCTCCGCACTGGTATGTCCTAGCATAAAAATACCTATTACCAATCTTATAGAGAACTGAATTACCTACAAGTTTTATCTGAAACTTTTTTTGTACGACTCATTGTAAGGTAGCTTCAAAATGATGCTCTTTGCTGAGAAATTGTTTGATTTTTCACTCCTTCATTCGTTTCAGAATTGATATCTAAGATAATAACTGATGATGAACCTATAAAGGTTCGAAACATGTCCTAAAATCGTCCGACTTTTTATTAAATAATCGTGAAGAGAGGAGATAGCTGGGAGTTTTACTACTACTTCAAATATATCATGAAAAAATCTGAAAAGATTGTAAATTGCTTCAATTCTCTTTCTAATAGTGAGTTCATAGAAATTCACTGAACTTAACCGAACTTCATTTTATCGTGACTTTAGTGTTCAAGGAAAAGTTTTACTTATACGTTCAGAGAATCTTACTTAACTCATATTCTCAAAAATAAATTTGCTGAATCAGATAATATACAGGGTAAGTCAGTTTTTTGTAGCTTGAAGAACAGATATTTTCAAGAAGAAAAGTTCATGTGAGCATATTATATGCATGGGATCCGATATGTAAAGGATGTCGAAGTTTGAGTGTTTTTCAAGTTTTCTTCTACAATTTTCAAAATAATGGAATGAAATTAGGTACACCTATTACACTACAAAAACTACATATTCAGGGCTATTACACGTTTTTGATTATCTGCAAAGTGATACTGTTTTGGGGGTTGTACCCAATTTAAACCTCTTATATTTTATTTTTAATCCTCTTGAACTTTTTTGCATGCTGCCTCTGTTTTCAATGGGACATTGATTCAGATTTCCTTTCTTATTTGGATACTTTTTGCTCTCCTATATGTTTTTCGAAAACTGCATGGATTTAGAGATAAATGCTACAAAAAACTGACTCATCCTGTTTATAATCGGAAGATTGTCAAAACTAGGATTTCCATGTCTCCAGAGTAGGATGCTGATTTACTGAAATATTACATATTGTTTGAAAGGTATGAAAGCGGCAAATCGCTGTCCTTCGTAGTACCTGCATTGGATTATGATTTTCCCAATATCTTCCATATTTATGGTTGGATTTTCAAATTTGAAGAACCATTCGCATCTTGAAACATAGGCGCATCGACATTATCTGAAGTATTTTTTGATAAACGTTGTAGTTACTGAGATAATGCGAGGTATAATGAAAACAATTTAACGAAAACTTACAAGTTTCGAATTATTGCCGTTTGAAATATGATTTTCTCATATATCGTAATGTAATAAGTGAATTTCAAAATTTTCTATAATTTGTTCTACTTGTCACACGAAATCAAGATTCAACAGGGTGGAAGTTCTGAAACCCATCAATATTTTTCACGAATAAAAAAAATCATATTTTTTTATAAATTACCCCCTACCCCCCAAACGCACAGGACGATTTTTTGACGACAAGTGGATCCATGATCTGGAGATGGTAGGTAACAATTCTAGCCATGTCACAGCTTTTTACCTCCGATTTCTCACAGGGTGAACGATAGGATTCGATTGGCACTCTACTAAAATCAGAAACGAACGAGGGAGAAATGTTCACAACATAAATATGGACTTGGCAACAATTCTCAAATGGGGATCCAATAACTTGGTAGATTTCAATGCAAACAAAACACAAGCATGACTTTTCTCTAGAAAAGCCGATCTCACTGTGCCCAACATAATCTTGTCAGGAGTAACCATACCTTTGAAGACATCCATTTCGATGCTTGGTATTACTATCAGAAATAACCTTTCTTGGGAAAATCACGTGAGATCAATTGCTGAAAGTGCATCCCAAAAACTTGGTTTTCTGTTTTGGGCCATGAGCTATTTCACTTCCAGTCACCTGCTTATGATCTATAAGGCACAGATCCGACCTGTTCTGGAATACTGTTCCCATATTTGGAGTTTTCAAAAAAGGGCAATTCGTCTCGTGGGTGATGCCTCGCTCACAAACTCACTCACTTCTCTGGAACACCGTAGAAAAGTTGGCGGTCTGGCTCTATTTTATAGATCTGAAATATCAACAATTGTTCCTCCCTTGAGGCTTCGCACTCCATCGTGGTCACTTTGGAGACCTGCAGAACATCTCTTTGCAAAGACTCGTTTATCTGGAACACTTTGACAAATGAGGTATTCCCCGAGGCATATAACCTCCAGAAATTCAAGAACACCAATTCCTACCTTATTTTCCTTGGTTCTCACGATGTTTTCTGAACATTACAGGATATCCCTTTTCGTGGGAACCAGAACATGAAAAAAATTCGAATTTTTTAGCAACTTTGAGAGCTCAGAAATGTATCTTCGAAAATAAGAAAGGTTATACCGGGTGACTCAGGAGACATGTAGCAGCCTGTAGTTTTTTTATCTGAAGAGATAAAATTTTGAAATCCACAGGGGGTATACAGGGTGTCCCAAAATTGCTGGGATACCCTGTATAATAAATAGAAGCGCACTTTGCGAACTTAACGACAATTTTTTTCAACCATCTGTTTGACCGGAAGTGACCCCAACTTTTTTTTAAATGTCACCCTGTACATTTCTTCAGTCTATCTTTTTCGCCTTGAAATTCTCTATCCAACCATGTATCACAAAGTGGCATTTATTTCTTAATAATTAATTTTAATAATGTCCATTATGACGATATGATAAACAATGTTGGATCTATCATGAAAATCATCCATATCTCAATGTGGTCCAAAGTAATTTCAAAAGAAAACAAGTTGCTCAAAGTCAGTCGACCACATTTTATATAACACACATCAATTAATACATGTAACCGGTTTCGGCGTAACGGCCATCATCAGACATGCAAAGTACCTGTAAAATGATGAAATAAGACACTACTATTGGAAAAGAGTACAACATTGAGACCATACCAAAATATAAAGCTTTAAGTAGCATTATTATGGAAAACAGACATTATGATGAGCAAACCAAATCGTCAATGGGCTATCATAGTCGGGCACATGTGCCCATTGACTATTTGATTTGCTCATCATAATGTCTGTTTTCCATAATAATGCGTGTTTGTGAGTTTGGAGGTTGAGCGGATACCTACCTACGTGTCAGATGAAAATAAATTCGTTTAGATTTTTTTTCACTGAACTCCAACGCATAATTATAGTAGGTATATAAAAATTTTGTGCATTGCAATTCTCCATTCTAATGATCTAATTCTATGTAATATTTGATGTTTTTTTAATTGCTATTTGATATAATACCTAGTGGATATTTGTATGAAGGTAATTACATAATATTATAGTTAATACAATGATTATAGGGTATGTGACATTAGGGGTCATAATAATATTCGCGATGAATATCACTGTTTGGTAAATTACCTTATAGTTTCAAATATCGCATTTCTACAATATTCATAACGTTCAATATACTTTTCCGTTCGATGTCAATAATTGTTTTCAATTGAAGTTGCATGTAAAATTGTAATTGCAAGTTTCCACCTGGACATCGAAAGTGAGCTAATAAAAGCTTTATAAATAGAGAACATGTACACGATTCGGGTCTTGATTTTGACAAATTCGTCATTCTTCAGATGTTATACGTTACACGTGGAATTCCTAGAATCATAATATTTTATGCCGAATTTGGTTTATTTCAAAAATGTTAAATTCGGAATGAAAATGTTCTGTAATTAATTAATATTATTCGTAATTCAAGCTCAAAAATAAGAATATATACATATTATTATTTTATTATATAGTAATATGTACATATTATTATACAGTGTTTCTAAATGTCATGTACAGGGTGTTTCAAACTTCCCGCCTTTGGCTCATTACAAGAAAAGGAAAACTGCAAATGCAAATTTGGCAGAGATAATATGAATAGCTATGTGTAAGGCGAGGTGTAAGATATATTTTTTGTATTCAAACATTTTTCAATATTTTTCAAAATGCCGGTAATGGCGTCAGAAAAATTGTTTTTCCCACAAAGTTATAATTTTTTTTCATATTATGAAAGAACATATTTTTTTAAACAACTTTCATCCAACAAGTTTTTTTTTCTACCTTCACTTAGTTGATAGCTATGGGACTCTAAAGTTGGTATTTTCAAATAAATCTCAACTGACCCAGCCGTAATATAAATCAAGACGGCCAGGGAACAAATTATTTTGTAAACAATATGTGAAATGGGATATATGTTATATATACAGGGTGTTTCAGTTTTTTGTAGCAGGACTTCAACAGCTTGTAGGAGATATTTTTTCAAGATGAAAGTTTCATATAAACATATATGCGTGGAAGCTTAGTTTCCGATTTACAGGATGTTAAAGTTTCAGGTTTTTTCTGTGTTTCTTGAATTTTCTCCTATAATTTTCGGAATGATTGATTGAAATTTGGTAGACGTGATACACTCCAGAAACTCAATATTTGGGGCTATTGAGCGTTTTTGAATACCTACAAGGTGATATAATTTTGGGAGTCGTACCAAATTCAACCCTGTAGAACTTTTTTGCGTGCCGCCTCTGCTTTCAATGAGAAATCGATTCAGATTGTCTCTTCAATTTGGAAACTTTTTGCCTTCATGTATGTTTTTCGAAAACTGTATGGATTTCGAGATAAATGCCAAAAATAATTTACTTTATTTGACAAACAAAATAAAAAAATAAACATAATAAATTTCGATAGAATATTACAGTAAATGCTCAAAGTATGAACCGTTTTGTCCCAGACACATTTAAAATCGGCGCTGAATTGAACGTCTCGCGTTATTTAAATGCTGAACTGTTATATCATGACACGCATTTCTTATTCGATGGATAAGTTTTTCTCTTGTTTGAACCAGGGTTTGATAAACTTTTCCCTTTAAAAATCCCCAAACAAAAAAGTTCAATGGGGTCAGGTCTGTCGATCGTGGAGGCCACTCAACCGGCCTCATCCGACCTATCCACGCAAAAAAGTTCTACAGGGTTAAATTGGGTACGACCCCCAAAAGTCTATCACCCTGTAGGTTTTCAAGAACGCTCAATAGTTTTTTGAGTGTATTACGTGTACCAAATTTCAATCAATTATTTCGAAAATTGTAGGAGAAAATTCAAAAATCTGAAACTTTTGACACCCTGTAAATCGGAAACTAAGCTCCCACGCATATATGTTTATATAGGACTTTCATCTTGAAAAATTGTCTTCTATAAGGTATTGAAGTCCTGCTATAAAAAACTGAAACACCCTGTATATGCATTCATATTAAAACCGATTAAAACTAAAACCCGGCCTACTTGATTTTTATTACGGCGGGGTCATTCGAGATTTATTTGAAAATGATAACTTCAACCAAATAAACATAGAATCAACTTTTGTGTAAAAAAATATGTTCTTTCAAAATATGGAAAAAATGGTAACTTTGTGGAAAAACTGACGCAATTTCCGCCATTCTGAAAAGGGTTGAAACATTTTTAACACGAAAAAATATACCTTACACACAGCTATTCAAATCCCCTCTGCAAAATTTGCATTTTCAGGGAGCAAGGGAGGAATGTTGACAACATAAATATGGACTTGGCAACAAATCTCAAATGGAGATCCAATAACTTGGTAGATTTCAATGCAAACAAAACACAAGCATACCTTTTCTCTAGAAAAGCCGATCTCACTGTACCCAACATAATCTTGTGAGGAGTAACCATACCTTTGAAGCCATCCATTTCGATGCTTGGTATTACTATCAGCAATAACCTTTTTTGAGAAAATCACGTGAGATCAATTGCTAAAGCTGCACCCCAAAAACTTGGTTTTCTGTTTCGGGCCAGAAGCTATTTCACTTCCAGTCAGCTGCTTATGATCTATAAGGCACAGATCCGACCTGTCCTGAAATACTGTTCCCATGTTTGGAGTGCAGCACCGAAACATACCCTGGAACTGTTGGATTCTGTCCAAAAAAGGGCAATTCGTCTCGTGGGTGATGCCTCGCTAACAAACTCACTCACGTCTCTGGAACACCGAAGAAAAGTTGGCGATCTGGCTCTATTTTATTGATATTTTCATGGACGATGCTCTTCTGAAATATCAACAATTGTTCCTCCCTTGGCAGTCCCCGCGAGATTAACCCGTCGAGTTGACGCTTCGCACCCTTTCATGGTCACTTTGGAGACCTGCAGAACCTCTTTCCACAGACTCGTTCATCCAACGAACAGCGAGGCTCTGAAGCACATTGCCAAGGGAGGTGTTCCCCGAGGCATATAACCTCCAGAAATTCAAGAAGAACACCAATTCCTACCTCATTTCCCTTGGTTATTTCTTTTAGTGGGAATCAGAACATAAAAAAATTCCCTAGTATTCCCTGAAATATTCCCAAAATATGGCTCACTTCTGAATGACCAGAAAATGTAGTGAAATAAATACTGGGATAGACATTTTTCTTAGAGTGTAGGTGTTATATACGAGATATATAAAAATAAATGACTATAGTATCATCAACATTGAATAATTAACAGCATCCCGAAATTTAGTTCTCGTTTATAGATTACTCTTGAGAATACTCTCGAGAATACCCTAGGGAATACCCTATATTCAATATCGATATTTACTCCGATTTACTATACTTCAATCCACACACATTTGCCTGCACCGGTGTATAGTTTGATAAATATGTTCAAATTAAGTATTTCCCACATGCATGACAGTAAAAATATATAAAAGTCATGCAATAATATACATGAAATTCTTCTGAGAAAATTTACTTTTCCACATCCTGTATAATAATGATGAAGGTTCACTCGATGGCTCACTATATTAGACTTTTATACACTCACAGCTAGTTTAAGAATAGTAATGAACATAGTATATAGCCGAGTATATAGCGAAACACAATAGAGAAATATTTACATGTATTGCCTATGTATTGCTGTTATTTCCTGAAAATGTCTTGTATTTTCTCCATATTGCCTGTTTTTCCTTCATATTGCAGGTATTGCCTGAATATTTTCCGTATTTCCTGATTACCAGAAATGAATTTCCTAAAAATTCCTGTATTGCCTTCTTCGAGATTCCCTTCATATTGCCTATATCTCCAAGGTATTTCTTGTATTGCCAATGTATTCCATGTATTTCCAAAATAGTGTGTGTATTGCCTGAATATATGTCGTATTTCCTGATGATTGCCAGTATCTCCAGCAAAATGTACAGGTAGTTTCGAAGTGGTTCAACCCCCCGATTTAAATACGTGCACATTTTATATTTTCTGGAATAGCGTTATTTATGTGGATACATTTGGTTATATGGATTCCCACAGTGACGCCGTTAGAAGGGTCATTTTCTTCTTACTAAAAAGTGAGGAACGAATGAAAATTTACAAATTTTGTATGAAATTATGATAGACCATTCAATTTTGTACAGGGTGAGCAAAACTCGATGTCTCAGCTCTATTATAAGAGGAGGAGAGATGATAGGGGAAATCCTAAAAAAGTTTTCTCAATTGGATTGTGTAAAGTCCGTTTTGGGCCTAATTCGAATATTTTTCTGAATTCGTAACCTGAAGTAATGACGTCATCAATCATTTTTTTCCCAGAAACATACCTATATTTTTGCATATTCGGAAAGAGCTGATTTCACTGAACAATTTTCGTAAATAAAAAAATTTGCTATCTCCTTCTCATAAAAAATTATAAGCAAATTTGTTCAAAAAAAGTATCATCAAAAAATTGCATTCGTCACGATTCAAACAAGTAGCCTTCGAAAACAAATGGCAAAGTAGCATCTGTCAACAATTAAACTTATGGTTGTCACATTTTGGTGTCATTTGACACATTTTCAAGCGTCACATTTTGGTGAGTATGGGCTAAAACAGAACCAGACAAGCAAATGCTATTCTTCAAGAGAAAAAATTGCACTTGGTTTGATTCAATACCTGTTACCATTCTCGAGAAATTAATTCGAAAACTTCCGTGCATGCCTACCTTTCCGACACCAACATTTTGAAAACTAAAAAGTGTGGACGAAATGGGAAACACATAATATATTACCAAAGGAAGAAACAAAGTATGCTGGTAATCACTACAACAAATTCTCAATGTAACCACCTCCTATACTTCTAGACACTTCTCCAATCTCCGCCTCACTTCTCTTACTGAAGCCTTGCGTAACATTTCTCTAGAGAGTTCATCGCAAGCATTCCTAACTTTTTCTCTCAGATGATCCAAGTTAACAGAAGGTGTTCTGTAAACTTTATTCTTCAAAGTTCCCCACAAGAAAAAATCTAGTGGGGTCAAGTCCGGTGATTTTGGCGCCCACTGTATCGGACCATTTATACCTATCCAATGTTCTCCATACGTTTCATTCAAATATTGTTGGACAACTCTTGCTTTATGCGGCGGAGCTCCGTCATGCTGGAAAACATGTTTGCAAGAAGCTGTAATGGCACATTTTCGAGTAGCACAAGAAGATGTTCTTGAAGAAATTGCAAATATTGCTCACTATTTAAAACTCCTTGGTAAAAATATGGACCAATCAAATGCCCGTTGATAATACCACACCAAACGTTAATTCCAAAATGTTCCTGGTTTTCAATAGGATTGACAAAATGTGGATTTTCAGTAGCCCAATAATGTTCATTTCTTCTATTGGGCCTACCGTTGCTAACAAAACGGCTTTCGTCCGTCCACAACACATGCTGGAGAAACCGACTAAGTTTTCCACCACTTGGGCAATATAATTAACTCTCCGTTGTTGATGTTGATTTGACAAGTGTTCTAAGTTATGAAGTTTTTAATCGTGATATCCATTTTCTTTCAAAATATTTCGTACCGAACTATATTTCAAATTCAACTCACGACAGGCTTGACGAATCGAGTTCCTTGGATGGTGTTCAAAATACTCCAAAACAGTGGCAACAGTATTGTCAGTCTTGACCCTTTTGACAATTTTCGTCCCCTTTCGAGATGACAATGCCTCGTTGTTTGCACGTAAATTACGTTCCAATCTTGCGAATATTTTAGAGTCTGGAATAATACGTTCGGGGTATCTCTGGGCGTATAACTGCACTGCACGTCTAAAATTTTTTTGACTTTCAATAACATGTGGACTTTTTCATTGTGCGTAAACATTTTTCAGCCAGATGACACCACAATAATATTTGACAACCATTAGTTTGATTGTTGACAGTTGCTACTTTGCCAATTGTTTTCAAAGGCTACTTGTTTGAATCGTGACGAATGCAATTTTTTGATGATACTTTTTTTGAAAAAAATTGCTTATAATTTTTTAAGGGAAGGAGATAGCAAATTTATTTTCTTTACGAAATTTGTTCAGTATAGTCAGCTCTTTCCGAATATGCAAAAATATAGGTATATTTCTGGGAAAAAATGATCGATGACGTCATTACTTCAGCTTACGAATTCAGAAATATATGCGAATTAGGCTCAGAACGGACTTTACACAATCCTATTGAGAAACCTTTTTTCGGATTTCCCCTATCATCTCTCCTTCTCTTATAATAGAGCTGAGACATCGAGTTTTGCTCACCCGTACAAAAAAGGACCTCAATTTGACAATTTAATACTAAGTAAGAACATATCCTTCTTGTCCTTCTTGATGTGTGCAGGGTATTAGGGCCCAGTGGGTCTTTTAGTAGTTCTAGATTCATCATCCTTTTTTCCATCAAAGGATGTATTGCACCTCACACCCGAACTCAAGCACAAACGCTGATTACGCTGATTGAGCACAGCTGAATGAATTATTACACTTACTGATTTTTATACTATACTGATAAGTGATAAACGCAATTAGAATAATGAATTGTATAAATATGTTTTTACAGACTCACCTTGAAAATAAATACCTTTGGAATTGTTTAATGACGAATTCTTAAACACCAAGAAACAAAGCACTTCATTTATCCAAAAACCACAAGGAAAAATCATTGAGGCAGAAACGTTTTCAGGCGAGAAATTAGCAATTCAGATGGGATTTTCGGGTTGCCTTGTCCCGGAGTAATAATACAAACCCGAGATTCCGGGATCAAATTGATACGAATCCGGGATCCCGGGATTTCGGTATCGGGATTAAAATTTGAAAAAAGTATGGGGTATTCTGTAGATACGTAATGATTACATAAATACTCGTATATGAACAAAAAATGTAATCTATACATAAAAAAATAAAGAGAAAAAAAGGCCGAACATTTATTACTTACAGTCTCGCTTACAGTGTTGACTGAATCAGGAGCATATACAAAAATCCACTCGTAAATGGTATTATCTGCGAGTCGAGTGCTGATTTTTGTGCAAATGGTACCAGCTGCAGAAATAGTTATTTTCCTAACAAGTGCGCAAAGTGTTACTTTTTCGCACGCAAATAGAATTGGGCGAACGACGCGGAGCGCACTTACTAAACACCAATGTGCATTCTTTGGTGCAGAAGATTTTATAATATTTTTACCAGTGGCGTCCGTATGGGATGTATAATGTTGTGGTACAACGAAATTATTTTGAACTAGTTGACGTGTCCTATTTTGTATTCAAATTAATGACATTTGATCGAGTACGTTGCGGTCTTATTTTGAATACTCGTGACTATGTTTTACATTTTGAAAGTTCTTCAATCAATTATAAAGAGAAAATAAAATTTTAACACCTTATAGCTCAAAAGTCGAGTGGTTTAGGACATATTATGTTCATAATATGAACTTTCCTTTTTAAACTGAGCTAAGGAACCATATCCTATATTTTTGGCCATCAATTGAATTACACCCTGTATATCCGGGAAAAAAGTACTCACTCAAAAGTAATTCTATGAAAAGTGACATTTTGTAACCTTTCAACAGAGATGAAATGTGATTGCCAATATATCAAATATCAGTGATTCATCACTCTATTGTTATCACTCAGTTTCACAACGATTTGAGTTATATCTCAGTTGGAAATTGCAATTATTGAATAATTCCAATGAAGAAAAATTTATGATTTCATCGATTTTTCATACGGGGAAGATTTGGAGACTGTGGTCAAATGATTAAATACAAAAATACTGAAAAAATACCTCTACCCAAAATACTACGATAACATTCAGATAAGCCTAAATACGTATTTAGGCCACTAGTTGACATCCTCGAACTGAAAATCTAATAAAGATTAGCTGACTAAAATATTTTTTTTACCATGCTTATAGCTTTCAAAAATGCGCTTTTTTTCGAAATATCGCGCGTGTTTTATAGACCTTAATTACTATATATATTTCGGTATAATTTTCAGAAATTACCCGCGACAGGCGACAGTGATCGTAGACATTGGTCATATCTTGTATAATACCCAAATATTTCACGGTTCAGGAAGCAATTTTGGGTCAATGAACATCGTATTGAAGTAAATTAAAAAGTTTGTTACTAGGGAGTCGGAATGGCTCCTGAATCATGATTTAATGGTCCCTATTGCTTGGAGTGTCAATTGTTTCCAAATTAATCCATTTACTATTGTTTGTTACATCTTTAAGAAGTCTTACATTATCTAATGTACTAGGATGACTAGTCTCAAGAATATTTCCAATTATATATATAAGTGAGAAATACCTTCTTTAAATCTTGTGCCAATGTGTCGACGTGTTTGCACAATATATTGCATTATTAGTACACTAATTACAATGTATCTCATAAATACCTGACTTATCATTATTATGAATTTTATTTTTAGGGTCGCATGCAGTAAAAGCTCTACGTACAGCTATTGCGATTTAAAAATACTATTCAAATTCCTTGTGACTTGGAAATCGAAAAGAATCTTCAAAAATCTCGTGTCGGTTGAAGTAACTTCTGGGGTGATGGTTTCAGGAACAATATTTCTATGCCTAGCTTCATTCAATAATTATTATACTATCTTCCATAGAAGACTTATAATCATTGTGTATCGCACTCGAGATGGCAACGTTTTTTTGATAATTGTTTTGTTTATTTATTTACGAAAAGGAATACAAACGGGACTAACCCAAAAACAGTATTCACAGATATGTCACATCTCATAATACAGATACTTATACTAAACAAATCGAATATCAATTACAAAGAAAAATCAATAGGTAATTGAAGTAATGAATGACTGAGTGAGGTACAACATGTAGTGATTGTAATGTGTTGCTACAAACAAAGGTGAAATAATTTTATTCAGTACATATCAAAACCCCTCAAAATATATATCAAAATCAAGTTGGTGATTTGGTGAAGCAAGGAAATGTTTTTTCAAAATGTTGGAAAATTAGGAAAGTGAGTAATAGAAAATATCAATATCAATAAAACTTTACAGCATGTTGTATAATATTTTGCATCTATGCATTGGAGAGTTCAAACAATAATTTGTTCGAGATTGTTCGTAACGAAAAATGTGATGATTCCTAGTAATATGAGTAGAAGCTGTAAGATAAATATAACTGAATATAGCAGGCGAATCAACTAAATTATTTATGACTTTATAAAGGAAATGTTCCTTCTATGTGCTAGTACTGCTAGTTCAACTCATTTCGCTCGTCATTTCGTACGTATAGGTACACTCGTCTTCAGCGAACGTGTCGGTATGAGCGCTCTTACTGCAGCGGTGATCAAGGGAGCTGACACCGTCCATGTGCGACATGATCTCTGAAGACGAGTGTACGGTTGCTGGGGTTGGATGGAAACCATTTTTTATTGACGCAATTTATGAATATATTCTGTATCCGTTCAAGTTTATTTATATAAATATCGTAACCAGGGTTCCATATTGAATTTAATGAGGTTACCTTCTCCTCATAATCATACCTCCTAAATCTTAGTATATAGAATATTTCAACGATTTTGCAATATAATCGTTTTCGTGAAGATTAATATCCATTTATTCCATGCATAAATCAATAGATTTTTATGATTTAAAAAAGACAGAGTGAATATTTTTTCCATAATATATAAGGTTCAGCACCCAAACATACTGTTAAGCTCTTAGATTCCATTCAGAGATGAGCTTCTCGAAATCTTGGCTATCTCTTCATCACGAGCAGTACCAATCAAAGATTTGTCGAACTCTTTAGGTACCAAAACTCGTTTGATCGTAAAACGGGAAATTTTGAGATTTCATTGCCCAAGGAGGTATTCCCAAGAACCAGTAACCTTCAACCTGGAAAAATGTTATTATCTCCCTTCTGTCCCTTATTGCTACGCCACTCTTACACGATACTCAAGTAGCACGAGCATAATAGGGATTCCCTTTCGTTTGATCCAAAATTTGAAGAGTTTACCGGTTGTGTGAAAACTTGATAAGATGCACTAGAGAAAAACGGGAAAACGTGTTTATTTTTAATTCCGGTCAAGTGGTCCACTCGAGGGACCTATTGAGATCATCATGATAAGTACCAACTATACAGGGTGTTTCAGAGTTTTGACAAAAGCCTAGGGGAGATTCCTCTACCAAATACGAAAAAAACTTCACATGAAAATGGGTCCGATAATGCTTTGTTTCCGTGATAACAGGGTGTCCAAGTTTGAAAAAAAAAAGTATATTACACACCGAGGTGGGAAGAAATTCATTCCTGTCGTGTGGTTAGCTATGATCTCGAGACAGGAATGAATCTTCCTACCGAGGTGTGTATATGTCGGGGTCAAACAGTGAAATCCGTCATTCTATGGAATGCCTAGTCATTTTACCCATTGCCGGCAAACAGTGTAACTCTAAACTCCGTACACCGTTTCCCTAATAGTTTCAGGCATTCCCTGTGATGACGGAAGGAAGGTTATTCTAGTCCGAGTCAGCTTAGGTTGTTTAGAAGCAGTAGTCTCTTCTGTTCTCTCAAGTAATTTCCTGAAATATATACTTTCTAGGAAGAAGCCAAGAAGGTTCATTTAGGCGGAAAAATAGGCTCCCTTCTTATGTATATGCAGAAAGGATATTTTCCATTCTCAACCCTCTGGCAAACAGAGTAACGGCTGAAAATGGAAGTTACGCTGTTACGCTGTTTGCCGACAATACGTGAAATGACTAGGCATTTCAGGTAATGACGGATTTCACTAATTGACGCCGACATACAGTGTGTCCCACTTACCATGCTCACCATGGGTATCTTTTTAACGGTGAGAGATACGAGGTCGGTTAAATGACACCAAATGTGGAGTTTGTCAAGGCCAACTATAATGTGAAAAAATATTTTGATAAAATCTATTCGTTTTTGTTTTATACACAAAAAACAGATTTTGATCATTTTCATGTCTCCTCCGTAACTTCTTTATTTATGAATATATTCAAATAGGAATTTCACATTCTCATGGCAGTTTTTCAAAGTGATTTCGAAAAAAATATGAAATTTATACCAACTCTTCTAGAATTTGAGATATCAGCACCAACTTTGGTTTTTCAAATGTAGGTAATAGCTCACTATGACTTAGTTACAAATAACTTTTTTTTCTCTTTCAGATGATATGTCGCAGTAATAGTTTTGTGTCGATAACAACGGAGTTATCGTCATTTACACAAAAACAAAACATTATTTGGAAGCCGCCATCTTGAATTTATGAATTTTATCAAAAAAATCATGATCTTCGACCTCAAAAACACCCACTTACCAATTTTGAATGGAATCGGACCATATCTTGTCCGCCATCTTGGTGCAGCTATTTTTTTTAATTTCAACAAAAATTCCATAACTCCGATTAACTTGAAATTCGGCAGGTGTTCATAATTTCTGTTGAAATAAAAAAATGGCTGCTCCAAGATGGCGGACAAGATATGGTCCGATTCCATTCAAAATTGGTAAGTGGGTGTTTTTGAGGTCGGATATCATGATTTTTTTGATAAAATTCATAAATTCAAGAGGGCGGCTTCCAAATAATTTTTTGTTTTTGTGTAAATGACGATAACTCCGTTGTTATCGACACAAAACTATTACTGCGACATATCATCTGAAAGAGAAAAAAAGTTATTTTTAACTAAGTCATAGTGAGCTATTACCTACATTTGAAAAACCAAAGTTGGTGCTGATATCTCAAATTCTAGAAGAGTTGGTATAAATTTCATATTTTTTTCGAAATCACTGTGAAAAACTGCCATGAGAATGTGAAATTCCTATTTGAATATTTTCATAAATAAAGAAGTTACGGAGGAGACATGAAAATGATGAAAATCTGTTTTTTGCGTATAAAACAAAAACGAATAGATTTTATCAAAATATTTTTTCACATTATAGTTGGCCTTGACAAACTCCACATTTGGTGTCATTTAACCGACCTCGTATCTCTCACCGTTTAAAAGATACCCATGGTGAGGATGGTAAGTGGGACACCCTGTGTACTATTTTATTTACAACCATCATATTTCGATCAAAATTAATAAATCTCAGTTTCGTTCTGAACATATCTAAAATATTACATTTAACGACAAATTACCAAAAGTTCGAAATATGACTCTGCCCCTGAGGATGGTGGATTCTCTTGATTAGTCCTGAATATGGTGTTTTAATATTGTCATGTTATTATTTGCAACCATATATGTAATGTTGTCATTACTAACGTCATTGAAGGTTGGGAAGTGTCACATTACACACCTCTACTTCCCGACCTCACTTCCCGCCCCTCACTACTTCCCGCCGTCACTTCCCGTCCTCACTCATGTAATAATTCAGGTATGTTCAGAACGAAACAGATTTTTTAATTTTGATCGAAATATGATGGTTGAAAATAAAATAGTATACAAACCTCGGTAGGGAGTTTCATTCCTGTCTCGAGATTATAACCTCGATTATAACTAATCTCACGACAGGAATGAATCACTTCCCACCTCGGTGTGTAATATACTATTATCAATATCTTTAAAACGCTTGAGCCAATTTGAATGAAATTCTCATGGTTTATTAAATTTATACAATTATCAGACATTTACTGGACCAATTAGATTTGATCCAAAATTTCCAGGGGCGTACCCATCGGGCAAGTCGGCATTTTTTGTAGAAAAACTTCACCATGTGCTATTTTTCGGGCACTGGAAATACACTACATCATTTCTGTCTCTTGCTACTTTCTAGTAGCTTGCTGCTGAGGAAAACGGAAAATACTATACCTCGGCATATCCCTGAACTTCATAAGAAAAATTAAAAATGCTTCGATATTATCCAAAAACCTATTGCAAATTGTTATTTATGAAAACAAAAAGACATAAAATTCAATACTCTCTCTAAAATATATATGATCTTCAAATTTTGTGATAAATATTTTTTCAAGATATATTAATGGAAATCTGATTTTTTTTTATTCGGAAATAAAGCATTTTCAGATCCATGTTCATATGAACATTTTTTCATATTTTGTGGAGAGGAATCTCTCCTAGGAGAATACATAGCGTGTCCCATTTGAAAAAATTGAAATACTCCCAACATCTGAAAAACTGTTGATTTGGCAACATTGCCAATACATCATAATTAAGATTTACAAGATGAATCTTATTTCGTATTGCTATCTTTTACTTTACCAATCAGAGACGCATCCGCTGAAAGAAATTTTTCAGTCTAGAGACGTTTGAAAATATGGTTGAGACACAATGTCACAAGATTGGTTTAAAAAACGGTTTCAAATTTCGTTGGACATGGGTACCTGATTGATTGATTTCTATACCTACCGTATTAGCCTTCGCTTCAAGTTACCTATACAGGGTGTTCCTTAATGGTATGCTAATATTCAAGGGGCCCGAGAAGGGGCCGATTCTTCGACCCATTTCAAGAATGAAACTTCATATGAACATATGTCGTGAACGTCCTAACTTTTGAGATACAGGCTGTCAATTTTGAAAATATGCATAGATAATTTTTTTGTTCACCCTGTATAGCTTTCCGTGATGGCAAAATTCAGTCTGCTATGTGACTGAATCGGTATACAAATTTCAAAATGTTACATACGGTGGTTATCCAGTAATGGATGTTCTGAATGGAGTACTCAAACATCAAAATTTGAAGTCTGGTCTCGTTTTTCCGTTTTTTCTTGAAAATGAAGCGTTCTGTCAAGTATCAACAGGAGGATTTTTTTGTATAAAATTGATTAGCCTTTCATATAATTGTATGAAATTTGCTCACTTTTGAGTAAAATATAAACAATAATTTTCCTGTAACGGTGCCACTGGTAGAGAAAATGAAAATTTTTGTACATCGGAAAATGCACCTTGATACATAAAAGACGTGTACCAAATTTCAAAAAGATGTATACAATATTGTCTCAGTTATCATCAAAATACTGAATATTTTTCAAAACTTCATCACCCTGTATCTCAAAAGTTGAGACTTTCAGGACATACGTTCATATAAAGTTTTCTTGTTAAAAGGAGTCAGAGAATCACCCCCTCAAATATTAGCATGTCTTCAAGGAACACCCTGTATAATTATGTTGAAGTTGAATATAGGTAGTTCCAGAATCCATCTATCAATTTTGTCAAAATCACTTTTGATGCATTCCATTATAATCTAATTCTCTTTTACCACGTACGTAGCAAAACGGATAAGACAGTTGATCAGAAAAATGTATCTACTTCGTGATATTTTGGATAAGAAGAATCTAAGACTAGTATACAATTCACTAATCGAATCTGTCCTGAGATACTGTATTGCAGCTTGGGGTGGCCTGTTCAATAATTCTATGAACTTCCTACAAACAACACAAAACACAATTCTGAAAATAATTTTGAAAAAATCTAGACTATTTGCAACCAAAGATTTATACAGAGAAACTGGAATTTTGAAAACTAGAGAACTTTACATTTACCACTGCCTGATTTGGATTTTCACAAACAAACACAAATTCGAACCTAGTAACGTAATGAAGGAAACAAGATCTGTCATGAAAGCTTCAATCAAAATACCCATTTTCAAAAAGAGTCACACTCAAAGAGTAATTTTCTATTACGGTCCCAAGTTATTCAACCTAGGGTCCCTTGATGGAAATTGACGTTAAAGTCATCTTAACAGGGTACGGACAGATCATCGCTGCATTCTTTTTTAATGATCTAGAGACTTTAGTTTTGTCTATTGGCAGCCCTGACATTGCTGTCACGTCACATCCATGGGCGCTACAGAAAACCATTCAGAATTTTGATAAATAGTTATGTACAGGCCACAGGGTATTTATTTGTTGGGGAAGATCATATGGCGAACGAGTTTTGTAATTATGATCCGATTCTATTCGAAATCGGAAGGTATCTGAGGTTTTCCGGGGTTGGAGATAATGATTGTTTAGTCAAACTTGGAAAATTCAAGATGACGGATCCAATTCGCGAAAATCACGAAGTGTGCGGCCTCTGGTGGCTAACTTTACAAGCCTTGCGAGTATGAACAACAAATATGGCGACCATTGTTTTGAGTTTCTGTGTTTTATTTGAAAATAATTTATTTGTTGAAGTGCATATTCCAGAACCTCATTTTTCCCTGATGAAAAAACTCGAATTATTGCATGAACTTTTATTGTTTACAATGAAGAAGCGAGTACCTACCTTATAATAATATAATATACATTTTCTGAAGCACAGTTAGAATCCTTGTATAAATGTTGGTTGCAATGATTTAATCTTGAGAATAACTCCAAGTCTTCAATTGCTGGAGATCCTTGTTTATGTAAATCGATGATATTGTTCATTTTGAGCAGCCTTTCCAATCATATCTTCTTTTCCCAGCCCCTTCACTAGAATTCCATCTCCTTCATAAAAGCCAGTGATATTTCTTGATGAATTCAATTATTTCTTCATACCTATTTGTAATAGCTGATTGCTTCCAGTCCATGCAAGTGTTGAGTGGATCATTCCGACCATTCCATATGTTTGAAAACTGTGGAATTGTAGTGTGATATCAATGATGAATACCACCATTATCCACATCCAAATAGCAATTTCTCTGCATAAAAAGTAATTTTTTCCATACTGGAAACCTTGTACGTATTTCACGAAGTCAACTCATTATTCACTATTTCGCAAAATGATTTCGAAATAACCAATTTGCAATGAGTGCATACGGCAATGTTTTTGTTGTTCATACTCAGTTTGAAATTTGACGTTGATTTGACGTTAAATAGAGCCATCTATTGGTTCGTGATTTTCGCGAATATATAGCGAAAGAAATTCCTAATTATGATCTGATTCTATTAAAGATTGGTATCTGAAGGTTTTCGGGGTCGAACTTTATGATTTTTTGTCAAAATTGGGAAATTTTAGATAGAGGACCCAATATGGCGAAAGAACTTTGTAATTATAATCCGATTCTATTCAAAAATCAAAATTGGTATCTAGGGTTTTCCGGAGTATAATATATCTACCAAATGGTTGGAGAGAATTCTATTGCTAAAATTCATAACAAAAATGCAAAGTTTTTAAAACTGCCTAATGTCATAAATTATACCGGGCAGTTTCAGAAGAACCTCGGCAAGTTTAGTCGCTAATTCTGGAGGAGACATTCTTGCTTGGAAGTCTACGAATATCGCTGAAGGGTATGTGCAGCAATCTCTCACAAAATAGCAAAAAATTTCGAACCAAATTGTGGGTCACTGAAGTTGATTAAATCAATTGTAATCAGCCATGTACGAATTCTGAATAATAATGTTTTCTATGAAAATTTCACGAAAATTGCATTGGCTCCAGATCTCACTTCTAGTGGTATTCAAATAACCACTGCTCAAAACTGCACTTTCAACATTAGTTTATATATTTATTACTCTACCACAAATTGAAAATATGTAGGATGCAAGAGTGAAAATAACGTGCCTATAAGTTATACTGTATACCTACTTCTTTGTAACTTTCATCAATAAATTATTTGAAAATGACTTTTTATTTAAGGGAGACGGAAAAATCATATGTATAACATGGGGGTAAAGTATATTCTGAAAATATTCTATTCTTTATTTTCCTGTACATTTTACGTATTACTTTTTATCAGCTTACTTTTTGTCCTAACATAGTGTGATATTAGTCACTCCATAAATTCTTCTCCGAGTTGGATTTCCGAAAATATATTTAGCACACATGACATGAGTACAGTAGTTTAGATACCCACATCGAGGTTTTCTCCACTTCTCAATCATAAGGCTCAGCTCATTCAGCTCATAGAAACTACTGCTCAGCTTGAAATCAGAATTCATTCAGTCAATTCAGTCAACCCTGATATACAGCCTAAGATCAGTCTCTTTTGTTGAAATATATTAAGCTTCCAATACAATTTATATGTTCCCTACCTCGCTAAGATTATGGTGGAGTAGTAAACTCTAAAACCAGAGGTTTGTTCATCTATATCTTGGTATAGTTTGAATCAGGAATTCCATATGGAAATTACGTATGATACGTCAATGACCTCAATATAACCTAAAAAACAACAAATGTCAAAAATCTAGTGATTATCCCCAGAATTGAATAAGGATGGAACTATATAACTGTTTCACAAACACTTTAGAGTGAGAGGAGACGAGGATCTGTCCGTACCCTGTTAAGATGACAAATACGTCAGTTTGCATCAAGGGACCCTAATTCAACCTATTGCCTACAAGTATCAAGATAATTACTAAACTACCGCATTTCAAAAAAGAAATAAAAAAATTCATTTCAGATAAACCAGAGATTTCAGACATTTTCAATTGATCTTACAGTCGCTCTCCTTTTCTCATTTCTCCTCACATATTATTTCCCATTTCTCTTCCTGTTCTATGGTATTACTATTGTATTTATATTATATTAGGAAAATATATTGGTATAAGTTCATAAGTTTCTCCACGATGGTTGGAACAGAGCACAACACAAGCATCCTGAATGCTGTATCTTTTCCTTCCTGACTGGTTTTCCAAAGAATAATTTATCCACAAATTGTTACTTGTAACTGTTGCTATTGCTGAATAAATTGAAATTGAATTGAATTGAAATTGAAATTTGAAGGCGACATTGTTTGTTTGTTAAACTATACTTTTCATTTATTATAATGAATAAAACAAACTGAATTTGACATCATTTTTATCTCATCGTTATGACACCCCGTTGACAAACCTAAATATCAATTTAGAGGCATTTGACCTTGAACAAAAAATTTGCCTACGGTGTCTTTCTGCTTTCTGTCACCCCCCTCCATCATAGGAACAAAGCCGTATATCACGCGCCTATCATGAATATTGACCTTTCAATTGATGTTTCTCGTTGCAGATATCGGCAGCTACTAACAACGATTCGGCGAGCCGCCGAGACGCCTCCAAAGGCCAGTGCGTCTGGTACGGCGAATGCAACCTCACGCCCGTCAGCAACACCAAGCAAAACTGTCCCTACAACGGTCCACCGAAGCCCCTTAACGGTACCGGCATCGAAATACTCAAGAGAAGATGTCCCGACATAGATCCCGCTTTGACGTGTTGCGACTCGGACCAGCTCCACACCCTCGAAAAAAATCTGGAGTTGCCGGATACGATGCTGGGAAGGTGCCCTTCCTGTATGGCGAATTTTCTGAGACACATCTGCCACATGACCTGCTCACCGAACCAGGCCGAGTTCATGAAAGTGAACAGCACCACCGTGAATCCCAAAACGAATAAAACTTATATCACGGAACTTGATGTCTACATCTCCAACGAGTATATCACTGGCACTTTCAACTCTTGCATACAGGTCAGTGTGCCGTCCACTGGTCGCAAGGCACTGGATTTGATGTGTGGAGATTGGGGAGCCTCCAGATGTACCCCCCTTAGGTGGTTCATGTATATGGGGAATAAGAAGACACCGCAAGTGCCGTTCCAGATAAATTGGCATAATCAGACGGGTAGTAAAAAGGGTTTTGTTCCCATGGATCCGACAACTGTTCCTTGCAGTAAGGCTTTGAATGTAAGTTTTTTTTTCCACCACTAGCTATAGAACCTACCATTATCCAATACTGTCTGTAGATTAATCGAGGAGGTGGTACATTCATTATTCCAAATTTTTTGGAATTTTCTCTCATCGTTTCTATAAAATAAAAATATGAATATTATTTCAATATACGTGTATTAAGGACAAATCAGATGATTTGCCCCAAAATGTCACTGCATTCAAAGAATTTTCCTATCAGAGAGCTTAAAAGAAAAATTCACTAGCTTGTCAGTGACAATTTGTATTGAAAAAAATTTGAAGAAGATAAATGAAGGTAGGTCAGTGACAATTTGTATTGAAAAAAGTTTGAAGAAGAGAAATAAAGGTATATAGAAAAAATATCAAATTTTCACTCATCTTTGGACGTTTCGGGACCGAATCTGCTCCCGTTTTCAACATAAAAAAAAAATGGTTATTTTAATAGCAAAGTCGCATCTGTCTTGAAACTATTCAGTTCTCAGTGACAATTGGTGACGTTGGCAATCAAATGAGTTACAGGATGTTTTCATTAATTAATCTTGAATTTACCATTTTCATTTTCAGATTTCAGTAGTGAATACCATGTTCTGTCTATATCAACTGAAGAAGAAGCAATGCTATTGTCTCCGTTCAAGAAAATGGTAAATTCAAGATTGATTAATGAAAACATTCTGTAACTCATTTGATTGCCAACGTCACCAATTGTCACTGAAAACTGAAAAGCTTCAAGACAGATACGACTTAAAATAATCATTGTTTATGTTGAAAACGGGAGCAGATTCGTTCCCAAAACGTCCAAAGATAAGTGAAAATTTGATATTTTTTCTATATACCTTTATTTCTCTTTTCCAAACCTTTTTCAATACAAATTGTCACTGACAAGCTAGTGAATTTTTCTTTTAGGCTCTCTGATAGGAAAATTCTCTGAACACAGTGACATTTTGGGACAAATCATCTGATTTGTCCTTACTACATGTATATTGAAATAATATTCATATTTTTATTTTATAGAAACGAGGAGAGTAAATGCCAAAAAATTTGGAATAATGAATGTACCATTATTCAATCTTTCTCTAGGCGTAAAGTGTGTTTTTCTACTTCTGTCAAAAAGACTGCACTTCTCAAATATATTTTGTGTGCCTAAAGTGTACAATAGTAGGGAAGCCCAAGTGGGGATTTCGGGATTTGCTCAAGCGCGGCAGATTAACATGAGAAGTACTCCCACCATACCTGGGCTCTTTATATGGTGTCGAAAGATTAGGGCAGCCGATCAAATTAATAAAAAAAAAATCGATCATCAGATATACTCGAGCGCATCAGATTAAGACATGGTATGTTAGTTACATGCAGAAAAGTGTGCAATTCAATAATCTGACGACTTGGGCGTGACATAAGAAAATGGGAGAGCCACAAAGTTGCAAAAAAAGTTACCTGTACATTCTTGAGCGCGGTTAATTTTTTTCTTATTTTGAAGGCAATTAGTCACGGATCACGGAAATAACATAATCTGCCGATTTGCACAAGCCGAAGTAGCGAAAATCATCAATTAAGTATGGTGCTTGCAGCCACTGGGAACTATGTATGTAATTGTGGTAACGTAGGAAACTGAAAAAAAAGTATCACTTCGTATATTGTTATCAATCAGCTCATAAGGAGGAATCTGAAAATGCAATAAAATACAAGGTGTGCTATAAGAAAAAGTATAACTTTGATACGCCACGCATTTTTGAGTAACCCTGTACAACGCAAAATATTCCAGAAATGTACTGCTCATGCTATCTGTGTTGTTTTTCTTTGTAAATATTTACAACTATATCAACTATGACTTTGTCAATGAGAATTTTCTTCCGACAATTAAGTATATTTTGATTTGATTTGAACTTAAGAAATACTAATTTATATCGAACTTATGACTACTATTTATGTAAAACGATTTATATCACGCGGTATAAGACTGTCTCTCTGACACTGGCTGCTCGACTGAATGACGGCAGTTGTCCGGCCGTTTATATAATAGATCCCTTGGTAGGCTTTGTTTCTCGAATGTTCTCGAATGATTTTCCGTACCCTTCTTTTTGTTCTATACCTTTTCAACTTCAATTTCGGAAAAAGTAATCTCGATTTCAGAATTGGTTAGTTCGATTTCAGAAATGGTAAACTCAATTTCAGAATCGGTGAGATGAATTTCAGAAAAAGTCCATTCAATTTCAGAAATGGTAAGTTGTATTTCAGAATTGGTAGGTTCAATTTCAAAAAAAAAATCCTTATACTTGTTCGAAATGTTTCCAATTGTATGTGAGATTAACAAACCATATTTACAATATTCAACTCGTCAAGAACAATTCAATAACATAATTATAATCTCAATTTAATCCACAAATGCCTTCCATCCGAATCGCTGGAAGATAATAGCGTTGCACATGATTATGAGAATGCAAACACATTTCAGGTGTTATCATTCTCATTGAATGCTCTGCACATTCCTCAAGACATCGCATGAATTCTATCTGGTTGAGCAAGCTGTTCGGATCCCCAGCTATGACCCTTTGGCGATGCTCTTACAAGAAGCTCTTCACTTCTGACTTGAAGGCACCCCATATATGTTCTGATTCAACATAGGGCTCTCAAACACCGTTCATCCACTTCAAACAATCTTCTCTTTTGCAATTAAAAACATTTCAAACATATAAAAGGATTTCATCTTCTGAAATTGAACCTACCAATAATAATTCTGAAATACAACTAACCATTTCTGAAATTGAATGGACTTTTTCTGAAATTCATCTCACCGATTCTGAAATTGAGTTTACCATTTCTGAAATCGAACTAACCAATTCTGAAATCGAGATTACTTTTTCCGAAATATAACTTACCGATTCCGAAATTGAAGTTGAAAAGGTCTTAGAACAACACCTCTCTCTCTAATAATTGTTCCATCGATTGTTTCCGGAACATTCCAGAGTCTTCTGTCACGTTATTTGTCACCGCGGCATATATTGAGTGTTTGGAAATATGCTGGTACATATAGAAATCATTGGGATGTTGAAGAACAAACTGGGATGCGTGTTACAGGATGATTGTTGTACTCCTGCCTTCCTGACGATGTTTGTAGAGCCCCTCTAAGGGAAATATCATTGCAATATTTTTCGGTTATCAGAAACACGTGGGGCGCATAAACTATTAATATCTGATGCGCTCGAGTATATCAATGTGATTTTTTTCACACTTTCAAACACCTGTACACGCACTCCCCACCAGTGAAAGGTTATATATCATTTGAACTTTTTTTCATTTTCGCATCTAATCTTCACAATCTGATACGTCCTCCACGACGATCCAGTAAATCCCTATTTAGTCTCTTTGTCTACCCTACTACAATTTCTTAATATGGAAATATTGTTTCATTATTTTACGGAAAAGTGTGAAAAAGAGTATACTTTTTTCACTGTTGTTGCTATGCGATGGAATGAGTGCTTGCGTGAAAGGTGCACATACATACACTGCTTTGTTGTTAGGCTATTTTTTTTACAAGTCTGTTCGAACCAAGGGGTGTGGCTGCAAAATGGTCGTTCTCGATAGCCACGCACCACACACTTTGATATTGCATCATTTTTGTTCGAACATACTTGTTCGTTGAACAAAACAGCCCACCAACAACGCAGTCTATCGGCTCCTTTACGGGATTCAGCAAGGCAGCAAGCGAACAAATCAAGGCGACTGACTTCGTATTTCGTATGGAGTGCCAGTGAAATAGAGATGGGAGCGGGAAGATGGCGCCACGATATCCTCGCGTATTAGATAATAATTTGCTCGCATCTCATGTATGATTTGATCAGCATCGCTGAACGCGAGCGGGTGAGCGATTTATTCAAATTTGTCGAAGGTGGCTCTGCGTATTTCGTGCTTAGAAATCAGGTGTTATCAATAAAGTGACATGAAATGAGTAAATATACTTGATAATTGTTCTATTTTCACTTTCAATCAATGTGGACGAAAGGAATTATAGATGAATTGTTAAATAAACGCGTGCGAATTTGACAAACATTTATTTCCAACTGCTGAAAAGGTAGTTCTCGTCTCAAGAGCTGTACATATAAAAACAGGATGTTTTTGTACAATAAAAACTATACCGTGTTGTTCGAGGTTTCAGCTATTTTTATATATGAAGATTCAACGATATATAACAATAATAATTGCGAAATATCATTTAATCATTCACATCATAAGTTGAATGAGGTTGTCCTCTTTTTTGACAGTTGTAGGAAAAATATTGTATGTAACACGTGCGTACAGTGTTTTTTTGCTCAGGAATTGTCAACATTTCCTAGTCGGAAAAAAGTACCAGTTTTCGCACTTGTTACATAGATAACTATTTTTCTACCAAGGTAGTTTTCGCCATTTTATCGAGAAATAATTATGAAACATATAATATAATCAATTAATTTTCAGGTAGTTTTACCTTCTTTGTTATGTGTCATGCACCAAACCACCAAAGCAATATACAGTGTCATTCATAAAGTAGGCATCATATTATGTGAAACACTTAATAATAATTTATTTGGAAATTCGACTTGGGCTTAAAAAATATGAAAAATGAACTACTCGGTTGCGGTCTTACTACATCAAAAGTTACATTTTGTCAAAGTAACCGCTGAGAATAGGCTTATTTGTTTGAATTTTAAAATGATGTTAATGAGAAAAGTTTTTTCTATTCCAATTTAATATATATATATTATGTGTCTCGAATTTGAATGTTCTATTAAAACTTTTATTTTTTGATATTTTTTCAATTCTTATTTATCGCTTGGAGCGCACGAAAGGGAATCCCTATAATGTCTAATATCATAATATCGAAAAAAAAATTAAAAAAAAAAAATAACAACTCCACAGTAAACGCTATTTGACGATGACGTGAGTCATTTTGATTATAGGATACACCTTTTTTATCACTGTAAAACTGATTGTTCTAGTAGGTATGCGCCTGATATGTAACTCCAATTTCTGTCGTGTCAAGTTTGATTGTTTGGTATTGTTCACGCGTAAATTAGCATAATGAGCCGTTTTACTGAAATTTCGTCTGAAGAAACCACAAAAAATATAAGAAAATCAATTCCGCAAACTACCAGTAACACGAAATCATCAATAAAGGTAATCCTTATTGTTGTATATATTTGTATATTTTCGTTGTTTATCTAGCCAAAATACACTCGTTTTTTTTTCAATTGGATAAATTTCCTTATTAACTCAAAAATTTTCCATAAGCAATTTCTCTCGAAAAACTCACATGCCAGTTTTTCTCGTAAAATTAGTGATCAGCAAATGTTTTTCCTTTGCAAGAGAAATGTATTCGATAATAAAAGCTGTTGTGTTTTCACTGGTGTCAAAAATATTTCATTCCAGTAGCTTTATCATGCTATAATACTAACTTTTAATCACTCATTATCGACAAATATATGATTTTCTTCAGAAAATAACCTGCTTCAAATTTTTGTTATGTTTGATGAAAAGTTGATGCATAATCTATCATTCAAGAGCGAAATTTATTTATATTGATTTTTTTCACTACTACTAAAATTATGCCAAAGTCTTCTATGAAAATATCATCAAACTATTTTACGGCGACCTTTCACTTTTCTATAGATACTTCCACGAGAAATGTTCCTCAGGAATCTCTGCTATAATTCCCTCACTAGCGATACCAGTCAGACGAACTTGACAGGCCCAGTCAGCACACATTTCGTCGTTAATCTTGAAAAATGTCGAACATCACTCTACCAGAACTCGTTCGTCTATAGAACGGCGAGGCTTTGGAATTATTTGACAAAGTATTCCCAAGAATTTGTATCCTCCAAGAGTCAAAAAACATTATAGGAATTCCCTTTTGTGCGCTCCAAGAGATAAACAAATATCTAACCAAAGTTTAGGACAGTTTAGTTAAGAAATCAAAAAATATCAAGAACTAAAAGTTGCAACTTATCTGAGTAAACCATTTTGAAATTCGAACAAATAAATAAGCCTATTTTCAGCGATTAATTCTGAAACTGTGACTTTTGGCAAGTAGCGAAAGTCACGTGACTCGACCGAGTAGGCTATTTTTCATAATTTTTGAAGCAAAATTCAACAACTCCCAAGTCAAGTTTCAAAATAAATTATTATCAATAGTTTTTCCCATAAAACCATTTCATAGTTTCAGAACTCTTTCATACTTGAAGATACAAAAATTGATCATCAATGTTATATGTCTACTGGTTTCAATTTATTGCGGAAACGGACTTCCCAGAATGATTATATCTAACAAAAGCGTTCGTTAAGATAAACCATCTAATTCCGTCATACCTTCAAAAATGTTGGCTAGTATCCAAATCTAAATTTATAATGATTCATTGTCATGTTTTTGTTTTCAATTTCATTTCTGGGTTTCATTGTTTTTTAATGGAAATTCTCTGTTGTCATTCTTAGCGTAACAGCGTAGCTTGTTCAGGGGGGAAGATCGAGTGGCAATGACGAACTGTCATTTTATTGTATAGTGTGCGCCGCATAAAATTGAACCATCCCTTAACTTCTAACAAAATTATTGGAGAAAAAGTTGCATAAAAGTATTCGAATTTTGATTTCAAGATATTGTTTGATATACAGGGTCACTTATTTTTCAGAAATGAATATCAACTTTTGTTTTTCAAAAGGAACACTATGTATATTTTTCGACGATTCAATGGAGATGTTTCTTCTGCATCTATTGATACCAACAACATGCATATTTGGATCGAAAATGATTGAGTTATTGACGATTGCAGTTGACGAAAATACTCATATCACATCATGTATGTGAACTTGGTGGGATTTGAAAAAATGTCAATAACAATATTTATGCTCCATGGAGATGTCCATATATTAGTTTTTTTTTGAAATTCAAAACGTTCCGAGTGAATAAAAATGGGCTACAGTTTGAATGAAAGATGTGATATCTTAGATATACAGGGTGTTTCATAATTGAATGCTGATCCTTGAGGGCGATAATCCTTGGATGATTTCAAAGAGAAAAGTTCATATCAACATATGTCCTAAACCTCTTAGTTATTGAGCTACAGGGTGATGAAATTTCAAGAAAAAAATGAGTTTTTCATCATAATTTTTTATCACTCTTAGATATTGTTATGATATTTTTTATACACCTTCTCATTATTAAGGAGCATTATTTTACGTGAAAGATATTTAAAAATTCTCACCAGTGGCGTCCGTACGGGGTTTGAACTGACAATTTTTGAAGAAAAAATAGTACGCCACTGATTTTTCTGAGAACCAGATTTTTTTTTCAATTATCATTCATTTTGGAGCAAATTTGGTTCCTAGACTTACTTTCATACAACGTACCGTTTTCGCGTAAAAAAATAAAAACCAAAGAATTTTGTTCCTTCAGTTCTTGGATATTGTTTTTGGTAATTCAGTAGACACCCACTATGAGTGGAAACACATTTTGTATTGGGAAAAAAATCAAACTTTTACTTTAACCAGTGATATCCTCGTAGACCTGATATCGAATGTTTAGTTTAAAAAAACGCTGTACGCTTCTGATTTCAACACCCTGTAACTCAAAAACTAAGAGGTTCGGGACATATGTTGATATGAACTTCTCTCCTTAAAATCATCCAAGGATCATCGCCCTTTAGGATCAGCATTCAATTATGAAACACCCTGTATACATGTTTGTGGGAAAAATGCAACCGCTGCTTGTAGAGAATATGCGCTTCTGTTTGGAGAGCGTCCACTACCTTCTCGGAATACCTTCAAGGGGATATTCGAGAAGTTCAGACGAAATAGAGGAAATTTGAAAGATTTGAAGAGGAGTCGACAGAAAAAGATCCTTGTAGAAGGGACAGAGGAAAATATACTCCTTTATGTTATTGAAGATCCAAATCGTTCAACTAGAATGGCTGCGAGTTATTTTAACATATCCATCACAAGTATCAGAAGAGTTTCAAGGAATAACCATATGAAGCCGTATAAAGTATTGCCAGTGCATTATTTATTTCCACAAGGTCATCTAAACCGTTTACAGTTTTGTCGTTATATTATTGAAAGACATAATCGTGATGCAAATTTCACTAGGAACATTATATTCACAGATGAGTATTCATTTTCAACATCGTAAAAATGAACATAGCTGGGCTACTGAGAATCCTAGAGCAGTAAAACCAATCAAAAAGCAGGGCCGGAGAAGTGTAAATGTCTGGTGCGGTGTTTGTAACACTGAAATTCTTCAAATTTCTTCAAACAAAATAACGAGGAAAATAACTAAAAATCTTGAATACTACAAAAAAGTTTTTAAAATTTCAAAATTGCATCACAATCCAGTTAGATATTGTCAGAGAAGTGCATGTACCTCTTTATTTCTTGGAATTTATTTCTAGACATACTGGAAGCAACGAATGGTGCCCAAACTTTACTGTCAACGCTCCAGTAGATGGGTTCTCGGGGGTAATTGCCAGAAAGCAGAAGAATTTCTATACTCATTTTTATGTCGACCTCGGTTAGAAAATTTATGGTTATTTTTTTGTCAGGCACAAGGGTTTGATTGTTCATCTCTTTAGTTAACATGCTCGACATTTACGCCATTTGTGAGTACATTTCGAAATTACGAGTTTTTGGTACATTGCAGAACAAAATTACCACGATATTATTTTGTTGAAAAATTTCAATAGATGTAGATAGTTGACCATAATTTGCAGTGTACTCAAATGAGTACAGTGGGAGGTAATGGGTTAATGTACAGAAAACCTTCTTCGTGCCTATCTGCAGCGAACTATCGCAACTTCCGAATTACAATAGAATTAGTCTCCAAGATAACTTTTACATGAATTCTTCCAACTCGATAAAATACTTAGGGATAGAAACAGGTAGCCACATAAAATGGGACGAGCAAATTACCTCGCAAATTACCTTTCTCCTAAAGAAACTAAGATCTGTGGTATATAAGATAAAACAACTCTCAAGAATATTCGGAGAAAATCAATTAAGAATGTTATATCACACACTCTTCGAACCCCATTAGACATACGGAATCATCGGATATGGAGCAGCAAAGAATGTCCACCTAAAGAAAATCGAAGTCATTCAGAAACGAATTTTAAAAATATTATATGAAGAGCCACCACGCTATCCCACAGAACTTCTATATCTCAAAACAAAAATATTTGACATTAAACAACAATACTTCTTAAGTCTGGCAACAAATCAATTCATAAATATACAAGAACTGCTTAGAAAATATTATGAACAAAATACCAGAGGTCGTTACCTTTACCAAATTCCATTTGTTCACAAATCGATATGCCAGAGAACTTACAGTTACCTAGGACCAAAGGTTTTCAACGCAATACCAGAAACCCCTTAGAAAAGCACAAATAAAAAAATATGTCCTCGGAAATCCGCGGCAAAAAATTCATGAAGTTATAGATATAGATATGTAATAACAAGAATAATAATATTCGAATATGATTACACACCTACATAGACATTTTGCACATATATACACTTTTTACATATTTAAGACATTGTTAACATCTATGCACGTTACTTTTCAACACTTAAATTTTCAAAAATTGTATATGTCTTAGCTTATAGAACAAGTAGACCTCAAATTAATAAGTATAAGCAGTATATAAGTTAACATGTTCAATTAATCATAATTTTTTAACCATTGTATTTTATCTTTACATGAAACTTTATAAAGTTGTATCTTCGTCCTATATCAGTGTATCACATATATTTTATATATATATACCGGGTGGCTACGGAAGTATTGCCTACGGAATATCTCAGTTATTGTATGAAGTAGGTTTGTGAAATTTTGAGCGTCGTTATAATGACATAAGAGCTAGAATTTGAGCATATTGACATGTCGAAGTTAACTTCCGGTCTGGCCGGAAGTAACATCAACTTTCTTATTTCAAATAGAAACCCTATTTTTTTTCTTTTCGCTTCATTCAGCATTCAATTCCCTTTCTAATGACATATCACAAGTTGGTATCTAACCAGAAACTAGATCAGAAAAAAAATATTATTGAAATTCACCGAGAAGGCCGTGGAAGCAAAATGAAAGTCAAAAATTGAAAAGTTGGCTATGAAAACCATACGTCACTTGATAACAGTTGCTACTACTTTGATACTTCATTTTCATTCGTCGGCGTTATGAAAAGCCGCCAAAAAAAATATTGGAAAAATTGGGAAAAAAACAATACTCTGTAGGTCCATAACTTAAATAGGAACATACAACTTTTTCTTGCCTGTACTATTCAGTATAATCATTCCTTTCTAATGATATAATAGGAAGTCATTTTTTGGCTTTCATTTTGCTTCCACGGCCTGCTCGGTGAATTTCAATAATATTTTTTTTCTTTTTTCTGATCTAGTTTCTGGTTAGATACCAACTTGTGATATGTCATTAGAAAGGGAATTGAATGCTGAATAAAGCGAAAAGAAAAAAAAATAGGGTTTCCATTTGAAACAAGAAAGTTGATGTTACTTCCGGTCAAACCGGAAGTTAACTTCGACATGTCAATGTGCTCAAATTCTAGCTCTTATGTCAATATATCGACGCTCCAAATTTCACAAACCTACTTCATACAATAACTGAGATATTCCGTAGGCAATACTTCCGTAGCCACCCGGTATATATATATATATATATATATACCGGGTGGCTACGGAAGTATTGCCTACGGAATATCTCAGTTATTGTATGAAGTAGGTTTGTGAAATTTGGAGCGTCGATATATTGACATAAGAGCTAGAATTTGAGCATATTGACATGTCGAAGTTAACTTCCGATCTGACCGGAAGTAACATCAACTTTCTTATTTTGAATGGAAACCCTATTTATTTTTCTTCTCGCTTTATTCAGCATTCAATTCCCTTTCTAATGACATATCACAAGTTGGTATCTAACCAGAAACTAGATCAGAAAAAAATTATTATTGAAATTCACCGAGTAGGCCGTGGAAGCAGGATGAAAGCCAAAAATTGAAAAGTTGGCTATGGAAACCATACGTCACTTGATAACAGTTGCTACTACTGTGATATTTTATTTTCATTCGTCGGCGTTATAAAAAGCCGCCAAAAAATATATTGGAAAAATTGGGAAAAAAACAATACTCTGTAGGTCCATAACTTAAATAGGAACACACAACTTTTTCTTGCCTGTACTATTCAGCATAACCATTCCTTTCTAATGATATAATAGAAAGTCATTTTTTGGTTCTCATTTTGCTTCCACGGCCTACTCGGTGAATTTCAATAATAATTTTTTTCTGATCTAGTTTCTGGGTAGGTACCAACTTGTGATATGTCATTAGAAAGGGGATTGAATGATGAATGTAGCGAAAAAAAAAATAGGGTTTCCATTCAAAATAAGAAAGTTGATGTTACTTCCGGTCAGACCGGAAGTTAACTTCGACATGTCAATATGCTCAAATTCTAGCTCTTATGTAATTATATCGACGCTCCAAATTTCACAAACTTACTTCATACAATAACTGAGATATTCCGTAGGCAATACTTCCGTAGCCACCCTATATTACTTTATCCATATTTTATATATTATATCTCACTTTTTTTCTCCTATTTATTTAGTAAATACAAATTTATGTTAGCTTTATAAGAGCCACTGAATGCGTCCACAAACAAGCAGTCCACTGCTTTGTGGTATATTCTTTATTCACCCCTATACTATCATTTTTGTGAATGAATTATTATTATTATTATTAGTATTATTATACCAATTTTTATCATCTTCAGGCGAACACACCAGCATGCAACTGTGTGGATTGTGAAGACAGCTGTCCTGCACCACCACCTCAGCCTCCACCACCCCAACCATTCAAACTTGCTGGATACGACGGTTATGCGTTTTTGATGGTTGTCGTATTCGTCGTGGGATCTGTCATGTTTCTGGTGATGGTCACCGCTTGTTCCAGAAGAACCGATGATTTGGGTGAGTTTGTGTGGTGTTTGGTGACTAATTTTGTTTTTCAGTTTGTTTCAGATGTTTCAGAATCTATTTGTGTTATACACTTTTTCTTTTGTGTGGAGTTTTGTTGTTATTTCAATTTGGTTTGTGATGAAAGAGAAGATGTTGAACGATAATGAATAATAGTTAGTAATGATTTTTTGCTCAATTTCAATGATTCCTTCTCGAAAGCATCATTATGAGAAACCGGGCTCAACGTGTATTTTTCTTTCAATCAAGTTTTTTTTAGTATATTTTGCACCATCTCGATCTCGTTAGTACCTAGCTTACAAAATATCAAGGATTTAAATTCAAATTGACGAATATCGCTCAGCAGTGAACTCAGCTTCAAGGCTCAATCTTTGGCAAGATTGAGTTAGATTTTGCAACAACAACATGGTTACTCAGGACAATGAAGAAGGAGAAGTTGCGATGGCATCTAGCAGTAGAGAAATTGTTTGAAGCTTAGTTTTCTGCTAGGCGATTTTGGCTTCGGCGATGCTAGCGATGAAACGTGTGATGATATCATTGGTCCATGGCAGCTAACCAATTCGAATTAACCAATATTATTATCACATGAAGACATCCATTTCGATGCTTGGTATTACTATCAGCAATAACCTTTCTTGGGAAAATCACATGAGATCAATTGCTAAAAGTGCATCCCATCAACTAGGTTTTCTGTTTCGGGCCAGGAGCTATTTCACTTCCAATCAGCTGCTTATGATCTATAAGGCACAGTTCCGACCTGTCCTGGAATACTATTCCCATTTTTTGAGTGCAGCACCCAAACATACCCTGACACTGTTGGATTCTGTCCAAAAAAGGGCAATTCGTCTAGTGGGTGATGCCTCGCTCAGAAACTCACTCACTTCTCTGGAACACTGTAGAAAAGTTGGCGATCTGGCTTTATTTTATAGATATTTTCATGGACGATGCTCTTCTGAAATATCAACAATTTTTCCTCCCTTGGCAGTCCCCGTGAGATCAACCCGTCGAGTTGAAGCTTCTCACCCCTTCGTGGTCACTTTGGAGACCTTCAGAACACCTCTTTCCAAAGACTCGTTCATCCAACGAACAGCGGGGCTCTGGAACACATTGCCAGGGGAGGTGTTCCCCGAGGCATATAACCTCCAGAAATTCAAGAAGAACACCAATCCCTACCTTATTTCCCTTGGTTCTCACGATGTTCTGAGAACATTACAGGATATAGCTCTTCGTGGGAACGAGAACAAAAAAAATCACGTTTCATCGGAAAAGCCAAAATCTCTGATAACTGAGCCTGACTTTCAATCAATGCCAGGAGTTAGAAATGTTTTCCCCCATCGCTATACGTCATCGCAACGTTGATGACCTTGAATTCCTCCAATTTGGTTTAGATCGCCCTGACCTAACCTGTAACTGACTTTCGTCATAGTCAAGTTACCTCAATATTTCAAGAATAAAAATAACAAATTATTTATACATGATGGATAGAATGGTCTCTTCAAAAAAAGAGCCAATTTTTGTTGTTGAAATATTCGTGGTTTGGGAGACTATTTGGCTGATCCACAATGAGAGAAACTATCTCTGCAATCGTGATTTCATATCTACTTGAGAAATTAATCAATTTTATCGGTTTTCAGATTATTTTTTCATCAAATAGATGGAAAATCATGTCAGATCCATCGCAAAAGCTTCTACACAGAAACTCGACTTTTTATTCCCTGAGGAAACCTACTTTACACCTCCTCACCTTATGATCCACAAAGCACAGAACCGGCACGTTTTAGAATATTGTTTTCACATTGGAGTTCAGAACCCGAACATACGCTGATGCTATCAGATTCCATTTTATGGTTGGTGATGCCGCTTTCCTAATGCCTTTCGATAAAATACAATGTTATTACATGCCTTGAGGACATATATTTCATTTCGTTATCAGCTGACGGTCAAAATTTGCCGACTGTTCTTGGCATAGTAGGAGTGATGCAAAATTTGTATATTATGATGAATATGTAAGTTGAAATAACAAACCTAAATAAATATTAATACACTAATTCGTTACTTGAAAACTATGTTGATCAACAAGATACAAAGACGATTTTTGCATTGATAATTCATTTCTGATTGATGAACAATTAATCTTCATGTATTAAAGTTGAGTTGTTGATGGGACTGGCCGTATTTTTAATGGTGATAAGAAATGAAAATGGTTATTTCATGGAAGCTATTCCTTGATGACTAATAGTAATTTCTTGAAAGTATACTCATATTTTTATTCCCTGAAGCGATTTTCAGCAGATAAGTTAGTAGAATATAATCTTTTGAAAACAAACTATTGATTGATTGATTTGTACATTTTCTAATCTTTTGCACATCATGGTTTGAAAATTAAATAATATTTCATTACATAGTATCCTATAAATATGATAGCATCGACTTTTTTCCATTTGAACTATGTATAGATGATAATTTATATACTAGAAAATAGTTCAAATGATTACAAAGCATGATTTATGTCGCATCCAATTTGATTTGTTTGAAAATTGAATAATTATTTAGTATCTCGGTTTAGTGTATATACACTAAATATGTTCAACAAAATTGGGGTGCAAAGGATATTTTGACCTTGATAATTTCTAGCTTTTCTGAATTTAAAAATTGCGAAAGTGAAAAGAAAATTTAGACTTGCCGCCTGTCTGTGAAGAAAAAAGAACCAGTCATTAGCATCATCTTTATTTATCATCACAAACCAAACCATGTCTATAGCATGTATTATTTGGTAGTTACTGGATCTGGGTGTTTGGCTAGCACTATGAGTGAATAGCGTGGTTTTGTAATTTTTTCCACAGGAGTCAAAATGCACAACTATGAGAGAGAACTGTTCCAAACTGAACCGGAGAATAGAGCAGAGGAATGTCAAGGTATTGATAAATGTGCAGGCTTTTGCGGATTTATACTTTTGTGTTGTATTCTTTTTGGTTCTGTAACTCACATGAATTTTGGTGCTTTGAATACTATGCAGGCTGGTGTTATGAGAGTTTTATATATTATTTGGAGAATCAAAACTACTTTTTATTATGGTATTTACAGTCCCTATATGAAACGCTCATCTCTTGTGATATAAACACCATTCATAATAGTGTGCCGGTAGTCGCAGCTCCTTTCTTTGGAGTTAGTGAGATCACGATGCATCGTGATGGCAACCATACATGAAATGAATGTCAGTCAGGCATATTGGTGCTCATGGTCTAGAACTTGATTTCAGGTGATTTATTCATACAACTGTCTAAGTAGATATCTATCTATGCTAACCATTTTGAGATTTGGTTATTGGGTGTTTAATCTGATGTTTTGTGGTTTCTATTTAAAAAATCAGCTTTCATTATTTTAAATATGTGTATAGGTACTATAAATCATTAACTCAAATACAATGTATCTTTATACTCTCAATATCATCACTAAAATGTATTATAAAATGATTTTCGATTTAACATACAACACTTCAGTCAAATAAAAAATAATCTCACCTAGAATGGTTTCTTTCAATTACTGCAGTAAGGTGGTGTTTAATGTTTTTTTTCTATCGGGAATAGTTATTCAATCAGTGAATGTGACAGCAAGGCATACACTTAATTTGGCGAGTTTCTCCCTTATTTTAGAATTTGTTATCACCACAGTGCAGTACAAAATATTCAATAGAAAGGTAGGTGTAGACTTTTGTATCGGATCGTTCCAAGGTAGAGTCCTCGTGTTATCTCAGATGTTTGGATACTTGCAGTACACAATTTCATTGGAAGATGCTGAACACAACCTCAATGGGCATAGAAATCACTGTTTGTAGAAAGTGTGCATCAAGATCCACATTGAAGGTTTTAGCCGTAGCCTAATCATACCTTTAGTTTTTGTATTATATTATTGATTTCCAAGAAAACTGGCCATAGTCTTTAGGGCTGTCCAGCAAAACTTTGGAAATTTTCAATTTCACATAGACCTCAAGCGGTAGTAGCGCCATCTGGTGAGATTGAAAATGTTAGTCCTCTTGTGTATTTTTTGCATGTAATAGTTTCTCTTTCAAATAACTGGGCAGGATTTGATATTTCTAAAGGGTGACACAGGTTATCGGGCCACCCCTGTAAGTTCTGCATTCGTGAACGGATTTTACTGAAATTTGGTACAGTTATATAAGCAACCATTACGGATTTGATTACATTAAAATCCATTATGACGGACTTCTGGTTTTTCTGGAAATGCCAGCAACTTTGATTTTTCAAATAGAACACCCTGTATATTTTTACATATTCAAGTTCAACAGGTCAAAACAAGTGCATTCTTGATGTCAAATGTCATTTATTCCACAGCCTACCTAATTGAAAAATTATTCTAACTGCAAGGAAATTCATAAACTAGTTGTTGATTTGTGAATGTATACAATTTGTTACTGAACCAAAAAACAAAACTGATACTTCATTTTGTTCCTTAATGTATGTTCTAGAGAGACGAGTAGGTGGCCCATAGGGGTTCCATTTGAAAAAAAATAATTTTTGATCAAAAAGTGATGTGGATGAATTGATTCCTGGATAAGTGACACAAAAAAACATTTTTCAGAAAAAAATATGTTCTTCTGTTATGTGTGACTCATTGTGAATAGTATTGACCACATCTCATTTATCCACGAGGTAAAATGAAAAAACAATTTTAATTTAAATTTTTTCGAAAAATTGACATTTGAAATAAAGATTGCACTTGTTTCGACCTGTTGAACTTGAATATGTAAAAATATACAGGGTGTTTCATTTGAAAAAACAAAGTTGCTGGCATTTCCAGAAATACCGGAAGTCCGCCATATTGGATTTTAATGTGATCAAATCCGAAATAATTGCTTACATAACTGTACCAAATTTCAGAAAAATCCGTTGACGAATGCAGAAGTTACAGGGGTGGCCCGATACCCTGTGTCACCCGGTATGTTGTGGAATGCCTGGCTTGAGCATCATTTGATATTCAATATAAATATTATGTTTTGTTTTTACGACATGGTGTAAATAATAATTACTAACTGGAATTTTTTGAATATGGTATATAATGTATATTATAGTGACGCATCTGAATATCCATAAAATGACTAATACATTTAATTTCACGTTTTTTATTGGTTATAGTATTCGGAGATGTTTTGTTTATGGACATTAATTTTGACATTGAATGCATACATATATACATGGTAATTAGGTATAATGAGTAGATACTGATTTTCCTTACCAATAAATCACTAATGAACATTTCATACAATAACATAACATTGACTACTTGAATTCAAGAAAAATCATAGTTGCGTTGTTGCAAAGTCGCAAGTCCCCGCTGAGAGAAACTTGATTTGCAAAAATTCAACATACCGGGTGATTCTTCAAGGTAGCTCACCCATATAACTTTTATTATTGAAGATAAAAAAAGAAATTCGGTGGTTGTATAGTATATTCCAATTTACTTTTTTTGTATATTTACTGGCTTTGTCGTACTTCCAGATTGGCTTTAAATTACTCCAACTTTTGATTTCTGATTGGGCCTACAATATATCATCACATATTTCGATCGAGAATTACATTCTAAATCCAACAACAATTTTTACAATTTTTATTCTTAGATTTCAGATCTAGAATGTCCATGAATCGTGTAAATCCCTTCATTCTTGTTCAAGTAACATGAGGAAAATACGACTTTGGATCATGATAAAATTATTTGAAAGTCACAAATATGGATTTTCCAGTTGACTTTTATTGTAGGGAATCTCGAACGGAATAGAGGTGGCTCTTCGGTTTTTGTGGAAGATCATTTCCATACGAATAACTTGGATGCCATTCCCGATCGAAATAATTGAAAATATATTGGATTTAGGATTTCCCATATATAATTGGGGTAATTTCTGGTCAAACCGGAAGTACGACAAAGCAAGTAAATATGTCATGAAATGTACATTGAACTATAATACACAACCTTCGAATTTCGTTTTTCTACCTCCAAAAGTAAAAAAAGTCATAGGGGTGAGCCATCTTGGAGAATCACCAGGTTTATACAGATTGTCCCATTTTTAATGCTACAAACTACACATGCGTGCAGATAAGTTGTTTTTGAGATGAAGAGTTACTATAGAAAATGGCATAATCTCTATTCCTGAAGGAGATTTTGAGCGTTGAATTCAAATCTTGATTCAATCATTCATCACTCTTCTTGAATATGCCAGTAATAGGTGGTATAATTCAACTATTGTGGAAAGTGACAAAGTTCAAGAAATGCACTTTCCAACGAGATTTGTTTTATGTTTCAGTGTATGTTCACCATTTCTGAAAATCTTATGTTTGGAGTTGAGTTGAGTTTTCAAATTATGATCCGATTCTTTTCAAAATTGGTATCTGGGGGTTTTTTGGGTCGAGGATTATGATTCCTTCATCATAATTAAAAAATTCAAGATGGCGGATCCAATATGTCGAACGAGCTATGTAATAAATAGTGTTTTGAAAAACTTCATTAGTTGTCATCGATAGCAAAACTAAAAAGAAGTAGAAAATAAATAGTAGTTTGAGAGACAAAGTTAACATGCTTTTATGGTTAGTCAAACTGAACAGAAGTATAAAATAAAATGATGAAAGTGTGTTGTTGAATATTCAACTGAAATAGTTATTTTTGTATCTAGAGCGCGAAATGCTACTTTGGTGATCGAGATCTGATTTTTTCACGAGGCGTAGCCGAGTTAAAAAAATAGTCGAGATGACCAAAGTATTTCGCGCTCGAGTTGCAAACAAATTTTTTTCTACAAACGTCAAAAAATATAGTTCTTTAGTAAAAATATGCTTAGCTTGATATAGAAAATAGTGTTAAACTGGCTTAAAAAGCCTCCCACTATCCTTCCTCGGTATGCACGATGTTCCACGAGCATAATAGGGATTTTCTTTCGTTCGATCCAAGAGATAAAACAAAGCTATTGGTGAACATTCAGAAATGAATGATTTCGTGAATGTTTGCTCGATTGGGGACCACAAAGTTGAAATATAAATATCTCATATATTTTACATAACAGTGCGCGAAGTAGGTACTTCGCGCACTGTTTTACTTCGCGCATTGTTATGTGCAAGGTATCATGGTAACGTAGGAAACTGAAAAAAAGTGTCACTTCGCAATTTGTTATCAATGCGCGAACCTTGTCATTTTTTGACGTTTGTAGAAAATAGTTATTTTTGTATCTAGAGCGCGAAATGCTACTTTGGTGATCGAGATCTGATTTTTTTAAAGAGGCGTAGCCGAGTTAAAAAAATAGTCGAGATGATCAAAGTATTTCGCGCTCTAGTTGCAAACAACATTTTTTCTACGAACGTCAAAAAATATAGTTCTAATGTAAAAATATGCTTAGCTTGACATAAAAAATAGTGTTGAACTGGCTTAAAAGGCCTTCCCCTTTCCCTAGTTACGCACAATGTTCCACGAGCATACCAAATAGGAATTTCCTTTCGTTCGTTCCAAGAGATAGAACAAATTTATTGTTGAACATCCAGAAATAAATGATTTCGTGGATGTTTGCTCGATTGAGGACTATGAGGTTGAAATATAAATATCTCATATATTTTACGTAACAATGCGCGAAGTAGGTACTTCGCGCACTGTTTTACTTCGCGCATTGTTTTGTGCAAGGTATCATGGTAACGTAGGAAACTGAAAAAAGTGTCACTTCGCAATTTGTTATCAATGCGCGAACCTTGTCATTTTTTGACGTTTGTAGAAAAAAGTATTTTCTAGAAATAATGTAAGTACATTCACCATAAATGTCCCTCCCTTCTAGCTCACTTATTTTTGAACCGATTCAAAAATTTGAAAAATAATTTAAAATGATTTTTCAGGAAATATTTTCCCTTTTCATCAGAAAATACAGGGTGCTCGGAACAAACGATCTACAGAGTACTACTTGATTTTTTCAAATGGAACACCCTGTATTTCATTGTATTTTTTTATTCTCCCTGAAGAGCTGATTTCATCAATACATCACACTTGGGGTCTAGCGAGAATGATTACAGAGATATAGGGTGTTCTAAATCGACATTTATCAACTTTAGGATTTTTTGTGTCGAAACTATTCATTATTGGTCAGAACCGCTACTATGCCCCTATCTCAACTTTTGATTTACTATCTACTGACATTTAATTGGAACATTTACAGAGTATGTATATCTGTTCCAATTATTTGCAATTGCAATTGCATACCTTGTTGGTCTCAGCCCTGGGACCAAACGCCCCATAAGTCGAAACTTGTGCGGGGTTAGGTATACATACAAACACAAACATCCATGGCCTAACTAGGATTCGAACCTATGTCTCGGTGGGAGTCCCCATACGAACTCATCGCCTTCACGCTCTCGACCACCGAGCCGCCTAAATGTCAGTAGATAGTAAATCAAAAGTGAAGATTCGGACATGGAAGCCGTTTTGACCGATAATGAATAGATTCGTCACAAAAAAATCCTAAAGTTGAAAAATCTCGATTTTGAACACCCTATATCTCTGAAATCAATCAAATCAGCTGTTCAGGGAGAACCTAAAACTACAATGAATAATAGGGTGTTCCATTTAAAAAAATCAAATAGTACCCTGTCGTTTGTTCCGAGCATCCTGTATTTTCTGATGTAGAGTAAAAATACTTTATCGAAAATCAATCAAGATGATATTTTGAATTCTGAAATCGGTTCAAAAATAACTGAGCTAGAGGAGGGGGGGCATTTATGGTGAATCACCCTGTACATAGCAAAACAACGTTCACCGGGCAGCTATAATAAATAAAATGACTCCAAATAAATTCAATATTTGTGTACTGTCTTTCTTTCAATAAGTAGCATAGCAACACGCTCAGGGTATAGCTACTATTGGTTCTTGTACAGAGATATATTTCAATATGAGTGCATGTGGATCCAGTCAATAATTTATGTACCTTAATGTTATACACGAGTCTATACAATTTACTTATTTATTTATTTATTTCAATTATTGATCATTTAAATTGTCTATGTATCTGTATTCCAACGAGTTCAACCTCAACCTTGACTGTGAAATTTTTCATTTCACTTCATTTATTGTATTTATTTATTTATCATGCTTTGTCAACAAAAATGTCTTTCTTTGACAATAAAGTATATTTTTGATTGAAAAAGGACCTACCATAGGTGTGTATGTATTCAATGTCTCTCTTTTATTTTTTCCTTTCTGTGTGGTTTTTTTGGTGCAAACGAAATGGGGTAATGTTGGTTGCAGTGGGTTTGGTGAATGGGCACAGATCGGACGAACTTCGGGCATCGGTTGCCCGCCGGCTGGCAGTCGCCGACCATCACTCGTCCCAGGTGGCGCTGGGAGAAGGGGAGGAGAGCCCCCTACAGTCCTCCAAGAGATCTAGTATGTGCACAATGACGCTTTTTAACGATTATCGTCACCAAAAAATATGGGATGGCATGAATTAATTCATGTGAATTGAGTCGTGAATTAATTCAAACTTTCTCCAACGGAAATAATCGCATTTTTACCTATAGTCTAAGAGCCAGCGCCAAAAAGATTCTCTGAATTCACTAAACCTATTTTTTTCACAGTTTATTACAATGGTTTTGTACACAAATATACTGCGGTCAGTCAAGCCAAACTGAGAACAGGTGTCCCTGGTATATTATCGAAGTTTTCGTTCCTACCGAGGTAATGCAATGAATTTACTAAGGCTGAAAATCATTATACACATCGTACTTTTTTTACTTTTATAAATCATTACTTTTTCAACCCTGCCAAAAAATATGGGTTTCCACTTTTAAAATGAAAGATGGCTTGAAGGGGGTTACAGGATTCGCAAGGCTATTATAAACAAGATATAATGCATACACTGTTGCTGTCAGCTTCAAATCAAAATTTAATAAGTCTTGATTTTATCAGTCTTACAGACGACCCATATGCCTTACTCAAGATATCTCAGTGATGAACTAATTCTTGGTAGTTCACCAGCCTGTCATTTTCTTGGGCTACTTCAGTGTACTTTTATTATGATCAATAATTGTTTGTATTATATTTTGCCGAACCTATACAGGTTCTCCCTAGACCAATCTGACATTTAAATATTTCTGGAAGCAATGGAAATGATGAATTGTATACAGTATCATACAGTATCAGGAGAGCTACTAATGTTTACTACACTAATGTTTTTTGTTTTCGAGAATCAGATGCGGTGTTGCTATGTTAATCCATTCATTGCAGAAATTTATTTAAAAAAAGGGAATCCCCATATACGTATTAATAAACAATACGGATCATAACGGGTGCCAGGATGAAGCCAAAAATATGAAACAAATGAATATCCATAAGGATTTGGTGGCATGATACGCATGCGCCATGTGCTATTATAGTAGTCATCAAAGACATGCGTTTCGGTGGACAATGACGTTTACTAGCCTTTCAATCAAAGCAGTATGTGTCTGATCGTTTCAAAACTGTTCCTTATGGATAGTCATTTGTCTTCAAAAATCGGCTTCATGTTTCGCTATGGAAACAGATAGAGATTATCCGTATTGATTATTAATACGTATATGGGAATCCCTATAATGTTCGAAGAACATCGTGCCTACCTAGGGAGGATAGGGAGAGGAGGTGGGTATTGAAATAATGTCATAAAATCTCCCGCATTAAATTACCAAAATCCAAAAACTGTTAAAGAGATGAGATGAGGATTCCAGATGAGTTTAAATATATCCTGATTACTTGAGCCTTTCTGACTCAACTCAAACATAGTAATTCATGAAGCTCCCGTGATACCACATGATATCGTGAATTTCTCAAAATTTTCATTGGTTCAAAAGATATTCAACTGTCCTTTGGGTTTATGGATATGCTGTATATTCGATACTTCAAGTTCACGTCTGCATCATTCCATATTTTTTGGTGGTGTGAATCTAATGACCAGATTTTATCAGATATAAAGCATGTACATATGGTATTGGGTAGCTTTTACTTGAAACCAATGCATGTATAGGTACAGTGAAAAGAGCAATCACATGGAACATATATCACACAATCAACACATTTTTCATTTGGAGTAAGAGCTGTGAGCATAGAAAAAACATTTTTATATAGAAAATAAGTAGTTTGATATTTTGATAATATGTGTGGGTCACAACATGCGTCAAATTCAAAGTGATATTATACTAATTAACCCTTGATGTCTTTCACAATCATAAGGATGTGATCTAAGTCTAGTTTTGGAATTACTTCACAATAGGTAGGTATTTGAAAAGTATGTTTCTTTCATGAATTGATTTTTCACTGTATTGGTCCTGGTGATAGGGGTGGTGGTGATTGGGGTTGTGGGGGTTAAGTATCAGTAGAATGGTACACTTCCTTTGTAAATATATGGTTTCTGATTGAAAACAAAGTAGAAATCGATTATTATAATTACCTCTCATTCAGCAATTCATCATGAATAATTCCATGACAGTATTGTAATGTATGTGTTTTTATATTTTCAAATCGTCTCATAGTTCAAGGACAGTCGGTCAGACATTGAATAAAGATCGGGCCTATCTAGTTTATCAGTGATGCTATGATCTGATGATGTAAATGAACTAGGATTATTGATTTATTTTTATGAATAAATAGACGACATGTAATAATTCGTGTTTAACAACGGCATAACTCTAACTGTGATTCATGATAGAGAAGTATATGATATATTTCAAGGGACATAATTTTTAACGATAACTTATTTATAATTTATTCCGAAAATATTTCAGACATTCCTCACAAATTTGCTATTTCTTTGCAGAAGAATTATCAGCAAACCGCTATTCTTAACTAAAAACCCATCGACTACGCGTGATTTACCTATTTTTTCAATCATGGAAGTTGCAATTCAAGAATCTAGGGATAAAATTAATTAATTATTAACGACCAACTTATCAAAGTGGCTAAACAATCTTCATTAATTAACATTTTGTCGGTAATCATGCGGTGTTATCTTCGCACGATGTCATCGATTCGATAGCTAATTTTTGTTTACCATTTCAGCGAACCGAATAAGTGCAAAATGTACAGGATGTTCCTCTTGAAATAAAACCCATAGTTTTTTCAATATAAAACTACTGAAATCTTTTAACTTGTAATGTTTTTTGATGTGTGATTTTTCTGGAATCGAGTTAGATTTCTAATAGGCTGAGATCCATAAAGCGGCATTTCTTGACCACCAACATTTATCTATGAATCAATTGTAATAGATTCATTGAATGTTGTGGTGTTTACTTTTTACTTTCTTATTATTCCATATTTCCATTCCACTTTGTGATATTATGAACTTCTACAAAAGTTTTAAATATAATATGGTGTTCCATTAATCAGAGTTCATTAATAATAATCTCAATATGGTATATTCATGTATATTATGTTTAGAAAAAAAAATTTCATTCCTAAATTCAATCTTTAGTACTAAGTATTCGCATACCTAGTTTGGAAATATTTTGCTTTGGTTCAGTCTCAATTAGGTCATGGAATTCTAGGATGGGGATAAGAGTCATGGAAAATAATTGAAAGTTATTCAAAAATTGAAATTTTATTAGTCTTCATGGAAAAAATCATTCATTTCCTACTGAACATACAATACAATATTAACTCACATGTTCAAGAACAGAAATTATATTAAAATGAAAAATGTTACCTATGATAAAAGAAACAGAAAAAAACGGAACAAAAATCGAATAATATTTTTAGCCTTCTCAGTTCAACCCCTTTGGAGGGGTAGATGTTACCCTTGGAACCTAATACGAAAAGGGAAGTCAAGATGCACATCATTTTGAAGGGCGTTCGAGTCTCTTCTCAACTATACCCTAGATTTCCATTTTTTGATGAACAGTTTCCGAAAAATGCCGATCTAAACTTACAGAAGTAATTAGAACATGCCTGCACTGATATCTCGACTTATATGCATGGTTTTCAGGTTGGTATCATTGTATTGACCCTTTCAGTCCAAATGGTAGGAAGATTTTGAATACATGTCAGTGCAGGAGGCATGTTCCAATTACTACTGTAAGTTTAGAACGGCATTTTTCCGAAACTGTTCATCATAAAATCATAAACAAGTGTACTGTTGGAAAGAGAATAGAACACCCTTCAAAATGATGTGCCACTTGACCCCCTTCACATTTGAGATTCTGAAAAAAAAATTGTTCTAAAATTGTTCTATCCGTCATTCGGTTGCCCCCTTACGAGCAACCCTCAGAAGTCTTCGAGAGTCTTGTGCGAGCAAGGAATGACGGGGGCCTCACCTTTTAACGTGTGATCCCAAACACTTTCTTGGGCCATCAGAAAAATGTCTGCAGTCGATGGGAATCGAACCCACGACCGGCGAGCGATTGCGGATTAGAATATAGACACTCTGTCCGCACGGCTACCTGGCCCCCTCTAAGGGTAACATCTTCCCCTCCTAGGGGGTTGAACCAAGAGGGCTAAAAATATTTATTTCAAGTGTCCCCCTTGAAAATAAAATTGACCTGACTTCTCTATTTTTCATATAATTTACTGGAAGGAAGATATTGAGGGTGGGAAGTTTTCAAAATGTCACCCTGTATATGATAAGACTTACGTATCAATTCTCTATTTCTGATATAAAAGTGTAAGAATATTGTTGATTGTCATTTCAATCAGAATATGGAATGAACTTTCTGGATTGAATACTCACTGCAGGTAACAGAGAACACAACACACAACTAAAAGAATCAAAATTTGTATGAGGATTATCCAGTGTCTTTGAATATTTGCATCTTGACTAGATAAAACAAAGATTTGACGATGAAGGTAACAGCCGATGTTAACGTCAGGAAGTTAGGTTGACAATGTAGTTTTTTTATCGCATGGAGCGCACGAAAGGGAATCCCTATATATTTTTTTGTATTTCTGGGAACTTAGGCATTACACTGTTGCCCGTGCCACAAAATAATTTGGGATTAAATAAAATCTTCATTATTATTAGGAATACTAGGATATTTTTATTGGTACTGAAGCATCTGGCAAGTATACAGGGCGTTTCAAAAAACCTAACCCCCTTGCTAGGGTAGGTAGAACTCTGCAAAATAAGTGTTCAAAAGGTCCTACGTTTCGAAGAAAAAACGATTCTATATTTTTTTCTTAAGAATGTATTGTTCTTCTTAACAGTTGAGGATCAGCTCTTAGGTCATTCTTGTGATGTTCAATCATGTCTTACAACTCTGGACGTGAATTTCATTTGTAGCATAGACTTTCTGCTCAAGATACAACAAAACTGTGTAATCCATGTTCTCAGTCAAATCTGTTTCGATGTATTTTTTGTGATTCATTGTTAAATCAATAAGTTCAGCACCAGAAATGTATTGTTATTTTCGGTTTTCAATAAATAGGTCATAATTATTCATAATACTCACTCTAATACATAGCATTATACCAGCAACAGTTATCACTTCATCGTTTTCAAATCGAAATATTCCGAAAACGGAACACAGTATCGAGTTTTACCAGGAGTACCTTTTTGGTGTGGAATTGGATGATGTTCAAGTTCACATCAAATTTGGATTGAAAAATCTAACCCCAAAAAAGTTATATTCAAAACTACTCGGTACGAACCGTGTAAGTAGCGACCTCTATGAGAGTCAGATATAAAAACGAATGCATGCGATGTGTCAGATTCCAAGAAACATCCATACAAAATTTCACTACAATGTTGTCAGTAGTTTTGACATAATCTTGAAAAGTGTGTAAAAAATCATTTTTTCAACACCTTGTATCTTGGTAACGGAAATTTTTTCACTGAGTAAACCCAACTTATTTTGCAGTGTTCTACCTACCCTAGAAAGGGGGTCAGGTTTTTTGAAACACCCTGTATAAGTATTCAATAAGTGATTATTAAGAACCAGGTCGAACTATTGTCTTCTGTGAATGTGAATACTAATGTCATTGGTCATATTGAATTTTCATAAGTTAATTACTAGATACAAATTTGGCAGTGTCGAAATATGTGGTCCTACTTTTTATGCGAAAGCTAGATTTCGGCCCATGACGTCATCGAACCTGGCCATTTTTGAAGTCGCCGAATCTAATTATCGAAAAAAAAATATTTGCGATGTAATAAGTATGTGGCGTAAATTCAACTAGTGTGTACAACCCCATTCATTTGTTGATATTTTCCACAGCCTATTAGAAACATCCAAAATTTCAGGCAGTTTAGGCATCTCCGAAATTATGAGGTTTGGGTATAGGAAAAGTAGGAGGAAAATTTGCAACAAGAAAATGAAATTTATTTTTTCTATATCATTAATGGTCTGGAAAAAATATCCATTTTTTAGCTAGCTACTGAAATAATTCGCAATTAAGTATTTGGATTATAACTCAAGTTTCTGGAATTCCAATACCTACCTCCGGTCCCTATCCTCCCTAGGAACGCACGATGTTCTTTGAACATTATAGGGATTCCCTTTCGTGCGCTCCAAGCGATAAAAAAAATATCAAAATTAATGGGTACATGTAGGTAGATGTATCCCATGCTGGTATTATATTTTATATTTGATACTGGTGCAACGTCAGAAGTAAGTATAAGTTTAGTGCATAAGGAGATGTTGGATGCACTTCCTAATAAATTGAATAGAAATTACTGAAATGATGTAAATGTGACGATCGAACTTGAATAACACCAAGTTATAATAATTAGTGACAATATGAATCCGTTTGTTACTTTGGGTATCATCAATTTGTTTACTCGGGAAATAAATATTCTTCCATCCTTCAAGAAGTGCAAACAAAACATCCTCAATAAACCAAATATTTAGTTTCATTCATGACCATGGACTCAATAAACATCACCATTCAAAATAGTTTCATATTTTTAGTGGTTTCATAAAGTTCATATTCCACTACCTAGTATTATACAGGCTGTTCCGTCTAAACCGCAAATTCGAAGTATTTGGAGTTGTGCAAATGACACTGATTTGAAAATTTGTATACAATACGGGGGTTTTCGATTGGGTTCAATGAAAATATTTTCAAGATGGCAGCACTTCTGGTTATACAGGACTTGGACATCAACTTCGTTATCTCAAATAGAAAACTATATATTTCTTATTGCTTTTCCTTTTTCCTACTGTTATTTTAAGATGATCTTCAATAGTTTTTCCTATGTCAGCCGTTTTCGATATATGTAGCTTCTTCGATTTTTTCTTCAGTTTGCACTTTCCTCTTCATTTTTGGGGGTCAGTAAGAAAAATAATGTTTTTTTTGGGGGGGGGGGGGATACGTTTGCGAAAGTTCAAGTACCCATAACTATTTTTTTTAAATGGAATGCCAGTTTTTTCTATCACTAAACGAAGAATAATTTAATTCCGAATCGATCTGTATCGATGTTAATCTCCTATATCTGATCAGTTTCCAAGATATTATGGCTCTTTCTTGATTTTGAGGAAAATTCATGATCAGCCTCAACGAAGCAAGTTCTTGAAAATAATAATACTGAAAATTACATTTCCTTTTATATTCAAGAGTGTATATTATGATTTAATTATAATATTACTACTAACATACAAATTGGTATTAATACACGTTTCTAATTTTTCTAAATTTTCTAATCGTATGTCTGTACAATTGAGTGACAGGGTGACTGATCGACTGATCAAAACCCCCAAGTAATAGTTGATTTTGTAGGAGCCAGAGTAATAGTTTTAGTCATATTCGCTAGCCAACAAAAACGAGCTATTCGTACCCTCTTCGGACTCCAGTATAGGGAATCTTGTAAAGAATATTTTAAAAACTCCGGCATTTTTACATTGGTGAATTTATACATTTTTAAAATCTCAATACTAATACATAAAAATCGTAGTGAACTCACAAAGTCATCGGATAGACACATATATTCAACAAGAGATCAGTCCTTCATTTTACCTGCCTACAGATATAATCGAACACGTAGGGGACCTATGTACACTGGCATAAACATATACAATCATCTCCCTGTATATTTAAAGGCATTTGCTGGTAAGAAAAAATTTCAAACTAACCTCAAACTACTCTTACGTCAATATGTATTTTATGATCTCAATGAATTCTTTGCAACTAATTTCCTATAAAAAAAATAACAAAAAAAATTGTATTCATAAAATAAAACTCATTTCAAGCTTTCACCGACTCTGCACCTAACTAACTTTTGTTTGTGACCAACACAACTTCAATTTTAATATCAAATCTTTGTAATACACCAGTCAGCTGTTTCCCTACGCCTAAGGCAAGATATACATATTTTATGTGAATTTATAACAATCATTATCATTAGTATTAAGAAGAAAATTGTATCATCTTATTGGGAAATAAATCTAATCTAATCTAAATCTAATCTAATACCACTACCCCGTATGGATAACAAATTCCACCAGGTAGAAATATCTGACATACAAAATTATCATCTTGACATAATAATAAATTCATTCATCTTCTGATTTCATTTTCTTTATTGGTACCCTACTATGCTTATTTGAATAACGCCTCATTCAACTTTAAAAAACGCGCGGTTTATAATGAAGTTACCACTGCAACATATAACAACATCAACCAGCTGAGAAACATGAAGTCTGAATGTCAACGTTTTAATTATCGATCTGACAGGAATATTATTTAACATCAAATAAAATATCACTATTAATTTTCAACCATCTTACATTATTAGTTGTTATTACCATATGCATGATCTCGAAGTGTACCAATAGAACAAAATAGGATAAATTATTCGTGGATAACTGGTCTTTAAAACAATTGCTCTGTTAAGAAAAATCGCGTGTTCTAAAGACCCTAATATCTACTTAATTATTCATTTGAGGACACATGTCGTTAGACTCGATTGTATATTCACTTATACAGGGTGGTCCTTAACTTATATGCATAACTTGGGTAATGATAGCTCATAATAAATTATCACTTATAATCTCCCTAGCAGCAGAAGTATTACTGATAATTTTGTCCGAGGCCATGCCTTTGTTGACAAAAAAATTTCTATCATCAAGAACATGAGTGATACCGAGAAAAAAATTATCGGAAATTTTGAGGCATAGGAGATGCTGTAAGATAATTTCATAAATTGGAGTTGCTTTTAATATGATGAGAAGATGAACCCCACGACCCATTCTGCGTAGATGTCAAATAAAATTTTTTACTTAGGTATTACTCGTTTTTATTACTGAAATGTGAGAAACATTAAATAACAAATTTGTTATCTGAAATCCAATGTCTTCATAGTTTTGAATTCTAATTAAACTTGAAAAAACATTTCCGATAAGTTTAGTTGAATATGTCGCACTATGTTTCTTCAATAGAACTTGATTTTACTTTCTAGTAACTGGGGTTTATTACTAAAATATCAGGAACATTGAAGCATTAATTCGTTTTCAACCAACCAACAATTTACGATGAGTTTAGTTGAATATGACACACTATATTTATATAATAGTAGTTGATTTTACTTGTTAGTAACTAAGATTTATTACTAAAATGTCAGGAACATTAAAAACATTAATTAAGAAAAACATATTTACGATAAGTTTAGTTGAATATGACGCACTATATTCTTACACTAGAAGTGGATTTTACTTTCTAGTAACTAAGACTTATTACTAAAATTTCAGGAACATTAAAAACATTAATTCGTTCTCAACCATAACATCTGATATTACATGTCTACATAGTTTCAAATGAAACTTGAAAAAACATATTTCCGATGAGTTTAGTTGAATATGACGCACTATATTTTTACAATAGAAGTTGATTCTACTTGTTAGTAACTAAGATTTATTACTAAAATTTCAGGAACATTAAAAACATTAATTCGTTTTCAACCATAACATCTGATATTACATGTCTACATACTTTCAAATGAAACTTATTTCCGATGAGTTTACTTGAATATGACACACTATATTTTTAAAAAAGAAGTTTGATTTTGAGGTCTATTACTTGAATTTCAGGAACATTAAAAACATTAGTTCGTTTTCAATCATAACAACCGATTTTACATGTCTACATAGTTTCGCATTCGCGTTCTCGAGAAAAATCGAATCAAAAAGCTCTGAATTAAAAAATCGATTTTAGCCACCCTGTATTTAATTTTGAGGCATAAACATTAAATAAATCACATATCTCTAATCAAATCACATTTTAATTGTTTTTTTCTGAATTTCATAGTGGCGACAATAGTGATTTTCTTAGTTTTGGAAATATTACCTCACCATAGAGAATCAATTAACTTAGTATACATTATATATCATTGATTTTTATCAAAGACTAGGTATATTGAGACCTAGCATTGATTTTTTCATTGATAATATTTTGTTTTAATTAAGTCTTCCCTTGGGTACTCAAGTCCTGAAAATTAACTGTTTACCTACATCAAACATCTGTTTTGTTTGTCCTCAGGTATGACATCCGAAATGGGACATGAACTCGAAACACACTCAATCAACAAATCATCCGACGACTACGACAAGCCGTCTTCATTCATTGAAAAATTAGGTGCGAACACTGACACTTACCTACAAAAAGGATTCGAGAAATGGGGAACCTTCTGTGCTGAGAGACCTTGGTTGATTTTGTTCTTAGGGGCTTGTTTAGTCATGGGTCTCGGACATGGAATAAAATATCTGAAGGTAAATAAACTTTGAATTCGTGAATGAAATCGCTGTACAAGTAGTATTATAATTTATGAGCCGGGATTGGCGCAGTGGAAGAGCGTCCGTCTCACGACCGCAAGGTCGTGGGTTCGAGTCCCAGCACGAGCAATATTTTATTTACGAATTGAATATTGTAAAGTTTCCGAGCATCGGCTGGGGATAGTCCTGCACGATTCGCTGTTGCGTTCCAATTAACAGTGCTGTTCCTAAAGTGGCGCATGGACTTAGTAACAAAGCCTACACAGAACTCGCAGAAAGAGACGATGATGTGGTTGTGAGCATCTGAGAAGAAGTAGGACGGTGTATGTAGGTGGGTGTGGAAAAACTACGAGCTGAGCGCGAGAGCGGGCCAGCTGCTAAGTGGACCTCGGTCTCTGACGGGGGTTAACGAGGATAGCTAGCAGGCCTGCCACTGCAGCATATGGTAGTGAGTACATTACTAGCCTACAAAACACAGCCGAAAAACTCTGAAAGAGAGCTGATGGGCGGTGCCTGAAAAGGATGCTAGCCAGCTCTCTTAAGCGAACCACATCAGTCATTGAAAAAAAACCTTGGGGCTTGCAAAAAGGTCCCATTAGGGACTATTTGCTGACGTGCAAACGTCCCCCTACCTGTACCAGTATTATAATTTATTGTGCACTGCAATAAGATCTATAGATCCAAATGAACTTCATCCATTTTTTTTTTCTAGATCGTCACTGATCCAGTGGAATTATGGGCTTCTCCAACATCCCGAAGTCGTGTAGAAAAAGAATATTTTGACAGCCACTTTGAGCCTTTCTATCGCACAGAAATGGTCATCATAAGGGCTGTTAACCTCTCCTACATACACCACAACACTTCTGATGGCATAATAACTTTCGGTCCTGCTTTCAATGACACGTTTTTGAAATCAGTTCGAGAACTTCAAGAAAAAATAAAAGCTGTTGGAGAGGGAACCCCATACAGTTTTGACAAAATCTGTTTTGCTCCCTTGAGAAAAGAGGATCAGTCTGATACGTCAGTGGAAGAGTGTGTCGTACAAAGCATTTGGGGCTATTACCAGGATGATGTTGATAACTTTGATGAAACCGGTTTTGATCCTCTACACTATCCAACTAACTATTTGGACAAATTCATCAAGTGTGCTAGGTGAGTATATGCTCATGATTTTCTTCTCGGTGTTGGAACACCATGTTGACTCAATATTAGAGTTTCTAAAAATGTATTTCTAAAATTGTTCTAACCGTCATTTGGTTGCCCCCTTACGAGCAACCCTCAGAAGTCTTCAAAAGACTTGTGCGGGAAACAATTGAAAATGATGATAATTATTTTTGTCAGAGTGGCAATACAGTAACTTCCTGTTCCTATATCACAGATTAACATACCTTACAGATGTACGGGATATAAAAGGCATCGAATATTAGAGAAAGAAAGTTTACTGTACCAATTTAAAGGTCCAGTCAGCTGATATTTGTTTTTCTCTGTGGTGCTGTGTGTGGCGCATACCCAATTATAATTGCTAACTGGCTTGTCAACACTGTTCACAGTCATTCACAGAACGATATGGCCGCAGACAAAAAGCACTGCGCGTGAATATGAATACGCTTTTCGCCGCTGTGTCGCCTTTAGTTTTATAGTTGTTCGTTGGGGTTATTATTACAGTCCGATCATCAGTGCGTTTATCATTATTTGTAGTAATTATTATTTGAACCAAAATTTCGATTGGATCATAGTTTGTTCCAAGCCTCTGAGTTGAATCTAACAATAAGTGCTTCAGAGTGTTGGAAATCGTTGTTACAAAGACTGTGCCAGAACACCTTCTAGTAGAATGTATTAAGGTACATAGATTACCGAACAGCATTGCTTGTTTTGAAAATCTAGCTAAGAAAAATTTACCATTTTGATAAATTCGTAATAATTTTGTGATTGGAAAAACCGGTTTGTAGCATTATGTGATTGTCTACTGTCTAGGTTAAGTTCGGTGTTCATGTTATTTGTAGAAGAATAAAGTGTTTTGGAGCTTTTAAATCAGAATTGAACGCCTTTTAAATTTTTCTCCATAGTCATAACTACACTCGTCTACAGAAAACATGTCGCGATTGGACGGTGTAAGCGCTCTAACCGCTGCCATAAGAGCGATTACAGTGTGTAACTGCGACATGTTTTCTGTAGACGACCCATACTACATTGACGCCTGGAGTCGTCTTTGTTGATTTCCAACTTATTCAACCTATTCCCAACACTGTATCCGCGGAATTTTTCAACGAACTGGCAACTATTTGTACCAATTCCTAGTTCCAAAAGGGGTGGAGTGGAAAACGTGGGGCCTATCACCTAAGACCCTTCACTGGATATACACGGCAATTATTCGCCCAACACTAACGTACGGGTCCATCGTATGGTGGACCAGTAATAAAAAGAGCAAAACCAGACATGAACTGGATAGAGTTCAGCGACTGGCTTGCTTAGGAATGACAGGTGCTATGGGAACAGCGCCTACTAGGGCCGTTGAGGTCCTACTAGGTCTGTCCCCTCTACATCTGATTATAGAGCATGAAGCCATGCGCACTGCCTACAGACTCAAAGGTGCAAACCAATGGATCGAAAAGGCAGACTATGGACACTCCCTAATATGGAACAAGGCCGAAGAAAGCTGTCCCAGTCTGCTGATGGTAAGAGACAGCACGCTAGTTCTGAATTTCAATAAAGCTCCGCATGTCATTTTTCCTACAAGAGAAGAATGGACTGGCAGTACACCAGGTTTGCTTCCTGCCAACGAATCAACCTGGTTCACGGATGGCTCAAGGTATGGTGGCGGGTCTGGTGCAGGAGTATATGAAGGAGGAACAGGGAAAGGAATCTCAGTACCTCTTGGCAAATACGCTTCAGTGTTCCAGGCCGAAGTGTTTGCAATTCTGACGTGTGTCCAAGAAAATTTCGACAGAAGTGGACATGGACATGTCACCATATGCTCGGACAGTAAAGCTGCTATAATGGCATTGAGATCCAATAGGATCACAACTAAATTGGTGTCCGAGTGTAGAAGTGCCTTAGAAAATATGGGTGACACGTGACCGACCAACCTCGTTTTTCAGCGATAAAATTTTTGACGTCTATAATAATAATAATAATAATAAATGTTTTTATTGGACAGACATTATATCAGTTGATATATACAGGTTGAACACTTAATAAATGCCTGCCAAATGGCAGAGTTCAAATTGCCTGTGAAGACAGGAATTTGCTCTTCCACTCAACCAGTAAAAACTCATTCATATGCATTCAAGTCAATATGAATGAGTTCAAATATATATTTAAAAATAACTAACTACTAGAATCTAATAATAATTGAATGATACATGCATAATCATCTGAAACATCATTATGTTCATAACAGAAGAAAGATGAAAAAGCAGAAAAAAAAGAGAGAAGATATGTACATATTTATGAACTATAGTCCTATATTAGAGATATTTTCATAGATCAGTTGTGAACAGATATTGACAGAGAACTATATCAAGGAAACGAAATTCTCCCTGATATCAAACAATTTTTCAGCCTCTGTTTGAGGACAAAAACAGATACACTTTTCAACTCCTCTGGAAGCCAGTTGTATACCTTAGTCAAATGAAAACTGAAAGATCCTTCATAGAAAGTTGACTTATGCTGTGGATGAGTGATGCGCGATTTGTGTCTAATATTGAGGTTGTGAACATCCGTTCTGAATCTGATTTTATTGTATAAATATGGTGGAGTTCTCGAAATTATGATTTTGTGAAAAAGAATGCAAGCATGCACTAAGCGCCTTTCTTCCATATTCAACCAACCCAACGTCAATTATGTTGGAAGCCAATATGATGGATGCAGTGTGCGCAACTCTACTGAGCCGCTCGTTTATTGTCTCAATCAAGAAATATTCTTGCGAATTCCACAAATGATACTATTCCTGGAAATATTCGTCAATTGACATACTCCAGCTTGCTGCTTTAATTCCGCTCCTGACATTGATTCAAATCATCTCGCCTACGGCGCGAAAGTTTTTTGTGAACAATGTCATTCGCGAAATTATTAGGCAACAAGCTGTAACAATCGCCGAATATTTCCGGCAAAATAGTATCACGGTTATTACCCAAAAACCTCCTTCCAGCAACCCATATGACCCATTGGACTGCCTCGCCCCATTTGGCGGTCCCGTCGACCCGGCCGTCGCGCTCGGAGGATTCCTCCAACCCGGCGAGTCTCTGGCGAAAGATCCCGACTACAAAAACGCCACCGCTGTTATTCTAACCTTCATCGTGAACAACTACCACAACAAATCGCTGTTATCTCCCGCCATGGAATGGGAGAAAGAGTACATAGCGTTCATGAAGAATTATACTGAACATGAGAAGCCCTATTTCATGGACTTGGCGTTCACTTCTGAGAGGTCCATCATGGATGAATTGGATCGTGAGAGCCAAAGCGACGTGCTCACCATTTTGATATCGTACTTGATTATGTTCGTGTACATCGCTGTTTCGTTGGGGCAGGTGAATAGCTGTTCGAGGTTGCTGATTGATAGCAAGGTGACACTCGGGCTCGGAGGTAAGTTATTGCAACCTCTATGATGATAATATGTTTAATGAAGCATTCCTTCATTTGACATGGGTGATTATATGCTATTGGTAGCCTATGGTAAATTCCCGTGAAAACAAAGGACCCCGCACCGCAATAGGGGGGAAATTGGCTTTCGGTGAATTTTCTCGAATTTTGGATATATCGTAGAACTCGTGATGCTGATCAGATGTCCCAATTATCAACGCTCTAAATTCAATAGTTTGGATTATACAGGGTGCTGAAGTTGATTTTTTCAAAATTGTGAAGTTTCGTTTCTGAATACCAAAATCAAATCGACTACGTTTTATTAGTCCATGTGGCCGGTGAAAATCCACTATAGAGTTCAATGATATCTGCACGTACTCACGATATACAGATTTGGTCCAAAAATAGCAAATGTTCCAATTATTTCCGAAAAAGTGAGCGGTTGAAATTAATTTATTTTTGAACATTTCGTAGTATACTAGTATCAACATCGATTCATGATAATTGCATTTCTTGAATCAGACTACTATCATATTATACATGATGTTCAAGTTTCCATGAAACCGCACCCGTCCTGATATTCATATGTGATGACAATATTTTATGCAAATACCTGAATTATACAGGGTGGTTGTGAAAGTAGTAGTGGACTGTTGATTCTCAATTGCTCTGGAAATCAACTCCCCAAGAAACGATATTCATGATGCGCAACGAGCCCTACAGCTTGTGTTGGAATTGAGCCAATTAAAAAAAAGACGTATCGATCATTATTTATGCAACACCTTCAATTCTGTGAGGACCTTCTATATATGAGGGAGACTTCAAACGCCATTATTTTGAATTTTAACATCCTTATTTTAATGGTTTGACATTCTATTTTTGTTTTGCTTTGTTTTTTCTTCGTATGCATGTATAGGAATTGTCGTAGTTCGCAAAAACTCAGTAATAATAATAGGTATGTTTGAACTCTACTGTCAACTCATTATTAATTAACATGGAGAAATTCATGTCCTTATTCGAAATTTGCCTTTGGTTATGATATGGCCATCCAAGAACTATTAAAGCCAATATGACTTCCTCTGCTATTTTCGAATCAGCACAAGACAATAGTCTTTGCCTGTCAAAATAATATTCAAAGATTGATCCATATTTGAATTTAAATTCAGTGTTTTCACCCATTCAGATATAGTTTCTTCATCAAATATCCATATTGTTCGAATCCGTTTTGAATTATATTATGTCATTTTCACGTTCAGGGTTCCTAGTACTGATATTTGGAATATTTCTCTCAGTTCGGTAACTCGTAAAATCAGCCCTTATAATATCTCCTGCTGCCGACTGTGCCATTTATAACAAATATTGTCGAGTACTTCTATGTATATTTCATTCGATTTCAACTCAAAGGTTTATTATAATAATGATATTATATCCTTATTTAGCAACATAACATGTCCGAAATAAAAGTTAAGCTGATAGAGGATTCAAGTATCCTACAGTTCTATATCACATTTTTTACCGGGGTCAAAATGTATGGAGCGAAATCCCACTAGTCTAATCACTCGTATACGCATGCGAATTCAATATATTCTCGACTGTAGCTAATCAAGTCGATTTTATTTTGACTCATTACAAATTTTCTGTCAATTCTTCTAACCTAATCTGACCACAAGTTGAATAATATACCATCCTTCTATTTCAAGGTGTCATAATAGTATTGGCTTCGGTCATCTCCTCGGTCGGCATGTTCGCATTCATCGGCATCCCGGCCACTCTTATCATTATCGAGGTCATCCCCTTCCTCGTCCTCGCCGTCGGCGTCGACAACATCTTCATCCTCGTGCAGACCCACCAGCGGGACACACGCAAACCGAACGAGACGCATGCGCAGCACATCGGCAGGACGCTGGGCCAGGTGGGGCCCTCCATGTTGCTGACCAGCGCCTCGGAGAGCTGCTGCTTCTTCTTGGGCAGCTTGTCGGACATGCCGGCGGTGCGGGCGTTCGCGCTGTACGCCGGGATGGCGCTGCTGTTCGACTTCCTGTTGCAGATCACGTGCTTTGTGAGCCTGTTGTCGTTGGATACGATTCGTCAAGCTGGGAACAGGTATGTGAAACCTCAGACCAAGATTCCGCGATTAATTCTTGAATCATTGAAGAGTATACGCCAACAATACTAAACGCCAAACACGGATAAATAAATGAAATCGCGAATGGTGGGGATAGGCGACTGAATTTAAGATCGCATCGCCAAAGTAGCCGATTATGGAACTAATTGAAAGTACATACTTTTTATTATGGAACGAATTTTTGGCCAATAGAAACATGTACTCAGGTCAATGTTCCTACCTCACTTGCTTGAGTTGTTTGACATTTATATCCAATTGACCTTCAAAGCATCAAAACTGCAGACAATTCATGGACAGAAGATGTAATATAAATACTATGAACTGAATTTGTTTATTTATTGGTCGTAGAAAAAAATGGGGATGCAACGAGCATATAATTGGCTATTAATACACACGGTTTATGACACTCGCCATTGGCTCGTTTTGTCAGCTACTTCGTGCTCCTGTTTTGGTTGATAGTTATAATAATGCGAAATTTTTAGATGCAATCCAAAGCAAATTGCAAGTTGTCTCGGAGAATGATGTAATGATTGCAATAACTAATATCAAGTTGAACTCAGCTTTAACCAAGCATATTGCCTCACTCAACACATATCTATAATTGTTGTTTGACTGATAGCTGTTTTCCTATATATATATATATAGCTATATTTCTGAATTGAGGCCAATTGATATATTTGTAAATGGTACAGTTTTTAACGGACAATAAGTTATTTCCAGAAATCCAATTGGGTTTTAGGAGTGCTCACAGGACAGTTTCTGCATTGACCAAGTGGTAGTAGTAGTAGTAGTAGTAGGCCCCGATGGGCCCTTTTTGCTAACCCCTGCTCTCCACATATCTACGCTTCCTTCACCTAGATTTCCTTTACGAATCTCCCTGACCTTCTGATGAAGGCCAGTATGTCCGTCCACTCTAATATAATCAAGTCCTCCTGTTGGAGTTTGTCTACTCCAAAGATTTCAAATCTCAGACATCCGTACGTCTCGCACTCGCCGAGGAAATGGAGTGACGTTTCCTCGTCTTCCCCGCATCTGCGGCAAGTGGGGTTGTCCTCTATTCCCATAAGTGATAGGTGTCTGCCTAGCCTGTTGTGTCCTGTGAGTACTCCTATGAGGAGGCGGAGTACTTGGCGGTGTCTGCCAAGCAGCCACTCCTTCCTTGGTTTAGTTGGACCGGCCATGCAAGTACTGCATTGACCAAAATGTTGGATGATATCATATGGGCAATAGATGAGGGAAAAATTATAACACTAATTTCATTAGACTACAGTAAGGCGTTTGACACTTTAGGCAAGGAACTCCTTTTGGCTAAAATTAACTATTATGACTTTTCTGTTCTGATAGTATTGTCAAACTATCACATTTCTCATACAAACCAATATATGTTAATTGACAATGCGCAGGATAGCTCTAGATTAGTTTATAAAGGTGTACCGCAGTGCACATTACTCGGACCTATTCAATTTTTAATATATACCATGGATCTTAATAGGAATTCTGTAAATTCTACAATTGATCAGTTTGCTGATGACACCCAAGTTTATAAAAGTTTTCTTACTGATGAGTTGAATACTGTTTAGATATAAATCTAACTTTGGAAAACACTGTAATAAGCATTTACTGAAGATTAACCCAAAGAAGGCCCATGCTATATGTTTTGGTGATGTATCAGTAGAAGTGAAATCTGATTTAAAAATTGAAATTCCAAGTCTAGGAATTGATTTTGATAGTAGGCTGAGATTCAAGGCACAGGTCAAATCTATTGTTAGTAAGTGTTACTCTTCGTTGAATAATCTATATCGCAGTAGGTCTTTCATCAATGTAACCTTGAAAAAGTAATTATGTGTACCACTAGTATTGAGTCATACTAATTATGCTGATTTGGTATATGATCCATGCTTGGATGCAGTTTCGTCAGCGAGAATTCAAAGAATTCAGAATTCCTGTATCAGATTAATTTACTCACTCAGAACCAGAGACTACATTTCCAATAAACTTAGCGAGTTGAGATGGCTAAATATGTTCAATAGGCGTAAATTGCATATTCAACATCAATTAACATACACTTCGGAAGTTCATATTTGTTTCACAATTCTGTCCCACAAGAGTTCAAGAATAAATCAATGTTTCTCTTCAAAAAGTCCACAAAATTGTTTTTTTTTGCTGAATAAACTTTTTTTAGAATATATTATAATGGGTTCCTTCATCTATGATTATAATAATGTGATACTTATATTTATTAGATAAATTAGTTTATATTTAAGCTACTATGTAGGTAGTTACTTAATTCAAATGTTGTAATATGGTACTTGGTTAAGTAGAACAGCTTTGCTGGACTTCGCCGAGGATATTGAAAATGAAGCCTCTATTATTATTATTATTATTATCATTATTATTGATAGCTATCATTACATGATCGTTGTATCAAATACTGGTTTAGTTGAAGATTGACCTTACAAAATAATGTAACCAAGATCGTTGATCATGCATCCTGTGTTTGATAATAAATAACTTTTTTCAGATTCGATATCTTCTGCTTCATCAGAGGCTCAAAGAAGAATGAACCAACTCCAGCCGGACAAGAAGGCATACTCTACACCTTTTTCAAATCCATTTACGTTCCTGTGCTCATGAACAAATCCGTGAGATGTGCCGTGATGATAATTTTCTTCGGATGGCTTTGTTCATCGATCGCCATAGTGCCTCACGTGGAAATAGGCCTCGATCAAGAACTGTCAATGCCCGAAGACAGTTTCGTGTTGAAATACTTCAGATTCCTCAAAGATTATCTGAGTATCGGACCTCCGATGTACTTTGTGGTGAAGAGTGGATTGAACTATAGTCAGCCTGAGGCGCAGAATCTGATTTGTTCTGGGACCTATTGCAATGTGGATTCTTTGGTTACGCAGATATATGGGGCCAGTAAGATTCCTGAGACGACTTATATTTCCAGGCCTAGTACCAGCTGGTTGGATGATTACTTCGACTGGGCTGATACTCCTAATTGCTGCAAATTTCGCAAGGATAACCATGGGTTTTGTCCTCATGACAAATCCGGTAAGTGAAATTTGGTTTCATAATATACGAATCTTGACTTCGATACTTGTTTTAGTAATGTTTATTTTACGGGTAATAGGCAAAAACACAAATGCGTGAATTCAATTTAAATGTGCATATAATTGAAAAATAGTAGTTACATAACACGAGTGCATACATTTTTTGATAACATATGCTGTAATACTTCAATAAATACAATTTGAATACCCTACAATTTTATGGAACGTTCAAACAGCGTTCTGCGGCTAACTGTTCATCCTGACGTGATAATCCCTTCTCCTGCGTTGCCAGCTGTTACTATTTTAAGGAAATATCAAGTAAATATTTGTCAATTTCCGAATCGACCAAACGGTGAAATGTTGAGAGATAATTTGATATTCACTTATCTAATAAATGTCATCAATGTATAGGTTTCACCCCCATAAGTGTATAAGAAATAACAAGTGAATTTTAAACTGTCTTGCTCAGTTCATCCATAAAATTGTTGAAATCAGTTGAATCTTGAGAGTGATGAATTGTAAAATATACAAACAAATGAAGAATCGCAACTAATATGGAATGAAATGTTGAATAAATACTCAAAGCTCAAAGTCATTTCCACAAATGTGCATAAATAAACGAAAATGGTTGATAACGAGAGAAAAACAATACTTTCCTGGCTATTTGCCACGCAGAACATTGAATTACACCCTCCCGGAATCTATTCAATAATTCGTACGGATAAAATCGCAAGTGTTTCCTTCCTAAGTGCTGAATTGTGCTCAAGTTGTTCAGGAACGCTTGACTACCTACATTTTATGAGAACTATCACCTAAAATTATTTTAATATCTATAGGGTGTTCAAATTCCAAGATATCGGCTGATGATGTTTTTTAATGGAACACCCTGTATATTATTTCATTCTAAGGTTCTTCCTGAAGAGCTGATTTCATCAATTTATCATGTTTGGGGTCTTGCAGGAATGATTACAGAGTTGTAGGGTGTTCAAAATCGAGATTTTTCATCTTTAGGATTTGTGTTGAAACTATTCATTATTGGTCAAAACGGCTCACATGTCCCTATCTTAACTTTTGATTTACTATCTACTGACATTTAATTGGGACAGAAACATGTTGATCAGAATTCTTGAATCTTGACCACCCTGTATTTGTTCCAATTAAACGTCATTAGCTAGTAAATCTAAAGTTGAGATAGAGGCATGTAACCTGTTTTGACCAATAATGAATAGTTTTGACACAAAAAAATCCTTGAGTTGAAAAATCATTCCTGTTAGACCCCAAGTGATACATTGATGAAATCAGCTCTTCAGGGAGAACCTAAAAATGCAATATTATATAGGGAGTCCCATTTAAAAACCTATCATCAGCCGATATCTTGGAATTCAAATACCCTATAGATAAGAAAATAATCTCAGGTGATAGTTCTCATGTAACCTTATAACTATTGTATTCAATTTTTTCATATCTCTGACGGTTTGGCTGATAGCGCAGATGAACACACTATTGACCCACCCACCTAAACTTTAACGGATACAGAATATATTCATAGATTATGTGAATAAAAAATGTTTTTCTGCAACCGACACAAAAGTCGTCCATTTTGATACCAAAATTAGCTCTCGAATTGACGTTTCTATTACTGACACAAAAATAGGTAGGTTGCTAGGCAACATATTTAGTTCCTAGGAGCTAAAGTTGAACTTTAGGAACTAAAAAGGAAGTACTGGACGTCATCAAGAATGAACAACATTGTGACGGTTGGTTATTTGGGTTGAGACGCATACCTGATTTGTTTCCGATTTCAGCAGATTTGGAATTTCATACCCATGCTGGAGATATAAATACACCTTGTTATAGTTTAGTATTGGAATTATAAACATCTCAGCTAAGTATTTTTGTTTGATCAGGGAAGCCTTCAAGATTCAAATACTTCCTTGATCTGTATTTCGTTCGTTATTCTCGGGATGGATTACTTGTTTTTGAATAATCACGGCAAGCAATAGTTTTTCGTCTCAAACAGCGATATTGTTTAGCTTCATTTGATTATAAAGCGAAAAACATTGTATTATAGAGAGGAGTAAATAATCGCCATTATCATTGTTGATATGCTCATTAACCTAACATTTTCCACGTCTTGTTCCTATATATAGCTGGCACTGGCGCGGTATTTGCTATTAGAGCACCTGGTCCATACACAAATATGTCACTCTGTGATTGTTCTTATATTGAAACTACAATTCGAACATCCTTGAAAATTGAATGAACCTGCTGTTGATGCAGGTAGAATGTTCTCACTACACGGATTATTTGTCAATATTTGTTGCATTGCATACATATGGCACGGGCATTGGTGGTAACTTCACATATTTATTTGAGTTAATTGTTTCGGTTGCAGAAAAAATAGCATGTTTCATTCGGATCAAAAGTGACTTTTTTCGACTCGCAAATTTTGCTTTCGCTCGTCTTCGCTAAACGCTCCGCCTCGCAAATGCAAAATTCGCTTGTCAAACAAAGTGTCACTTTTGATCCTAATAAAACAATCTACTATTTCCAGTCAACCTCAGCAACCGCACCTATGTTCAGAATGAGCGGAACTTATTATCACTAGTGCATAAAGCAATAGTTCAGACGTGAAATTCCTCTATAAAGTCATGAATTATTCAGTTGATTCGCCTGCTATCCTCAGTAATATTTATCTTACAGCACCTACTTATATTACTAGGAATCATCACATCTTTCGTTATGAAAACAATCTCAAAATATTTTGATATGTATTGAATAAAATTATGTCACCTTTGTTCATATCCATCCACACATTACAATCACTACATGTTGTACCTACTCAATTATTGATTTTTTTCTGTGACGGGAAAAAAATTTGGCATTTCATCTCTGTTGGCAGGTTATAACATGTCACTTGTCATAAATTACTTTTTTCCCGTGAGAAAAAAGTGAGTACTTTCTTCCCGGATATATATCACATATATACATACACTGTTGATGGCTTTTGTTGTGCTATAGTTCCGAAAAATGAGTCAATTGTACCGTCTCTTAGAAAGAACTGCAAGTCCTTTTATCTTCCATTCGACTTCGCAGTTACGTAAATTACTAAACAACCACTAAATTCGCAATTTTATGAAATCAAATCACAGAATTAGACTGACAGAAGTGACATCAGATATTTGATTACTTCAAAAGAATTATAAAGATGCCTGCAACGCAGGTGTTCGTACTGTTAAAAACTTAAAATTTCACGTCCATAATTTTCAGATTTCAAAATAATGTCATGGCTTCTCAATATTGATTCGTCCTTCCTTCTGTCACAGAACAAAATAGTGTATTATACACGGAAAAAATATTAGATTTTAGCTCACGGTTTTTTTGAGCTAAAATCTACTGATTTTTTCTCTTGTATAATAAATAACTATTTCATCAACTTTGGAATTGTTATTCGGTTTGTTTAGTATCTGTATTTTGAGATATGAACCATCTGTGAATATTGTTTTCGGGCTAGTTCGGTTTGTATTCCTTTTCGTAAACAAATGAATAACTACTGTATATTTTCTATCTTCAATTATTCTAATAATGATCATTCTTCCAGGTTGTCTCCCTTGCAACATCACCTTCCGTCCAGACAACCACCGACCTGTAACAGAAGAATTCGATCGCTACGTCTCCTTCTTCCTCCGCGACAATCCAGACGACGTATGCCCCAAGGCAGGTCACGCGGCATACGGCCAAGGAGTCAACTACAAACTCGACGCGACCACCCAACTTTCCGAAGTGGGCGCGTCCTATTTCATGGCCTACCACACTATACTGAAGTCTTCCGAGGACTATTACGAAAGCATGCGAGCAGCTAGAAAAATTTCAGCTAACTTGACAAACACCGTTGGTGTAGAAGTATTTCCCTATTCCGTCTTTTACGTTTTTTACGAGCAGTACTTAACCATGTGGCCTGACACTTTGTTCAGTCTGGGGGTGAGCTTGTTGGCCATTTTCCTAGTGACTTTTCTGCTAATGGGACTCGACCTCTTCTCGAGTCTGGTCGTCATTATCACGATAACCATGATCGTGGTGAACTTGTGCGGGCTAATGTACTGGTGGAGCATATCTTTGAATGCGGTGTCGCTGGTCAATTTGGTCATGGCTGTTGGAATATCAGTGGAATTCTGCTCTCACTTGGTAAGTAAAATTTATTGATTTTCAAAGATCACTGTTAAAGTGAATCACGTTATAGGTTACATATAGCTAATTCACATTCAAAATTGACAATTATAAAAATAGTGTATATTATGTGAGAAGATACAGGGTGAAATTTTGAAAACTTACCACCCTCCATATCTTCCTCCCAGTGAATAATATGAGAAATCGGAAAAACAGGTCGATTATATTCTCAAGGGGGACAATTGAAATTATAAGTTTTAGCCCTCTTGGTTCAACCCCCTTGGAGGGGTAGATGTTACCCTTAGAAAAATGGCACATAAATTCGATGGGCGTTCAATTCTCTTTCCAACGGTACTCTAGTTTATCATTTTCTGTTAAGTAGTTTTCGAAGAATGCCGTGTCACTTAGAAAACTTCCCCACTTAATATCTCCCTTTCAGTAAATGATATGAAAAATCGAATACACGTCAATTTAATTCCCAAGGAAAACACTTGAAATACATATTTTTAGCCCTCTTAGTTCAACCTCCTAGAAGGGGTAGATGTTACCCTTAGAACCTCATATAAAAAGGGGGTCAAGATGCACATTATTTTGAAGGGCGTTCAAGTCTCTTTTCAACAATACCCTAGTTTTTCATTTTTTGATGGGCAGTTTCCGAAAAATGCCGTTCTAAACTTACAGAAGTAATTAGAACATGCCTGCACTGTGATGCATAGTTTTCAGGTAAGTATTATTGTATTGACTCTCCTTTCAGTCCAAATGGTAGGAAGATTTTGAATCCATCTCAGCATCTCATCAACAGGCATGTTCAAATTACTTCTGTGAGTTCATAACGGCGTTTTTCGGAATCTGCTGATCATGAAATGATAAACTAGAGTACTGTTGGATAGATAATTGAACGTCCTTTGAAATTATGTGAATCTTGACCCCTTTTTAATATAAGGTTTTAAGGGTAACATCAACCCCTCCTGGGGGGTTGAACCAAGAGGGCTAAAACTATTCAATCAAAGTGTCCTCCTTGGGATGAAATTGACCGATTTCTTCGATTTTTCATATAATTCACTGGAAGGAAGATATTAAGGGTGGGAAGTTTTCTAATTGACACGACATGTTTCGGAAACTGCTCATCAGAAATTGATGAACTAGGGTACCGTTAAAAAGATAAAAAGAACACCCTTCAAAATGATGTGCCACATGTAGCACGCCCACCCTAAATCATTGTTCAAAGTATAAATATTACATTAATGTATCATTTTCCGTTACATTTGAATTGTGCCGCGCCGCGTGTGATACCCTGATTGGTGCGCCGGATTTGACTTTATTCGCAAGAGAGTACGAAGGGAGGGAAGCGAGGATTCGCTTGAGAAAGGTTCGAGAGAGATAGGGGACGGCCGCCTGAAGGAGAGGTCGGGAATTTGGGACTGTGAGTTTGCCAGGGGCCAGGGTTTTGACGGGGGTTTTAGTGAACGAGTTGCTTGGAATGCTTGGTTAAAGTGCCGCTGTGGACGAGCAAGTCGTCATCACTAGTTACCAACTGTGGACAGTCGGTGAGAAGCACGATACATTCATTGTATCAGGGGTGAGAAGTATAATTTGAGAATTGAAGCGAGCTGTTTTCCTTTGCCGATTGCCAAGAAGAGCCATCGCGCAGTCGCGTGACTTCAGTAGCTGATGTTGTTGCTGTACCGATTGTTTTCATTTTTAAACAATCAACCCTCGTTATCTTTCGTACTCTGCGTTCCTAGACTATTATAATCGTGTGACCTGGTACTCATTGTTGATATTCGTGACATTAACCATTTTTCGTTTACTATTATACGGTTAGCAAATTTAATCTTGTTTTCTTCCGCAAGTCTGGCCCCCCTTGAGAACCTTGAGAGTCTCGTATTTAAATAATGTTCACGACTGTCTTCACTTACAAGTTTGTAATAATTTTGTCCTTAAATGAGTCCATTTTATTATATCCCTACTCTCTATGTTCAATGATTTCCCATATATTATGCCTGATTTATTAATAGTCTTAATTCAGTTTTAGAAAAAAAGAACCACTCAGTAGTATATGGTATTCTGTGACATCAAAGGCCTGGTGAATTTGTTGCAATCTAGGTATTTCTTGCTCACTGAAGGTTATCGTTCCAAATTGGCTAGAACCCCAAAAGTAAATCAACCCTGAGAAAAAGATCCTGTGCACACTTCTTTTTTCAAATTATCCCACAGACAAAAATCTGAGGGGGCGAAATCTGGGGAGCGTGTGGCCATCGTATAGGGCCAATATTCCCAATCCACTTTTCCTCAAAACTGGTTATTCAGATATCTGGTACATCAGTCGTCAGATTCCGCCTTTAGATTAATGATAATGGTGGACGAAGTTTCTCATATGACAACCTATTAAGTTGTTGATTTGATATTATCTCGAGCATATTCATGGAGCGTGATACATCATTTTGATTGTGAGTTAATAAGTTACCCAAACATACTACAAATCATAGGGGGGTTCGTGGTATGTGCTCAGTGGTGGTTTGTTGAGAAGTAGTTTCAATGACTAATTTTTGTGCAACACACTTTCTTGGGCACCTCCATAATGTTAAAATTCGTGCCCAGTATTATATTTATATTCCTCCACATTATACAAAGATATTTGAATCTTCCGTTGCCTGCTCATGTTTATAATAATTTAGATGACCATCTGAAGAGAATGTCAGTAAGCTCCTTCAAGACAAATTTTAAAAAAATCTAGCCAAATGATTGTGATCATCAACTTATGATGAAAAATTAAATAACTCAATAAATCTATCTCCTATATCCTTAACTCATGATAAAAAGCTATATGTCTATACAGGGTGTAACTAAATAAGTGTAAAACATTCAAGGGGGTGATTCTTCATCGAAAAAAAGATAGAATCTCTCATATAAAGAAACTTCATTGGAGCATCCCATGTTGAGATACAGCCCCCTGATGGGGGTACATAAAATTTGTTAAATTTTTTTCACAAGCACTAAAAAAGTTACAGTATTGAAATTGACCTGACATGGTCCAATACTAAAAAGACACTTAGCCAGTCATTTATTTGGTTCATCCCATGGTTTAATCATTCAACGCAGGTAGTAACTACAAAAAGACAAGAAATCCGGTTCGCTTTTATGACGATGTATCTCTATAGTTGATCGTAAAATATATTTTTTGCTGCCAATTGGTTTATGTTGGGCAAAAAATTCAGGGGACATTTTTTGTTAAGAATGAAACAGGCTATCGGAAATAAATTTTCAAATGGTAAACAAATAATAAGACAAAAAGGTACATTGGAAATAAAATTTAGGGGTTGCGTTTTCACCCCTTACAACCATGGGGTAAACCAAATAACTTACTGGCTAAGTGTCTTTTTGGTAGTAGGAAATGTCAGGTTAATTTCAATACTGTAACTTTTTTAGTGCTTGTGAAAAAAATTTTTGAACAAATTTTATATACCCCCTTCATGGGGCTGTATCTTAACATGGGATGATCCAATGAAGTTTCTATATATAAAAGATCCCATCTTTTTTCGATGAGCAATCACCCCCTCGAATGTTTTACACTTATTTAGTTACACCCTGTATATCTATCTCTCACATTTGTCAAGAATTTTTTTCCGCTGTTTTTTTTCTCTTCCTTTTCAATACAAAATGAAGTTCTACTGTTTAATGCTACATTTGATATCCGTGTCCATCTCATCCGACTAAGGACCTATTATTATCATTATTATTATATAAGCCAAATGTTTCAGAACATTGATAGTATTACCATTACTAGTTTCCATGTATAGAGTTGTGACACCCATATAAGGAGAATAATATAAAGGCAAGAACACTTCCCTGCGGTACACCTACATTTACTGATATCATAACTGAGCAGTGCATGTTGTTTTGACCATCAGGTGCACTGTTTCTCGGTGTCTATACAGCCCAGTAGAGTGGATAGGGCGGCGGACGCCCTCACGCGCATGGGCAGTTCGATATTTTCCGGAATTACACTTACCAAGTTCGGAGGCATCATCGTGCTGTACTTCGCCAAGTCGCAGATATTCCAGGTGTTCTACTTCCGGATGTACTTAGGGATCGTGTTGTACGGAGCTGCACACGGATTGATTTTCTTGCCTGTGTTGCTCAGCTTTATAGGTGAGTTTGATATTTTTCTGCTTGATTCGCCTCGCTTTTGTAGATGTGATATGCTTTATTACTAACATTGTGATAACTGTACAGGTTCACCCATCAAACAGGTACACATTTTTTGACGTAAAACGCCATATTGTGGCATTCAACTTCCTGGTGAAAATTATTAAATGTAAAAACTTCACAAACGATAAGATTTCCACAAAATTCTTAAACACACGACATGTTTCGCTAACACAGTAGCTTCGTCAGGTGATATACTGGTACAATCATATATGTGCTATTTCTATATATGGCTCATCGCCTATACGATATCTCAACAAAAATGGGACCAAAATGAGAGGTACTTTCTGAATCTATAAGGACGGAAAGTGAAGGATGGAAACAGCCATATTGGTTTTACAAGTTTCGTATAATTTTTTCCCTACGTCGGCATCTCGCCTATTGGTCGATTTCGTTACCTATAGAGACAGAAGCTGGTCCCGCTTCGAGGACAGCTATGATTCATATATGAGTAGTAGATATATGGGCCAAGGAACTAAACCAACATTGGCTTGCTCAACTTTTATACATCTCACTTTTCCAACTTGAAGGATTAGTTACCTGTGGACAGGTTCGATAAACCTTCATTCTCAAAAATTATGCACAATATCTACATTGAAATACGGTGTACCGGATTAACTTGAAAGGGTTGATAGCAAATAAATATTATTACCTACTAAGAAAACAAATTCAACAGTGGTGTACTATTGATGTCTAATTGATCGTTGAGTAAAATGTCAAAAATTTTTAGTTTGTTGATTTCTAATGATTCGAAATGATTGAGTTTCATTCCTTTATTTTCTAAGTGTAGTATTTCTCAGTAGGTAATAATATTTATTTCCTATCAACCCTTTCAAGTTAATCCGGTACACCGTATTTTAATGTAGATATTGTGCTAATTTCCGTAAATGAAGGTTTATCGAACCTGTCCACAGGTAACTAATCCTTCAAGTTGGGAAAGTAGGATATATAAAAGTTAAGCAAACCAACGTTGGTTTAGTTCCAGTATATCACCTGACGAAGCTACTGGGTTAGCGAAACATGTCGTGTGTTTAAGAATTTTGTGGAAATCTTATCGTCTGTGAAGTTTTTTCATTTGCCATGGATTTCCATCAAATAACGGCCGAGTCAATTGAAAAAAATTAAGATTATACTCACACTCTCCCAAAAATGAATCTGGGGAGGATCCATATATTCAAACCTCCAGTATTCAACCTAACTGAACTTTCGTTAAGATTATGATGGCATTATTTTTGTTGAATTTCTCAAATCATGAAAAAATATGTAGTTCAAAATGTTCACGTAGGAACCACTAAAAAAGATTACTAATAGCACAAATTATACTAGGAATCTGTAGTTCGAGGATCGCAAGTAAAAATTACACTCAACTAACAACTATTTTACGTTCTGAACAAATACAGTGTGTGACACCCAAATTGAAACGAACTCAATAATTTCCAGGGAAATGTTCGTTTTGAAAAACGCTGAAATGTATTGATTATAGAATGATGGTCACCATCAAATGTAAAGAGAACAATGTATGGAATTCGATAAAGAAGTCAGTTATCTGAAAGTAAATGAAGTTCATTGCATTTTTAGCGCCCTCCTATGAAAGTTAATCCCAATGTTTGACACTTCATATGATGAAATTTGTATGTCGGAACACTGGAGGTCCACAATAAGTTATGCAAGTCTTATATTATACTGTTACACAATGATTTTCGTGTGTTTTCTACTCTCAACCAGCACATACTTGTCGAAAGCCTAACATTCCATTTGAAGTCATTCAACCTTGAGAAGAAATATTTGTTTATAACCATCAAACAAAGTCGATTTTATGCACTTCAATCTACAAAGGCTCTAGTTTTCAACTACCCAGTCTGCCACTGTCTTTCTTATTTGAATTATATTGGTTAGCAAACCACCCTGTATTTGTTTTCAAATATTTTGTGTCGTAACTTTTGGTCGTTCGGTTCTTGAAATGGACAGGGTAATTTTAGATAATAGAACATTTTCTTCATTTGCATATAATTTTCATTTTATTCCTTCTTATAATCCAAGAAGTCAGTACACATAATTAATTGAAATTGAGAAAATTAGTTGCTATGTTGAGATGAAAAATGTAACTTTTTATAATGCAATAATAAATAACTCATTATTTTCATTCGTTACTTCTTGGACAAGGAGGCAAGGAATGTTACTCTGCAGCATATTCAACATTTATAAAAATTTTCGACTAAATGTTGAATATCTCTGTGAACTTTTTGAAATTCGATGATAGTTATAAGCTAATTCTTTCTTTCAACTATTTTTTGGTGTCGCTTCTGCTTTTGGTAATTATGAATATTTTGCTGATACAGGATCGCCCATGAATAAAGAAAAATTGGCCAAACACAGGACTTTAAACGGGGAACATTTCCAGGAAACACATTTCGGCAGAGTAAGATTAATTGTCTTTATATAGTCAGTTCAGCACACTTCGTCGTATGTTTGTTGTCGTTACTGGAGTGACATTTTAATCATGGCATGTGCTAGACAGACCCTTTGGGGAACAAGATTTTCGATTTTTGTAATTGTTTGTAGGTGATTGGTGATTACTATACTGAAAATCCTCGACCTTACGAGATGAGCTGAATTCAAAACATGGCAAAGGCGAAATGTATAACCTTCACATGTTAATCGGGTCGATTCTGTTTGCAAATAGTAATATGGTTGTATAGAAGATATTGCTATCACAGCAAGATTCGAAACAGTAGAATTCCAATCATAGATTCTTGGAAATATGATCTGTCAATTTCAATGACATCTTCAATGTCAATTTCTTGCTATCTCTGCAATATCAATTTTGTGCTTGCTATCTCATAACAAGGTTGAAAATGGCAGTGGATTCTTTGTTTTCCCACTACAATTTTGAAAATAGGTGATTATAAACATATGATGAGTTCACTTGTGTAACTAACTACTTGAAAACCTCTCCTTGAAGTTTCCATTTGTAGAGGAATTATGAGACTATAATATCGGCATATCATCAGAGACACCAGCAATCCATTTGACTTGCCTAATCGAAAGTTTATCAAGCCATTTGACTGGAAAAAGTCAGCAACATGAGTTTTTCCGGTTATATGAATCAGGTTTATTTCCAAAAAAATTCACGGTCATTTTCATTCGGTTTTTGGTTGTTTTTCAATTTCGGGATATGATTAATTACTTATTGCGCCATTTGCACGACAACCAAATTCACCAAATACAAACATACATTCTGTCAATTTGAATATTATTTGAAAAATGTCAGTGGAGTGCAGGACAGACTGATTTGGTAGGTTAGAGAATCATAAACTCTTCTTCTTCATAAAATAATGGTAATAACGGTACTTAACACTTAACAAACGAGTTAAAACCAGTGTTGTCAGCTCAAAAATTCTCAATTTGTTTGATATCACTTGAACTTATAAACTAATCTAGCAGTTACTGTCCAAACAGAATACAGAATTGCATTGCAATATTGTTATATGTTACCATCAAAACAATATTGTGGTCTTAGCAATGTTATAACAAGATCCGAACAGAATCGACCCCTTATCCATTATACCTTACTACAAACAATTCCCTTTTTCGTCCTTAACGAAGCATTGAAAGTACCATCCATATTGCTGCATGTGCAAAAAAAAAGACAGTGGATGGCACATTAGAAGTATCTAGATAACCGGATGACAGATCATTTCGAAAATTTGTGGGCTTGGATAATCAAGCGTGGGGTGCGTTTTTCATTCCAAGATTTTGTCATCCGCATAAATCGAAGAATCCAGAATCCATCAGACTGTTGTTAATAAAATATGCACTTTCAAATCGCTATACGAGAATCCAGCGGTTGGGAGAAGACTGACATAACAATTGATACATTTTAGATATATTTATTCAAAATATTGAAGAATTTTCGAATTTCCAGATTTTTTGGGAGATTTCAGAAGATAGAGTAATAAGTGTGAAACAATAAAATCGTTCTCTTCTAATTCTGAAGATTCATAACGACTGACACAACGAAATCCGTTTTTCCATCAATGTGTTGTATAATTCATTGTTCCATCGTCCCAGCATGGATTCCATCAGAACAATTGCTGACGTCACGACAAAAATCCGCATCTATTAGTGCGCTCCTTCTTCAATGGAATGAAAATCACGCCCATGCTCTATCCGCCTAAAATATTTTGTGCAATGCAGCGTTGCCGCTTATACCATAAAGTTGTATCAACTCTGTTATCTCAAATGGAACACCCTGTATTTCATTGCATATTTAGATTCTCTTCGAAGAGTTGATTTCATCAATGTATCACACTTGGAATCTAGCGGAAATGATTACAGAGATATAGGGTGCTCAAAATTAAGTATTCAACTAGGATTTTTTGTGTTGAAACTATTCATTATTGGTCAAAACGGCTCACATGTTCATTATCTCAAATTTTGATTCACTATCTACTGACATTTAATTGGAACAGATACAGGGTGATCAGAATTCTAAATGTTGAACCACCAAATTTGAGGGATTTCAACTACGAAATAGCCACAATGCTCAACGTGGAATGAAGTGTTGAATAAATACAAAAAAGCTTAGTCATTTTCACAAATGTTCATAAAATGAACAATGATGGTAGATGACGGGAGGAAAAACAACTACTTTCTTTGCTAATGCCCCGTAGAACATTGTTGTTCTAAAATTGTTATATCCGTCATTCGGTTGCCCCCTTACGAGCAACCCTCAGAAGTCTTGTGCGAGCAAGGAATGACGGGGGCCTTACCTTTCAACGTATGATCTCAAACACTTTCTTGGGCCATCAGAAAAATGTCTGCAGTCTCGGGGAATTGAACCCAAGACCGGCAAGCGAACGCGGATTAGAATACTGACGGTTCGTTCGCGCGGCTACCTGAATAACAATATTACCGATTGGATTTTGTGGGGCCAGGTTGCGCTTAGCCGGCGGTCTTCGGTCTTCGGACGCTAGCTGGAGAGTACCCTACACTGATGAGAGTCAAAGAACTTGCATTAGTATTCGTTTATATGTATCGATGAATAGATTTCTTTCGTCATCTACCATTGTTGTTCATTTTTTGAACATTTGTGGAATGACTGAGCTTTTTTCTATATATTTTGAGAGATTTTGCATACTATGATCTTTTCATAGAAACCATCAACTTCACCCCACGATAAACATCTTTATCTTGGACACACTGTATAGTACTCGACGAAGTCCATTTAACAAATAGAACATTTTTCAAACTATTGATTTGTTTACTGACCCAGTATTCTTGTTGGTGTGTAAAGTCTCAGTTTCTTGTTTCAATTTAATTAGCAGTAATTGATTGACATGATGAAAATTCCATTCGAACATACATCGCGGATTTTTTGTGTCGAAACTATTCAATATCAACGGCTCACATGTCCCTATCTTAACTTTCGATTTACCATCCACTGATATTTGATTGTAAGAAATACAGGGTTGTTCAAGATTCAGAATTCTGACCACCCTGTATCTGTTTCAATTAAATGTCAGTAAATAGTAAATTAAAAGTTAATATAGGGACATGCAAGTCGTAATGAATAGTTTCGACACAAAAAATCCTAAAGTTGGGAAATTTCGATTTTGAACACCCTATATCTGTAATCATTTCCGCTAGACCCCCAAGTGTGTTACATTAATAAAATCAGCTATTCAGGAAGAATCTTAATATGCAATGATCGGTTCATTCGGGTTCCGATTTCAGAGCTGTTCAATAATCGTTCTCGAACTGCGTAGAACTAGTACGCAGTCGTTTCGAATCGTAGGACTGTTTCAGAACGGTTCACAAATTATGAAAACTCGAACGCGACAGAAGAGAACCTCTGAGAACATAACCTCTATTCAGAATTTGCGAGAAAAACGATAGTTTGGAACCTGTATCTTTATTCAAATAATATTTTGAAGCTTCAAACTCTCCTTCCCTGGAGGAATGGTGATTACATTCCATCATAGCATTCGTAGCTAGATTTTCAATATGTTTTGTCCCTTGTACCTACATGAATTTCGACACCCACCTGAAATGTTCAATGAATTGTGTATCTGAATATAATGGCAAAGTCTCCCCAACATAATCCTCCATTTTTCGGTTTATCTAACAAAAGTTCGAGAATTATCAGATTAGGTAAAATATTTTCAGCAACTTCAGCAAGTAACTCCTTCACCACTGCTTCCTGAAGATGAAAATCTACTACTATCAAATGAATGTACCAACTCCATAATATTGAGAACGTATTGAAAAGAGCAATAAACTGTAAAATAAACAAAAATATATCATTATGACCACCGTTACGCTACAACAGACAGAATCGAAAACTAAATGAAATGAGCATGCGCCAAAAATAATCCTAGAAGGGTTCATGCTCGAAAGCAGGTACTGGTTTCGGATAGTTTCAGGACCGTTCTAGGACGATTCTGAAAGATTTAGTCCTAGAACACAAAACCCGAACGCGATCGATTCTACTGCGCAAACTCCTGACTGTTCTAGAACAGTAATTGTTCGAACCCGAATGAACCTGAAATACACGGTGTTCCATTTGAAATAACAAAGTTGCTACTTCTTTCTGGTATAAACCGCAACGCTACATTGTCGAAAATATTTCAGACGGATAGAGCATGCTTGATTGTTCAAGCCCCCAAATTTTTGGAATAACTGTCATCCGGTTCTCTAGATAGTATAGTTTCACTCAACCAACTGGCGGCTGCTCCTTGCCTCTGTCTTATTTACCGAATTCATTGATTTGTACAGTGATGCCCAATAAATTGGTAACGACTCTTGGGCGAATTGAAATATTTTTGTCTAAGCACATGTACTATTCATTGTCTAGAAACGAGCTGCCTCCCTCATTAGCATTTTATGACCTGCTTCGCGCTGTAAAGGTATTATATAGGGTATACCCAGCAGTATACCCAGAGGTGTTATAATTATTATTCAAACTTGAAAAATAACAATGACATAGTTCTTTCTTGGCAACTACTATGAAATAAATAGGAATTGATCTGGACTGCTTCACAATGATTCAGTTTTGATAAGAACGATATAATATTATCATAACAAGAATCCAATCTTGAAATAAAGGGATTTAAGAATGTGTAAATTTCAACAATCCACAATTGATTAATCAAACCTCTCAGCTCTCGAGCTATAGGGTGTTGGAGTTTTCAGGCAAAAATTATTTCATTATAATAACTTCAATATACTGTCTACAAAAAGTTTCAGGGCATATGTTCACATGAATTTTATTCTCAAAATGAAGTAAGGAACCATATCCCTTATCATTAACCATCAATTAAATCACACCCTGTATAACCAGGAGAAAACGATCGATAAAATTCTAATAAAATAATAACAACGAATTCGTGAAAAACTTTCACTACCCAGTATTACAAAACATTTTCGAAGTAGAGCCCTCCAACATCAATACATTGTTGAGAGCGTGCTATTAGATGATTCACTGACTTGCGAATTATGCGAGGGTTATTTCCAACACTAACACATGCAACAATAATTTTCCATGAAAAATTTCTTCATTATGAACTTCTTACTTTAAATGACCTCATAAAAAATAATCTAGCTGGGTTAGATCAGGGGATAGCGGTGGCCAATTTACTGAACCTCCACGGCCAATCCATCTATTGGGGTAATTGGCATCGAGATGGTTTCTAACTGGAACTGAGAAGTGAGGTCTAGCACCATCATGCTGAAACCATATACCTCAGGTATTTACACCTTGCAATAGAGCCGGTCAAGTATTGACCAGGAAATTTAGGTAAACATCACCAGCCCAAACACAAATAGAATATCTGCGTATTCCTTATAAGTGAAATGAAACGGCATCATAAGCACACTCTTAGAACTATAGTTTGATCCTAAAAACACTGGAATAATGAATGAACACCAATAAAACAAACGCTGATGACAGCTGAACAATGGTTTTCCATAATGAAATTCTGAATTTGACACAAGCCTAGTATTCTTTATACACAAACATTATAAGGTACTGATACCGATTCATTATTTGAAAGTTCAATCCGATCATTTCTTTAAACTTTTCTCAGTGCATTCCGAATCTGCGATCAGATCATTGTTTCACTAGATCATCTATTCTTACAGGAATATAATCATAGAAAACCGCATTCCAGTCCTGATACGAATTTATTTTTCAGTTTTTTCGGGTAATGAGAGCATTTTATTTTACTACGATTTACGGACTGACTGAAGAAAATAACGATATTCATGTGATGGTTTCGTTAATATTTATTATATTACCAATTTTGATAGTACTTTATCCGACAATAATTGAATTTTGAAAGAAAAAAATTAAAATGATGATTGATTACGGAATAACTAAGATAGTGCCAAGAGATTTTTCAACAAATTCCTATACAATTTTTACCGTAGATGTCGAATCTGAGTTGAAATTTTTTGTTATTATTATACAGGGTGAGTTATTCTCACAATAACTCAACATAGGGAAAAAATATCATTCCGGTCCTGATTTTGGTTTCGATCAAAGGGCTACTTGTTGATGCATTTCAGTGTAATTCGTGTACCAAATTTGAATCTAATCGGTTAATCCCTGTATTTGATATGGCGGATTGAATATTTTGTCAAAATCCACAAATCACTCTGTATGTCAATAACGAAGCGGTTTTAGACATTGGTTTATGTCATTTTGCAATCATATTGACAGTCCCTATAACCCCACAAAACTTGTCGGTTTTATCTCCGGACAGCCTGTATATATATATAGTCTTGATGTCTTGAATCATTCACAGTATTACAGGGTGACAGGACACTGTTCTGAATCAAAGTAATATTTTTGTGAATATAGGAGAGAAACTGAACTTCATCAAACTAATCAATCACCCTGTACTCCAAATTTATCTGCACGGTCTATCGAAGCCTAAGTATTATACTTAAAAATTAGAATTTCCGGAAGTAGATAATCGCCTTTTCTAGATAATAGGGTGTATACCGTTTTCTTATCGCGCATGCTGATGAGAATTAGTTCTCATTTCATCAATAGAAATACCATCGAATCCAGAGATACTCTAGCGATGTGAATATTTACCCCAAATCTTAGAAAATATTTAGAGATACACCAGACTATCTCGTACCACAAACCACAATAAGAAATTAGTTATTGAAACAGCGGGCGGTTGGGATAGATATTAGTCCGGGCGCATAAACCGAAATTTGAAAAGGATTTTTACACGAGTCGTTACCAATTTAATGGGCTCCACTGTACATCTTCCTTTAGGCGTGATGGATGTTCGATTTGAAATTTCATCCTGGCAAGTTAATTATTGCTAATCAAATTAAAACAAGATACTGAGACTACGCACCAATCACACGAATACTGGATCAGTAAAAAAATCAATAATATGAAAACTGTCCTATTTGTTGAACTCCCCCATGATGGACTTCGTCGAGTGCTATACAATGTGCCCAAGATAAGGATGTCTATTATGGGGTGAAAATGATGATGATTTCTACGAAACGAACGTCATATGGAAAATCTCTCAACGCTGTTTTGTAGAGCTCAAAAAGTGGCAATGAGAAAGTGTTTCCTGTTTTTCTATATCACTTTGAATAATGTAAGAAAAAAATAAAAAATATCCTTATTTTGGACACAGTGTATATTGTCCTGTTACATGACAATATTCATGCTCAATTTTCCTATATTGATGTTTTTCCTCTATAATTAACTGATTAATTTTTTATGATTGATTTTCTCTCGTCTCTGTGAATAAATCTATAAATAAAAATATTACTATTTGATGTTTCACCTACAGTCAGCTCAACTTGTAGGTTCGGGGATTACTAGTAAAAAAACATTCATCAAATCCCTGAAGTCAAAAAGACCTGTCTACACTCCATTTTTGGGGTATTGTGTATTTATTTAAACCGAAGTCTGTGGTTATAAAAAAGAAATGAAGATGATGGTTATGATGGGGCCCAGTCGAAAGTTTTGATTTGAAAACTGAAACTGTCATCTTGTATAGATGGGAACTTGATGCAATGAAAACTGAAAGTTGCACAGCTGAAGAGAACACATTAAAAAGCCAATTTCTTGAAGGAAACTACTACTACTACTACTACTATTCAAGGACCAAATTACGTATTCAACTGTTTGAATATCTCACAGTTTCCGAGACCTCGATTAATACCAAGCTGAAAAATCTTGAATATTATAACCATTCTTGAACATCGCAAAGGGTCTGCATGGGAAGTTCAAATAATAAATATAATGTTAGTGTGACTATTGAAACACGAAAGATTTCAGTTAATATCTATAGCTCCAGACATGAAAAGGTATTAAATACAACTGTGTCACTTCTGCTAGCTGACTAACGTCTCTTGATATCTTCAAATACTACAGGATGGTTCAAGTAAATTGCTTCTATGAATGATCATTAATAATAGCTGGTAATAATTATAGTAATGATAATAGTACTAATACTATTGATTTGAAACTAAAAATTGATCAGGGATCACCCATAACGATTTGACTGTTAACAATAAGTAAAAAATCAATATCAGATGGTTCAGTTTTCAAAATTGATGAGAAGACCTTTGGTAAATTATCAATTTCGATTTGCGATATATTTCCATCAAATAATATAGTCGTATTCATTGTTGTTATGTCTGCATACAAAAATATTCCATGTGCCTCATCCAGAATCAAAATATTTTGAAAAAAAAATTAGCTATCGAATTGTATCATCTGAAAAAGACTGTCACAATTAACATAAAAAAATATGTTTTACAGATGTTTTTATGTTTTACAGAGTGCTAACCAGAGATGGTTTGCACCAAAATGTTACTGCATTTAAAAATTTCCGTATCAGAGAGCCTAAAAGAAAAATTCATTCGCTTGTCAGTGAGACTTTGTTTTGAAGAATGTTTGTTGAAGAGAAATATAGGTACGTTAAGAAAATATCAAATCTTCACTTATCTTTGGACGTTTCGGCAACGAACCTGCTCCTGTTTTCAACATGAAAATGGAAAATATTTTTCTCGCAAATTAATTGACATTGAATATACCATTTTCATTGTGAATTCCATGTTTTATCTATATCCACTGAATAAGTAGCAATGTTGAAAACGGGGGCAGATGCGTTCCCGAAACGTCCAAAGATGAGTGAAAATTTTATATTTTTCCTTTATTTATTTCTCTTCTCCAAACATTTTTCAAAACAAAGTGTCACTGACAAGCGAATGATTTTTCTATTATGCTCTCTGATAGGAACATTTTTAAATGCAGTGACATTTTGGGGCAAACCATCTGGTTTGTCCTCACTACATGTATATTGAAATAATACTCATATTTTCATTTTATTGAAAAGAGAGAAAATCCCAAAAAATCTGAAATAATGTATATACTACCTCCTCGATTAACCTACATACAATATTTATTTCAATATTCATTGAATAGGTACATGTTTATTCGATCAAAATCCATTAGAATAAAACCCATTTCAAAATATTAATATACGGTGACGAGTCAATGGGATAAAACAGTGTCTTGGCGAAAAAGGGTGCAATATTGCAACAGCAGCTTCTATTAACAAATATAGAGAAATAGTTAATTCAAACATTTGGTATCCAAAGGAGTATTCTTCTTGAAAGTGGGCCCCTGAAGATGGTATTTCCCGAATATTTTCGAATCACTTTTTGATGAAAAGTTATGATTCGTACAGATGCTTATTATTCCTTATACAATAGAGAACACATTATTTCAGGAAGTAAGGCTGGTGAAGAGTAATTCCTACTCATATACAATTTGATAATAACAAGTAGTTACATTGTTAGAATCACATGGATACGAAGTGTTTTATTATAATTTTGTTCAGTTGCAAATGTTATGTAAAGAAATATATTTGTCACGAACGTGTGTCAGTATTTCAAATCATATAAAAATCAGTTGAAAACCTACTCTTCCGCATCAGAAGCTGAGCGTTGATAAATCTCTCACATTAGTCTTTCCAGTTCTCGGAGAAAGCACTATGGAGCAAAACCAGCCTAGTGAAAGTAACATTCAGTGTGTTGATTAACATAGGAGAACTATGTGCAATTTAGGAGTCCCCCAAGAAGATTAGCAGGAACGTATAGTCCAAAATTCAGATTTAATTTTCCTTCCAAGAGTACATGTGCAAATAATATATAACAGCAAGGTAAGAGAGAACAACAGAGTCCGAGTTGATCTTAGTTGACGATAATTAAAAAGAGTCTGAAATACACACAATATCACACTTGAATTTTGAACTTATGATTCTCAAATAATAGCATAAGCTTGATGACAAAGAAGCGGAAGAGAAATTGAAAGAAACTGGAGTAAAGCGAGCAAATTTAATGAATGAAATGAAATGAAGATTCAAAGGAAGATATCAGAAAATGCACGAGATGAAAGTGATAGTGAATATAATGAATCTTTCCATTCTGATATTTCGTATTCCCATTCACGAGTGATGAATAACTGGGTAAAAAAGTGTATTAGTAATGAACCTGATTACCCTTCAAAGTATTTTCCTGAAAATGTTGAAGTAAAAAACGCTACCAACCTAGTTCCTTCGCTAGTGTAAGCATGTGACGATTCATCACGCTTTTTGGAATTGGAAGAAAAAATTTATCAACGCTCTGCTTATTCTGATGCGGTAAAGTAAGTTTTCAAATCTCTCATCACTGGGTTAAAAGTACTTACTACGTATGTTGTTTTTTGTCATTTTACTCATATACAGTGCGCATCATAAGTGTTACCCCCCTATCTAACTCGTTACGGGACCCTTGTTAGTAAAATCGCCGACACCCGTCAATTTTTTATTTCTACAGTGTACATTTTCGTAGGAATAGTTCACTCCTAATTTCATTACTCACTGGAGGGGTGCAACCCTGTCAAAAAATTTAAATAGCATGGGGTGGTGAGTGAAAGCTCATTTGAAATTTCAATTTCTTTGCACGGTTGAATAGAGATTGAAACCCCCTTTCAAATGAGTTATCACTAACCACCCCGTGCTATTTGAATTTTTTGACAGGGTTGCTCCACTCCAGTAAGGGATGAAATTAGGAGTGAACTATTCCTATGAAAATGTACACTGTAGAAATCAAGAGTCCCGTGTCGAGTTAGATAGGGGGGGTAACACTTATGATGCGTACTGTATGTATATGACATCTCAGCTTATCACAAATGAAGGCAATAATTTTTGTATCAAATTCATCTAAAATCCGCAATCCTCCTTATTTTAAAAGCCCCTGAATGAAATTATATCTTGTTCTGTCTATTGGGCATCAAAAGTTAATTACCTGCATAATAAATCATCTCATTGCAAGCGTTTCTGAAATATTTAGAGAATGTCATCTCCAGGGGGTCCCATTTTAGTGCTTCTAGGCAGCATTTTTTCTACCCACAGTGTCGATATTTTTGAAACCAGGGATATTTCTAAAAATTCTCGGGCAATATTAATCTGACCAAAAACACTTTCCTATTATCTCAATGAGTATACCACGAAAATATTTAACTGATCATGTATGCCGTACTCATTGAGCATGTGGAAGAGTTTTTCAGTCATTTGGGAAAAATTTCAAATTAAGTCAATTTTTTGTATTCAAAATAGTGGAAATATGCTTACAGAAAAAATAGTAGAAAAAGTGACTGAAGATTACAGCAACACAGGGTTTGATAATATGACTTTCCAAATAATTTTGTATGATGATCGGAATGGTTTGACCTGCACAATAATATATGACATTGTATCTATGCACAAACAGATCTCCAATCATGTAGGTGCAAGAACATTCAAGTGGATGCAAAAAATCAATGAATAAAGGAACTTCAGAAATAATTTCAGTTTTAACGCCCTATAGCAGCTAAACGGGAGTATTTTGGTATATCCTACTAATCCTGAGCTCGTAGAAATAGAAAAAAGTCATTCCAGTATCGACGAATATTTGTCTTCCTAACTTATCTTAACATACAGCTTTTCATAGCAAGTAACTTTATAAACATGGGAAATTCGACAATTCTCCAATGAGTAATGATTTCTTAGGCGTGATGCCCAGACGACGGAGAATCCAAAGTCAACCACATCTGGAGGGACCAACAGAGCCAACGGTGGTGTCACCTTTGCTGCCATCCACATCGCAGATTAGCTATGATGCTATAGTGCCTGCATACACCTAACCACAATTTCATTCAACTAATTCTAAAAAATATTTTAGTGAATATGTCATGGTAATGACACAAATGTATTGTGATATTCTCTCCAAGTGTGTGCGTGCGTTTATCGTCCGAGATGCACAGGGTTCAGTTATATTAATTATTTTAACTAAACCCTGTGTGGTATTGATAGAATATTCATTAAGTAGTTAATATTCAACCAAAGTATTTAGGTAAAGGTATAAATGTCTGCTTAGAGGTTGTTTTCGGTTATGTTATCCTCAAATATTTCTCATAACTAGTCTACATTTCTTTTTTTGTGTCCATGAATTGTGTCGTTTGAGCAAATATATTTTTATAATCAGTTCTTGAAATATTTCTAATTATCTAGGGGCTGGTTAACTTGACGAGGAATCACCTCTCTCAACTCATCAGCTACATTACCATGGATATAAACAAATTTAATACGAATATTTCATCATTTGTCGACTGCTTCATGCGATCGGCGCTAGATGTTGAGTGCAGTTATATCATACCTAAATTTTTGAATTAAGAATTGATTTGACAACTGCAGCTTTTATGTTGTTTCTTCAATATTTTGATTGCAGACTCTGATGTAATCTTCTGAAATGGTTGAGGTGAGTTGAGCTGAATCACTGACATATCATCAGAATGTTAAGATAAATAGAAAGGTGTCATCACCATAATGAGTTCGACTAGTTGGAGTGGGGTAAATAGATTAACTGGTTTCCTATATTTATTATTTTTGTGTATGATAACCAAACTTCTAGAATAGTCCTTTTGGAGAGATTGGCAGTTCTACTTATTCACATCAGTCTCGTTACCTCCATGGAATTTTTTTGTTCATTAGATCAATCAAACTCATTTTGTCCTTATTTGAATCGTACATACAACAATTAATTATTCAATGTTGTTCTAAGTACTAAGTAAGATAATCTTCAAGTAAAAATAGTGTGTCAAGCGTATGTTCATTTATATATTAAAATTATTCGTATATTATTCTTTTTGCTTGTGCAGTATTGTGATAAATATCCTTATTGAATTGTCAGTAAAAAAATTAATGTCTAATACTACTCAGAACTCACAGCCAAAGCAACTATGTATTTATCTGTAAAAAATATTTTATATAAATGACATTGAAGTACCTACTTATCATATTCGATGAAATTCGTCATTTCTGATGAACCTTATTATTTGTTTCTTGACAAAATTATTTCAATATCTTTCCAAGGTAGGTATCTACACTTACTAGTATTAATTATGTTATGTCATCTGAAATATGTATGTGAAAACCATTTGAACAATTGACCATATGGATTAGCTATGGATTGCTTTTGTTCTGCTCGAGAGTTCTCAGGTTGGCAACAATCTGAATTTGTCATTAGCATTAATGTCATCACTGTTGATTGTCATTATGAGGAAATTCGAATTAATAGCAAAAATATTTTTACTTTGTATTGTTAACTCATAACCTATAACCTATTTACATTATTTACAATATTGCAGTTGTTCAACTTATAGAATTGATGAAATAATATTCCCGAAAAAGTGCAGAAGCATTTGAATTTCCCGGTATCATCCACAATAATGACAAATTGTTGCCAGCCAAAGAACGCACAAAAATACAACCAATAGCCATTACTTATGGTGAATTGTTCATCAACTTCCATTATAGATCTCCGAAGTCTTGATTTTTATTTAGGAAATGAAGTGTTACCATGAATTGGATATTTATTAATAAAACATTGTTGAAGTATTGTGATGAATGTCAAATATGGAATTCATGTTATATTCAGTATTGAATTGAATACAGTGACGGTCAGAAAGTTTTCACCATATGGACATGTTGAAAATAATTTTTCAGGAAAATTATTCTGTTGATATCACCTATTAAAAAACTTCAGAAAATGTGGGTGAGATTATCGCTGCTATTTCGATAAACAGGGTAGGAATGAACATATTTGTTCGAAATCCAATACTTATTATCAAATTCAGATTAAAAATATTTGGACAATCACAAAAAATGAAATCAATAAAACCGCAGTTGACAAACTTTAGTCAACTTCAAATCATGAACATCTGATATATTGATATTGTTCAAAGATGCAATTGCCACCCTATAATAAAATCAGTCTTTCAACTTTAATAAATCGAAAAAATGTCGAGATTTTGATCTTGATCGGTTTTCTGGCACTGTTGTTTTTTTTTATATTGTACAGCTACTCAAGTTGGTCACGTGGGAAATTTGTTTATTATTGATTTTACGAAAAAGTTATTCTTCATAAAGAGTTAACCGAAAATGCAAATATCTAATATCAAATTTTTTCAGTCGTATACGAGGTATGTCAAAATATATTAATTTTGCTAAAATGTAAAGTGCCTCAATTTTTGACATTATCGAAAATTCAAAAAAGTTCACTAGGATTGAATACGTTCAAAAATCTAAATACATCTATCTTCGATGAAAATTAGGTTTTACTATTGCTTACCATTTCTGATCGATTTTTATGGTGAACTTTTTTTTTATCAGTTTTTCGGTCATAAGTCATACTTCATGAAATGCGCTACAATGCCTAAAAACAAAAATACAAATATCATGATTTAAAATCAGTTGTGTCAAAAATTTTTAAATAAATTGTTAACAGTAATAAAACCTAAAGTTCTTTGTAGACAGATGTAATTAGATATTAACATCAATTAGAACGTAGTTATTAATTCGAGTAAACTTTTTCCAATAACAATTTTCGATATTGTCGAAAATAAAGGTATTTTACTGTTGAGCACAATTAATGTTGTTTTACATACCTCGTATATAATTGGAAAAATTGCATTTTCGGTTTTAGACCATGCAAGATTTTTTATTCGTAAAATTAATAATAAAAAAGTTTCCCATATGTAGCAAACTTAAGTAGATAGTCAAGTTGTATGTTTGGCACAATAAATTTAGTTTTTGGTCCATTAGAATGTAGTTAATTTCAGTTTCTTTTCTATTCATTAGGATCTTCATGTTGATTATTCATCTTACTGAAACAAGTTCATGATAGATAACAAGCTTATTGCATTTATATCATTTACAGGGTGTTTATTTTGAAAGGTGTGATAAATTTGAAGAATATATTTCTAAAGAACTTGCTGTGTTTGGCACTGTTCATTTTTGCTTAATTTTTATTCACATTAACAATATTTCCACTGAGTTAGAGTGCCTCGAACATCTCATATCACGACCTTTGTAGAGTGTGGACACACTTAACATGATATCTTAGGTAATCTTTCATTGAACGAGTGCAGACATACTAGAGAGTTGAAGTGTTGCCATGAACGTTAACGTAAACGTAGAAATTGACAGCTACGCATGCGCATTCTTCAATTCTTCACGTTCGCGTTGGTAGTGGGCTTGCAGGTGTACGTTATCTCACGTACTTTCACGTATACCTTAAATATCAACGTATGGTTACCAAACGTCAAAATTATTGAGTTCGGGGTCCCCAAAGAGTTTTGCATCAAGGAGTACTCTCATTTTAACAAGAATAAATGTTCGGATCTAATCACACAACCAAAAATGACCAAAACAAACCGAAAACAAATTGTATTATTACATTACGATGACAGTGACGAACAAAGTGACGACTTCAGCTCAATTTAACGACAATACGTAAACGTTATTTTTCTTACGTTAACGTCCACGTGGAGGTCTACGTACAGTGATTACTTCAACTCTCTATTATTATTTGAAACCCTGACAGTTGCCTAACACCAAAGGAGCATCAAGCTCAATTTGTAGTTATATCAATATTATTCCATGAAATGAATATTGGAATCTGAAACGTTGAAGAATACTTGAAATGTCTTATCCTCTTTGGATAACTCATATGGTAACCATAATTCCTTAAAAAAATTTGCAATCCGTTACCGAACAAGACATATTCGAAAACATTTTCGCGGAGACGCCTATTCAATTTCCAGAAGTGACGTTTTAAATCTGAGAATGACGACAATTCGAAAATGTCAGTATGTTTGAGGCACTCTACAGTGAGTAAATACTACATTCTCAATAGAATGGCTTATCTATGTTGAAATAACTTTCACAGGTTTCGCATTTTTCTATTAACATTCCACAAAAATTTATATTTCTGTCCGATAATGTTATTTGTGTATATATTTGAAATTATTTTGTAGCTTCAAATTTTGTCGAAATATATGTATTTTTTATGAAAGTTATCTTGTTATTTGTGCAAAAGAGAATTTCAGGATAATTATTATGTAAGTAGGGTGAACGAAAGTGAGCTTACGATTTGGTGTCGTTTCATATGTTGTTTCCCCGAACCAAAATTTAGAAACATTTTACTGTAATAAAGACTCAGTCGGCTGTTCAACCAGCACTGTTAAATGGTGATGGCAATTATCAGGAAATTTCCTAAATGAGAATGAACCTGATCTTAACATTCATAACTCCCAAAAACCGTTCATTGAATTAAGAGACAACTTGAAGAGTGTAGTTTCAGTTCTACAAGGGGTACACATGCATTGTTTTGAATGGGTTTGGTTTTCCAACTATGAAATTGAGAATCTATTCCCATCGATGTCTGGTTAAGAATCTTTAAAGGATTTTTTTTGCTGTTGCAATGTCTAGTTATATCAGCAATCGTTTATGCATCTATGACTTTCAGATGAATGTTTCTTGTAGGTTGTATTTTCAGTGTCTGATGAACCTATTCCAATGAAAATTGCAGAATTATTTTCTTACTTACGAGGCTCGATTTTGATGGTCAAGTTTCGGAAAGTTCAAGCAAAATTTTCTCGATTTTTTTTTCAATTGTAACACCCAGTCTATTATATCAAGAAACACCTCTTCTGTTGGTCTTTAACTCACAGCCTTTTTGAATCTATCTCAACGGGCGCTGTCAAACATGCAATTTTCTCTCAAAACTTTCCTTTTTGTTCGTGGAACATCGTGCGTACCTACGGAGGATAGGGAGAGGAGGTAGGTGTTGAATTTTTTTGGAACTTTTGGGGGTTATAAGTTCTTGGGATTACTTCCATTGGCAAAGAATTCCGTTCTACAAACGAAGGATATTTTTCAAGGTTAGCGACGAAGGGATGTGCTGACTGGGGCCGTCGAGTTCGTGTGACTGGTATTGCTAGTGATGGAATTATAGCAGAGACTTCCGAGGAACATTTCTCGTGAAAGTATCCATAGAAAATTAGAAAGGTCCATAAAGACCCATTACAAAATGAAAGCATAAAAAACTAATTTGCAACATTAAAAGAATTTGTATTTCATTGTGTTTGATACAAGAAGTGTCGCTCCACAGATTCTGCAACAAAAAATAGGTTAGGGGAATCCTTTGATATTCTCTAACTTATTCATGTTCTGCATACATTTTTGGTCAAATAATAGCTATTTATATATCAAGGGAGGAAAGGTATCCATTTACTCCCGCGTGTGAAGTTTGATGCACAACGCGTAGCGTATAGTTGATTTCAATCGGCTCATTTCGGTCTCTAGGTCACCCTGTAGAATTTGTGGTACATTGTTCTGGGGCACCTTGTTTTCTCCAATTGTACTTTTTTGATTTGCAGCTTCTTCTTGGGGTTTGGATTCAGTTTCATAAAGAATTTCAAGGAATTAGTAGAAAAACGTTTCGCCCTTGGCCATGGGCTTTGTCAATTTATTAATATTTAGTTAATCTGTAAATAATGGTTTTCATTGTGGAACGATAGTGATGAGATCTAAATCAACGTATCACGTATCTCTCTTTTTTTGATTTAGATCTCATCACTATCGTTCCACAATGTAAACCATTCTCAATGAAAATCATTATTTACAGATTAAATCAAAAATGTACTTAGATGCAAATCAAAAATGTACTTATTTTGTTTTTTGTTCTTGTTATTTTATTCAGATATTTGATGTTTCATCTTTTATATGTTTACACTTCAGTGATTGAGGATAATAGTTATCAATTATACAAGGGAAAAAGCAGTAGATTTTTTTGTCGGTTTCTTGTTTTGTCCTCGGCTACGCGTCGGGAACCTTTTTCTTCTGTGACAGGAATAAGGACGAATCAATATTGAGAAGATATTACATTAAACAGGGTGATTCACATAAGAACCGACATAGAGCAGGGGCATGTAGGGGGTCCCAAAATACGGCAATTTAACGCAACTTACCTCTATACCAAGTTGCTTCCCTAAGGAGTTATAGGCTTTGAAAGTGAAGTTTTTTTTTTTTGGCATTCGGACATGGTCCATACAGCCAGTCACAGTGAAAGTGAAGTTATAAATTTTGAAAAAAATCAATATCTCCGTTATTCTTGAACTTAGAGCAACCAAATTTGGTACACTTTGTTACTTGACAGTACCTAGAGTATAATTGAAATTTGTTAAGGGGGTATACCGGGTGGCGCACCATTAATATTCAACAGAATTTTGTAAACTCTTGATGGATTTTAAGAATCTTCGCTTTGTTTTGTGGGCAATTCAATTCTAAAACTTCGCTTACTCTAGTAATTTTTCGAAAAACCTCATCATTTTCATCAAAAACTGGAATAACTGAAAACGCGCATTCTAGGAGTGTTATTCAAAATCATCGAAAATTCAAAAGTTGGCTATGAAAATAAACGTCAAACAAGAAAGTAGGTTATTTAATGTGATCAGTAGGAATTCGCTGGAAAATTATTATTTAGATACGTATAACAAAAAACGTAAAAGTAAGTACAGATACTGAAATGTGAAAAACTGGGATTAACAACTAATCAAAATAAACACAAAAAACTTAAACAACAACCAGAACAAACAATTGTTTATCGATAAATTAATGAAATTGTTCAAAATGATCGCCGTTTTCTCTTACGCATAAATTTATTCCTCTTCGAAAATTAAAATCCACCCTATCTAATAACTGTTGATTATTCCTAATAGATGTGCATTTATGAATAATGCGATTCCATAATTCTTCTTGAGACGCAACGGGCGAAGAATACACAAATTCTTTCAACGTTCCCCACAGAAAGAAGTCACATTTGTTCAGGTCAGGTGATCTTGGGGGCCAACGTTGTGGGCAATTATTTCCTCTTCCTATCCATGCATAAACCAATGTTGCAACCTCAGTTGTAAAATTACCTCGTCGAGTAGATACAGGAGGGTGTTTTGTAGAAATTCTAATAATTTTCACCATTCAGCCTATTCGATAAAACCACAGGACCAATTAAATATCGATCAATAATTCCCATCCAAACATTCATTTTGAATTCGCGTTGGAAATGCCGAGGAGTTATTGCATGTGGGTTTACGTCAGAATACTCATGATAGTTATGGAGATTTGTGATACCTCTGCGAGTGAAAGTCGCCTCATCCGTAAAAAGAATTTTCTTTTGGAAGTTATTATCTTGGTGTAGAATAAACTGACAAAAATTGACACGTTGAACCAAATCTCCGGGTAAAAGTTCTTGGACTTTTTGTACATGATAAGGGTGTAGTAGATTGCGACGGATAACTCGATGCACAGAACTCTACGATATACCAATTTGTCGAGATAAATTCCTAGTACTAATATGTGGATCATCTTCAATAGCATTTAAAATGGCTACTTCAACTTGCGGCCTGAGTGCGCCAGCACGTTCTCGAGTATTATTAAAAAACTTGCCCGTTTCTCTAGCTCGTCTTTCAACATTAGAAAATGTTTCTCTATGGGGAATGATACGGTTAGGAAATCTTCTACGATATTCTTCTACAGTACTTCTACAGTTTCCTTCACAAAAACCTAGCACTAACAGCATGTCAACTTGCTCGTTAAAAGAAAACTTCTAATGATCACATTGAATGACCTACTTTCTTGTTTGACGTTTATTTTTATAGCCAACTTTTTCGATGATTTTAAAAAACACTCCTAGAATGCGCGTTTTCAGTTATTCGAGTTTTTGATGAAAATGATGAAGTTTTTCGAAAAAATACTAGAGTAAGAAAAGTTTTAGAATTGAATTGCCCACAAAACAAAGCAAACATTTTCAAAATCCATCAAGGGTTAACAAAATTCTGTTGAATATTAATGTTGTGCCTCGCGGTATACCCCTTTTACAAATTTCAATTAAACTCTAGTTACTGTCATGTAACGCCCTAAATACTTCCACAAAGTGTACCAAATTTGGTTGCTCCAAGTTCAAGAATAACGGAGATATTGATTTTTTTCAAAATTTATAACTTCACTTTCAAAGCCTATAACTCCTTAGGGAAGCAACTTGGTATAGAGATTAAATTGCCATATTTTGGGACCCCCTACATGCCCCTGCTCTATGTCGGTTGTTATGTGAATCACCCTGTATTAAAATCAGAAAATTATCGACGTGAAATTTGAAGTTATTGAATATCTGTCAGTCTTATTCTGTGATTTGATTAAAAAAATTGCGAATTTAGTGCTTGTTTAGTAATTTTAGAGGAACCGCGAAGTGGAATGGAAGATAAAAGGACTTGCAGTTCTTTCTCGTAGACGGTGTTGTGTGCCTATTTTTTGCAACTAGCACATAATCCAACAACAGGGTATATATGCACAGGGTGTTTCGAAATTCGACCGATAACGCTCAACAGGTGATAGATCTCGTGATTTCATAATCACTGACATAGGAACATACGGTCTCCAAGTGTTCAGTTCTCGAGATACAGGGTGTTGAAGTTGAGAAATAAAAATAGTTTTTTCGCAATAACTCAAGAATGATTGAATACTTTGCATTCAAATCCGGTGTATGGTTTCATCTTTGGATGGATCATTTCACGACCTGAAAGTCACTTCGGACATTTCATCCCGTGGTGCGCTACAGGGAGTTGTGATAACTTTTTCTCCTATATTTTCTACGCCACTGATGAAATTTCGATTATTTTAAATTACTCAAATTCATTGTGCAATTCTGTTGAAAAAATGCATAACCGACAACTGAGCTATAATGAACAGTTTTCGAGATATTTCACCCAAAATAGAAGTTTGCATAGTAATTGTTTATCATTTTCAGTAGTAAAAAAATAACAAAAATATTTAGTTTTCTCTTTCTGCAAGAAATCGCTATTTCTGTTTAGCTACAGAAGGAGATCTGAAAAGTATCTAATCTACTCACCATAAAAATATTTTTTGGAATTTTCTACTACTCAAAATGAAGAAAAATTACTATGCAAACTCTCAAATATCTCTAAATTGTTTATTTTAACTCAGTTACGGTGATCCTCCTTTTTTAACAAAGTTGAACAATGAATTCGATAAATTGAAAATGAACTAAATTTCAGTGGCGTAAAATATATGGTACCAAAACTCCCTATAGCGCACCTCTAGACAAAATGTCCGGAATGACTTTCTGGTCAAAAAATGACCCATTCAAGAATAAAACCAAATACCGAATTTGAATGCAAAATCTATCATTCTTGAATTATTGCGAAAAAACTTATTTTATTTCTTAGCTTCAACACCCTGTATCTTGAGATTTGACTTGCTGAACGTATGTCCCTATCTCAGTAATTATGAAATCACAAGGACAATCACCTGTCAAGCGTTGTCTGTCGAATGTCGAAACACCCTGTATATATCCGGGAAAAAGTTCTCAATTTTTTCCCGTAGGAAAAAAGTAATTTATGAAAAGTGACATATTTTATAACCTGTCAACGGAGATGAAATGTCGAACTTTTTCCCGTCACAGAAAAGATTATTTTTATTTTCAAGCACTATTACTATTGTAATTGAAGGGGCTAGTTTAATAATTTGATTTATTCAAATGTAAAAACTTCAGAAACGATGAGATTTCCACAAAATTTTGTAGAAATTTAGTTGCCATGGGTTTCCATCAAGTAACGGCCGAGTCAATTCAAAAATTGATTTATGCAATTGTGAGGAATGGTTTTAGGTTGATTTTTTATGATTTACATTTTACTATAGCATTTTTTTATAGACATCTGGATTTATGCGTACATAACCCCTTCTTCCATTTTCTGACATGTAGTCAATGGCACATAGCTCCTTCTTCTATTGCGTCCTTGATGTTTGATGTAACATAGCCCCTTTTACCACTCAGTATCTGCTCAGATATGAAAAATGGAAACAAATCCTGACGTAGCACGTATTACCTTCTTCCATGATATATGCCGTACATTCAATTTACATAACATGGTCAAATAAACTACTCTACTCTGCTCAATATCTCACAATGAGAAGTAACATTATTTTATTGTCCACCACATCGTGCCAATGAAACGTGAAATCAGAGTTGGTCGAACCACAGTTCTTTTCATGTAATTTGGCCTCTTCCTATATCTTCTTCTTCGTCAATGTAAGAATTGAAAATCCACATTGAGAGTACAAAAATAACGTGAGTCTTCTCAAGTCTTTCCATAACTCGAGGTTATCTATTTGTTCAAATATTCTACGTCATTTTCTCCGAATATTTTCAATAAAGCAGGCCACAGCCCAGTGGCGTGCAATGCTACTCATGTTGAGTAGGAAAAAAATGTGAAATGCAGAAAACAAAGATGTAGAAGATCCCAAGATCCATCCAATATAGTAATGGATAAGGATAATGGACCTATTCCATATAGCCCTCTATATAGTTTAGTAATATAAAAGAAGATTTACATGTGAACTCAACCAGGACAAACATTAACTTGACGGTTAGTATTTTTCACGGTTGGGTGAACATATACCTAGTATATAAGCAGAACACTAGAATAGGATATTTTTTAGTTTTAATCTTCTTCTGAAGATGCTTAAATAGTTAGCGAAACACATGTCGATGCGTTTAGAAAATCGGTTTGGTTAGTGGTAATACAGTCTAGTGAATGTTATCAATGATTGTCGCATTATCACATGTCGCCGTTAAAACCCCTGTAAATTTCAGAATTTCGCCAATTTCAATATGATGTCACATTTCACCAAAGAAAGTAGCCGTAAATGCGATAAATTGATACACCTAGCAACACTGTTGGTCCCGTCTTCCTTTTGCCCTCTTATTATTGTTCGTAATCGCTCGGGTCTCCGGCCGGTGGAAATCGGCCCCGCACTGCGTCGCCACGGCTCGAGTGTAGATGGCTTGAAGGTCAAAAGCAATGCTTTTTCGCTCCATATGAATCTATATTGGTCAGCGCAATTGCTTTGCTTTTATTTTGAATGGGATGCTTATTTGCTTACATAGAGTAGAGCGCCAATAGCGGCGGCGCAGCGGGTGGTTTATATAAGATTTTACGGATTGTATTGTATTAATATGAGTTGTCAGAGTACTCAGACATATATAGTAGATCTATTCTTATTAATCTATATACAGGGTGTTTCAGACTTAGATGTACATACGATACTGGCAGATAGAGGACACTGACGGTTTCAAATCACCCCCATTGATGTGTTTACCGTCTTTCATAACTGAGATACAGGGCGTTATCTTGATTTTGGCAAAATCTTCATCTGGTCATAATTTTTGAACCACTATTGATACTTGATAGAAATATTTCACTTATATTACACATCAAAACTAAATAAAAATTGAGATCAGAATCCAGGTCCGTCTTAAGGAAAAACAGAAAACTTGTTTATTTCAAAAACAACACTGTGTATGGCAAAATTTTGTGGATCTGTTTTGATATTTGAAAAGAGCAGGAAAAAATTAATAAAGTGACCTACTTATTACGAGCGCGCATCCAATTTGACAGATGGTTTATTATTATGTTTTGAAATATTCACCCCATTTCGAGGCATTTTTATTGAAATGTAATTCAAAACCCAATTTTGATACAAAAAAATAATTGTCTTCAAAGTTGAACGTCATTAGGTGAACTATTGATAGATTTACCGCAGCTCATGAATCAATAGTGAAGAATAAAACGAGCCCTCAAAAATTTCCAAAACCCCAGACGTTATTCTGTCGAACGAACGAACGATCTATTTATTTCACCCTAATGGTGTTGAACTTCGAAGGCCGTTATTATTTTGTGAAATAATTGAATTTTGAAATACGAGTTCAATAAAAATGACCCAAAATGGAGCCCAGTATATCAGAAAATAATAATAAAACATTTGTCAAGTCGGATGCGCGGTCCTAAAAAGTAGGTCACTTCATTCGTTTTTCCCTGCTCTTTCCAAATATTGAAACAGATCTAAAAAAATTTGACATACAGAGTGTTGTTTTTGATATAAAAGAAGTTTTCTGTTTTTCCTCAAGACGGACCTGGATTCTGATCCCGATTTCCATTTAGTTTTGATGGGTAATATGAGTGAAATAGTTCTACCAAGTATGGATAAATTATACAAAGTGGTTCAAAAGCTATGACCAGATGATAATTTTGCCAAAATCAAGATATCGTCCTGTATCTCAGTTATAAAAAACGGTAGACAGATCAAAGGGGGGTGATTTCGAATCATCACAGTGTCCCCTATCTACAGGTATCGTATGTACATTTAAATCTGAAACACCCTGTATATATCCGCAAAAGAAAATTTTGTAGAAACATTTTTGGGATTTTTGACTTTGACATTGATCTCAAGTTTTATGAGACCAATGTGAGCCCTCATTGAATTCATCTCGTAATTCGTGAACTTGAACATGGTTTGATGTGAAGTTGAACTTGTGATGGAAAGGCTACAAAATTTTGAATATATGTCGCATTGTAAGGTGAAAATATATCTGCTGTGTTGGTGACTGAACTTAGTGCTCTGATTGCAATGCCTCTAGCAAATTTATAATATCAATATGAAACGAGACTAAGACTATTTAGTCAATTCCAGTATTACCAATAATTTCATGCCGAGAAGTGAAAAACAGACTGACTGCATTTTCATTGACCACCATAGTTTCTGGCCAGCGCATTAGATGTAGAAGTTTCAGGGCTTTCCAAATATAAGCGGTCTTCTCTGAGAAGTTGGACTATAACTAGTAGATTTTTTTTCATAGATTGTGGTTTGCTGACATTAGAAGTAAAATTAGTTAATAACTCAATTGGTTTTGCAAACGCCCTTGCAGAAAATATATTGTCTTTGATATACCTATATAATGTAAAAAACCAACATCCATTTTTTCTTAACATAAATCACATCAAGCCGGTTACACACATGTAGTATTTGTGAAATACCAAATAACGAGTATTTGTTGGCATATATGAATAAAAGTACATACAAGTAGAATCAGTAAAAACAATACATTATATTTCAAACAAGCAAATAAAACACATTCAACAAATACTGCATGTGTGGTACCTTATTTTTATAACAACTTTCAAAAATAATATAGAAATATATTTGAAAAAACAGGAAAAACTGAAAAGTTATGTGCAAAAGTAGGCATTACTATTAGGCTTTTGCTGGTTCAACCAAATTCGAATCCACTTCAGGCACCATCTTCTCCACTTTCGAATTGGACAGATCCCAGGCCTTCTCAAAGTTATCAGACAACTCCAATCCCAATCTGTCGACCATATGGGGTTTGAGCTTGAAGCTTTCTTGTAGGTCCAAAAGGGCAAGTTTGTCTTGGAAATCATAGCCAGTTATGGTCGTGAACAGTTCGTTAGGTGATAATATGTCGGGTACTCCTTTTTTTGAGAAGAACTGAAAATTTCAACTACAATAATAATAATAATAATAATAATAATAATAATAATAATAATAATAATAATAATAATAATAAAATGTCTTCATTTTAATTATCCTCAGCGAAGTATAGTTGAAAACTGCTCTACTTAACCGAGTACCAGTTACACAGAGATTAACAATACATAAAACAATCTAATCAGAGTATAGAATAAATCATGTATAGTGTTTACATTACAGAATAATACACATAACAGAAACATTGATATAAATAAATGATATTAGCACAAGGAGTAAGAATTAAAGACCCAATAGATATTCCCTATAAGGTTTTTTAAAAGCATAAATCGATTTATTTTTAATAGTAATTGGAATAGCGTTGAAAATATTCATTGCAGAATGAGAAAATGATCTCCTGCCTATTTCTGGTTTACACCACATTTGAACGACTTCTTTTCGCCTTTATGAACCATACATGCTAGATGTAGTTTTTTTCTATTCTCCATGTTAAGCCACCCTATTTCAGCTAGAGTCATTGGATGGTATTAGTTTGATGAGAGTTCGGACACAGCTGAACTTTTGTCCTTTTCTATTTTCTATAATACAATGGTTTAGGTGAATAACAGAATAAGACATATATTCTGCTCTTTGTCTTTTCAATTTCCCTAGTAGTGCCTGATTGTCAGATACGATTTTAGAGGTTATATTTTCTGTCAAATCAATCATAGTCGTAGATGGACAATGGGTATAGGGTACAAACACCCACTTCAATTTATAGTGATACACTTCTAACAGAACAAACGTTATATAAATGAAAAGAATGCATGTAACAACATTTCAATATTAGAAAATATACACATATGGATAAACTTATAGCTATAATTCCTTATCTGGGTGTAAATTTGAAAACTTTCAATGCGAATATCTCGCGAAATAAAAAAGTTGGAAAAACGCCGCTTGGCAAAAATGCTAAAGAGTTGAGGGGAACTAGAACCACCATATTTCAGTGAAGGGATGAGTCACCCTGTCAGCGCAACACACTTCAACTTTGAAATGTCAAATGGCACTACCTCTTTTGTGATACCTCAAATGAACGGTCTCAGTCAGTAGTATTCACCTGTACAAGACTTTTTTTCCACCCACTACAGGGTGTACGAAAAACATTAATTCGAGGGTCTAAATTTGAAAACTTTCAATGCGAATATCTCGCTAAATAAAACAGTTAGGAAATCGCCGTTTGGCACAAATGCTACAGAGTTAGGGGGAACTAGAACCACCATACTTCAGTGAAGGGATGAGTCACCCCGTCGGCGCGACACACTCCATCTTTGAAATGTCAAATGGCACTACCTCTTTTGTGATACCTCAAATGAACGGTCTCAGTCAGTAGTATTCACCTGTATAAGACTTATTTTCCACCCACTACAGGGTGAACGGAAAACATAAAGTAGAATAAAATAAAATGCAGAATGCCGATATATTCCAAGAGATGTGTTCCAAAATGTTAGAATGGCATTTGAACATCGATTATACTATTGCTTACAACAGAATGGAATGCATTTCGAACATCTGATCAAATAAAATATCCTTTTAACACAATTCATTCTATTTTATTCGACTTTATATTTTTCGTACACCCTGTAGTGGGTGGAAAAAAAGTCTTGTACAGGTGAATACTACGGACTGAGACTGTTCATTTGAGGCATCACAAAAAAGGTAGTGCCATTTGACATTTCAAAGTTGGGGTGTGTCGCGCCGACGGGGTGACTCATCCCTTGACCGAAATATGGTGGTTCTAGTTCCCCTTAACTCTTTAGCATTTTTGCCAAACGGCGTTTTTCTAACTTTTTTCTTTCGCGAGATATTCGCATTGGAAGTTTTCAAATTTACACCCTGAATGTGAAACTGTACTCCAGTGATGAGTATAAAACATGAAGTTATTTATATTAAATTAAAGGTAGATATTCTCAATATACAGGAAGTAACATAAGTACTTTCAAGTGAAGTATTCCTGAGGCAATAATAAGAAATAAAGTCTATATAAGCTTTTGTGTCCGGAAATGCTTCATTTCGTAGATACAGAGTGCTGAAATACAGAGAACAAATCATTTTTCGATAAACATTTAATAGAAAAAAAGTAGTTTATTTTTACGAGATCTACCAAATACTTGGTTTTGTAAAGTTCTCAGCAACTCCACTTAGCGCCCTAGGAGCTAATAAGTAATATGGATAATTAAGGCCCTTATAATAATTCCCTTGATACATAAATAACTATTCACTTTCCATTGTAGAATTTTAAATTTGGTCGACAGTTTCGTTTTCAAATTCTCAATTTCATTATGTAATTTTGCGATCATTTCCTCTTTTCCATGATCATTTCTTTTTGTATTTTGTGTGATGATAATATTGGAATTTTGTTCTCGAAATCGCCTGCTTTGTAAATTGATGGAACAGCAGATTCTCACAAACAGATTTTGAAGTCTTCTATTTGAAGATGGGCCTAAAATATAGTTTCATTCTAATCAGATGCTGTTATAAAAAGTGAATTTTAATGAGTACCTCACAAATTTTGCTCGTCTTCAAATTGATTTTGCACCCATCAGGCCATTTCATATCTTCCTTCCATAAGCGAATGGTTGACATTTGTTTCAGAAAATTGAATAAATGATATCCATTTTCTTCAGAATTGGCACAATTTATTACACAGCAAGTAATTTCCATAGCTGCTTTCATCTCGAATGTATAATTACGAAATTTTATTTCAATTCTGACGTTTATAAAATGTATTGTCAAATTCAAACAATTTTGAATGAAAAAGCGCGGGACGACTATGGTGCTCTTGTCACAATGCAAGGTGTGAAACTTAATAAATCTAAACATTCAAAAACCCTAACCGTTGTCATTTCTGTGTCCGAACTCTTATCAAACTAATAACATCCAGTGACTCTAATTTCAGCTAATACAGTGCGTTCATAAAGTGTGGAAACGCTCCATTATTTTACGATATAATTATGTTCAGAGGTAAAGCTCGGACAGGTCGATTTTGTATTTCAGTCTTCCATCTTTTTTTACAAAAAAATAATTTTTTCCCCCACCACCTAACAAGATATGACGTCATCGATATTTTTTTTAAATTGAAAGGGTATATTATTATATCAAAAATTGAAAGCTCATATTTTTCTGAGTTCAACCATACCACATACGTCATATCTTACACTTCAAGTTACAGTATACTGAGTATAAAAGAAACCAGTGTTCATATTTCTCAACATTCATTTAATTATTTATTTGCAATGAAAATATCATAAGAAGTAGTGAGAATAAACAAATAACAATGGCAAATATACTCGTACTAACTACTGAGTAATTCTCAGGTTTCCATTGCAAAATAAATAATTAAATGAATGTTGAGAAATATGAACACTGGTTTCTTTTATACTCAGTATACTGTAACTAGAAGTGTAAGATATGACGTATGTGGTATGGTTGAACTCAGAAAAATATGGGCTTTCAATTTTTGATATAAAAATATACCCTTTCAATTCAAAAAAAATATCGATGACGTCATATCTTGTAAGGTGGTGGGGGAAAAAATTATTTTTTTGTAAAAAAAGATGGAAGACTGAAATACAAAATCGACCTGTCCGAGCTTTACCTCTGAAAATACACTTTATGAACGCACTGTATAATAGTTACGTGGTCAGGGATGCTCAATGAATAAACGAAGCAAATACAAGCATTTTGGATTCTTTTTTAGCTGATGTTGGAACGTCTAGATAAGGTCCATAAATCATATCACCGTAGTTTGAGTGGCTCAAAACTAGAGATTCACCTAACTGTTTCCACAAATCTTTGTTCAAAATTGTCCTATTACGATACAAATTCCTCAAAGACATGTAGCATTTCTGAATTACATGTTTAATATATGTTTGAAACGTGGGTCATCATCAATGAATAGTCCCAAAATTTTTTATTGTTTTACTAGCCTCAATACTAACACTATTAATCACCACCTCATCCATTGTTTGTGCTCTTTTAACGAAACAAATCATCTGTGATTTGGTAGGATTTAATTTCAAACCATGTTTATTTGAATACACGATCGAGAGTATCATTTATTTTTGAAACACCTATATTAGCATTATCATCATTTAAGCCTTCATATACTTGGGTGTCATCTGCGAATCGGTGTATAGAACAATCTGAAGAAAAATCTTTCAAGTCCATTGTATAAAGCAAAAAAGGAAACGGACCTAATATTGCGCCCTGAGGAACTCCTCGAGGTAGTGGCATTGAGCTACAACTGGTGTCTTCTATGATAACATATTAACATCGGTTGAAGAGGGAGCTCTCAATTAATCTTATTGTTTCAGTGGAAAAATCGAAATAATGTAGTTTTAGCTTATAATAGATTATGTTTTACCATAATCTAGCGTAACCAGTAACGTGCGTTGCCTTCATCAGTTGCTCTGAATATATCATCTAATACCTTGGTTAAAGCTGTTGTTGTACCATGTCCCGAACGGACTCCAGATTGGCAATCGGAAAATAGTTAATTATCAGTAAGAAATCTTATCATTTGATTGAATATAAATTTTTCAAAAATCTGGACAATACCGGAAGCCTACTAAAAGCTCTCAAATCAGGCACTTATTTAGGGTAGGGTTCGGTAGGGTTGATAGCTTAGGTGCTAACTCCGTGCATGCTCCAAGGCTCGAGCACCCATCGGAGAGATCTGTTGGATGCTCAGCACTCATCGGTACACCCGGTAATTTCCTGAATAAATAAATATGCCAGTTCGTTTGAAAAGCTCAACATGCTCAAAAAATGATGTAGTCTGACATCACTGATTTTATTTATATGATCCAGTACGAGCAATAATCTCTTGCTCGACTCAAACAAAGAGAAAGCTTGATCTACTGCTGAACAAAAACGAGCACAAATCATTTCTGCACATAACCTAATCTGAATAATTTCAAATTTCCGGTTTGGTTTCGATTGGAGGTTTTGATCGTTGGTGTTGGTGGAAAGAAAAAAATAAGTGGGCGTTGGCATTGTTCGAGGATGATGACCGAATTCGCGGTAATATTAACAATTAACTCTTTTTTACCATATGTATTCATTATTGTTGCATTTTTCGCCATTTTCTCTGTTTTTATTTGTCATCCAACTTGATCAATTTGATTCGAATTTCCTGCTCCCTGAAAATTCGCAGAGCAAATTAATCCTGCTTTATGTTATCCATGGCAACTTGCTTCAGTCAACCGAACACCCAATCATCAATTGCTCGGAACAAACGAACATCAAGTATGGCTCACATAACTTTTAAGCAGCGTGAGCGTCATGACAAACGAACAGGCCTAATGTGATCTTATGGATATGATTCAACTCGGATCAGGAGAACATTCGCTACAAGCATTTGGATTGAATAAATTTCACAAATGTTCAAAAAATGAACAACAATGGTAGATGACGGGAGAAAACAACAACTTTCCTGGCTATATGCCACGCAGAACATTGAATTACATCCTCCCGAATTCTATTTATCGATTCATATAAACGAATACTGATGCAAGTGTTTCTTTGTATATGGAGTATATGTTACCGTTTTTGGAGAATTAGTGAGTTATCCCCAACGAATGGAGATCAAATAATTTCAAGTAATGATGATGAAGATTTTTTAGGGCTTTCTCTCCTCGTTTCACAAAAAAATATTAGCATTATTTCAGAATACATTTGTATCAATGAAAAATCAGCCAGAATATCACTACTAGAAGCCTAGAAGAGAAATTGTTTACTAAAATGGTCACTGTCACTGCATTGAAATAATATATCAGTGTTACAAACTTGTATGAGAAATTGTTTACTAATAGTCAGTGACACCTTGTTTCCGAAGTCGAAGTTATGGACAGGGTGGGGTGCTGTGAAATACATGATAAAATGGATCACAGAAAAAATCCAAATGTGCGGTCTTACCATACCACATTGTTCAAGTAGGTATCACTGAGAGTGTGGCAATATTGTAAAAGTCGTTGACACTTCCAGTGCTTCTAACTTTGGTTGATTGCATTCATTATCCCAAAGTTTTTGGGTTCAGATGAATTTCAAAGTCTTTGAATTCAGTATGTTAAGAATAATTCAATAATTTTAGTCAACAAAAATGTATTCTTCATGTTATTTTGGTATTTCGTCGTCTATTACCTTGCATATAGGAAATTAAACTAACATTATTCTATATAGAAACGAGATGCAGATGACCCCAACAAATCTATAGAAATGATCATACTTTGAACATGCCACTTCAAGTTATGTATACTTTTTATGAAATGTATGTGTAACTTCAGTATTGTAACTGTTGATGAATTCATATTATGTATAAACTGTGTTAGGGCACTGTTCCCTATTTCTTTTTCTGATAGCCAAAATACATTTTTAACTCACATTTATTATATTAGTGCAGTCTCTGAATAGAAAATTGAAGGCATTTTCATGGCTTGGTTCAACTGATTGGCTGACATCAATTATGTAGCACTGCTTATGGTACCATAGTATGTTGTATTCAGATAAATCAGCATGAATAAGATTTGCCTTTTCGTACATTGTCTTCATCGCATCAATCACCTGCAACAAATACAAAAAAAACATTTCATACATTTTCATCAAAATCCTACAGTCTGCTAGGTAGTTTACAGCATGCCACACGGAAATAGTCAATGTTCGATTTGGTTAATATTTGGAGCGATATATGGCATATTTCAGTACATAGAGTAGTTCCGATAGTCGTCGTTATGTTCTTAATTTCAGTCGCATATAGTCAGCAGCCAACGCTAACGTAGCATTGTAGAGGTTGAAATCAGTCTTGAAAACCTGCAGCTTCTTCCTATACCTTCTAGAGTTCCCCACAAATAAATTGATGAAATAAGCGGAAACTGACAGTACACGGACGTACATGACATGTATTTCAAAGTTTTGACAAATTGAGAGAATTATGAAAAAGATTCAAGTTTGTGCAGTTTCCAACTGTGAGAACAATTTACTGAGAGAAATAGCCGAATTCACATTTTATAAACTGAGCGAGTATCGAAAAGAACCATATTCCAATTTAGAACTAATAAGAAACAAAAAACTTGCAGATAATGAAATTCATTTCGAACATATTAAAAAAAAAGACTTGAGAATCGAATTTTTATAGTAGCAATATTCAAAAATCCAAGGTTTACGAGTGGAAGAGAGTGAGAAATTCAGGAAACAAATAGAAGAAAAAAATAGAGAGTTGGAAAATAAGTTAAAGCAAAAAGATTTAGATACAAAAGTCAGAGTTAGCAAAATTCAGAACTATTACCTAAAAATTATTTCAGATTTGAAACAAAATCAGCAAATATCTTCAGAGAAATACAAGAAAATTGAACAAGCAAATACCCAGGCAATTTTGAGCAGTGCTCTAGACGACTACATAGCTCCTAGTGGATTTTGAACCACTTCTTGGGTAACAAGATACGAGCAAGATATTATCAGAGCACAGAACAAGAACGCTCAACGAGTGCACCATTTATGTTAGGTATTAAAAATAATCTACCGATGGCCGGGTTCAAACCAACAATCCTCTGTAGCAATGTCAACGGCGATCTATAGTGAGTCGAGCACTGAAGTCCATTTATACCTACTTCCGTATGTCTTGGAGAACCTATATTATTTATACTAACTGAAATCAGCTGTTATTGTTGCCGTATCATTTGTTTATTCATTAATTACTTATTACCTACCACTCTTGTACAAGTGAAATTGTTCCATACGAAATAAAAGTATGTTTCATAGGTTGAAATCTATCAGTTTTTACTTCATCCTGAACTTTTGTACAAAAAATTATTCAACTACACATAAGAGACTTATTTCATAGGAATAGTATATTATGTATTTCGTTGGTATATATGTACATACCAACTTGATATCGACCTCCATTTAGGTCCTTCAGCCTTATTATTCAATCATAGAAGAAATAATTTCCTAATCAATTTATCGTACCCTTTTACCCACTTGAGGAGACGCTATGCACTCTCAAACAAAAATCAAAGACAGAGAAAGATATATGGATGTACTCTTCCCAGGACTTGTGGAGGCAGGAAGATGCGAGGATCCTTTATCTAAGCGAAAAACATATTCTTGTCCTTGTCTGGCAAAACATATGATTTGCTTCAAAATCGTTTGTGGTTATGTTTGATTGTCACTGCTTGTCTAGTGTCCGTACTCTAATATACAAAAAAACGTCAAAACAGCAGTGTCAAGTATATTTAGGAACTCTAATACCTTCTACCCCAAGTTGTATGTTTATCAAGAGTACAGTATCAGTAGCAATCCTTTTGAGCGTGTGGATAACAACTTCCATAAACTAGTTAGAAATTGTAATGATATGGATGGAACTGATGGAAGGACTATCGAAGCCCTCACAAAGAGTCAACCGCAGACACTTTCGGCCTCATCAGTACGGAAAAAGTTCAAAGGATGGGCAACACTTGGTAGAAGGGTAGAAGTCGAAACAATAAATCAACAGAGTCAACAAACAGAAGGCTGGCACATTTATGATTTCGGTTAGCAGACTCCACCTTCGTGGTGACTTTGGTTGCTCTAGAATGTAGAGTCTGATGTTAGGTACGTACAAAAATTCACAGGTTGACTCAGAATAAAACAGAAAAACTTCGTATACTGATTCCTTACCTCATATTGATGTGAAAAGTTCCTATCAACGAATCTAAAATGCATCCTCTCTGAGATACAGAATGTTAAAATAAGGTATATTTCTTGGGAACCCCAGTAGATAAAACATTCAAAAAAACGGTACACTATTCCATATTAATAACATGAAGTTATTATTTTTGAATTTCGTTAAGAAATGGGGTAGTTATGATCGTATATTTCCGCATTTTTCTTCATATCTTTCTTACAGATGAAATGTCAAATTATGGTATGCAGCAAATTGCTGCATATCATAATTAGGTCTCTAATCAATATATTACCACAAAAATATCTGTAGTTTTTCGCAAATATCTCAGGAACCTCTACTTTCAGGCATGCGGAATGTTATTATTTTGAGGTTAGGTAACGAGCTAAAAAAATATATTTAGGAAAATGTGGCGACATACAAGCATAAATACGTACTGCTTAACGAAATTTAAAAATGACCAAGAAACAACTCCAGTTAGTTTGTTTCTGTACTCACCTGATTATATGCTGTAATATATCCAGACTCTTTCATCACGTTTGCATTCACATCTTTCAGCTTAGGTGCTGGCTTATGATCTTCTCCAATGAAAGACATGACTAGTACATGTTTCTTGAGAGTAACAACTTGTGGACAAAGAATTCCAGCCTTTTTGAGTCTCATAAGATTGGCCATTTCTTTCTCAGCCCAAATATGGACAGTTTTCCTGGCAGTTTGTTTGCCGATTCTATCTTTGAAACGATGATCATCTTTGATGTACTTGTCGCGTTGTTTGAATTCAGAAAGAGTAGTTTTGAAGACTTTTATAGCACATTCTTTCGGACTTTCTTCAGTAGCAAATTGAAAAGTTGGGTCTGCATCTGCGTGAAGTATCACAGCCTCCTTACCTGAAAAATATAATCAATTGATTCTTAAGTTTTGTCATTTTTAGCGAAACTGTTTTGAGAGAAAAATATATTTCATCAATAGGAAGTACTAACCTAACCAATTTCACTTCCACAAACCTTTTCTTCCTGGGAGATTTGCTATTTTTCATATAATTATTGTAATCTATGTGATTTTGAAATGGGTTTAGCAACATATCAAGGTTGAGGTTACAGAAAAATAGACATAACATTTTGGAAAAGAAAACAGATCATCGGGACTGAGATACCAAAGTCTACCAAACTTCAAATTCTTGAAAGAATTAGAGTTCAGAGTAATAATGTTACAGTTTCAGCAGTAATTTCAAGTCATGAGTATGAAATTTCGTTTGGTAGCTAGCCGGGGTTAGCACGGGTTATTTTTTTTTATGTTCTGGTTCCCACGAAAAGCGATATCCTGTAATGTTCAGGGAACATTGTGAGAACCAAGGGAAATAAGGTAGGAATTGGTGTTCTTCTCGAATTTCTGGAGGTTATATGCCTCGGGGAACACCTCCCTTGGCAAAGTGTTCCAGAGCCTCGCTGTTCATTGGATGAACGAATCTTTGGTAAGAGATATTCTGCAGGTCTCCGAAGTGACCACGAAGGGGTGCGAAGCCTCAACTCGACGGGTTAATCTCGGGGGACTGCCAAGGGAGGAACAATTGTTGATATTTCAGAAGAGGATCATCCATGAAAATATCTATAAAATAGAGCTAGATCGCCAACTTTTCTACGGTGTTCCAGAGAAGTGAGTGAGTTTGTGAGCGAGGCATCACCCACGAGACGAATTGCCCTTTTTTGAACAGAATCCAACAGTTTCAGGGGATGTTTGGGTGCTGCACTCCAAATATGGGAACAGTATTCCAGGACAGGTCGGATCTGTGCCTAATAGATCATAAGCAGCTGACTGGAAGTGAAATAGCTCCTGGCCCGAAACAGAAAACCAAGTTTTTAGGATGCAATTTTAGCAATTGATCTCACGTGATTTTCCCAAGAAAGGTTATTGCTGATAGTAATCCCAAGCATCGAAATGGATGTAGTCAAAGGTATGGTTACTCCTGACAAGCTTATGTTGGGCACAGTGAGATCGGCTTTTCTAGAGAAAAGGCATGCTTGTGTTTTGTTTGCATTGAAATCTACCAAGTTATTAGATCCCCATTCTAGAATTGTTGCCCAGTCCATATTTATGTTTTCCTATGTATGGTCTAGACGTGTAAGAATGGTATATGCAGTATTCTTGTTTTCCTGAACTTTTGACCCACAAACTGAGTTCACCATGGCGTTGTATAGTATAATGAGCATCAATATTTATTTCCGAAAATATATTGTAATGATATTCACCTTAAATGGGCTATAGAACATAATCGGGAAGTAGGGGTACAACGATCACGGCGTCACATATCCTGAGAGAAGAATCTGGAATCATCTCGAAACAATCGATGGAACAATTAGAGAGAGAGGGAGATATTGTTCTAGAAGCTTCTAGAGCAAAAGAAGGTTACGGAAGATCATTAGAGAACGTTCGAGAAGCAAAGTCTGCCAAGGGACCTGATATATAAGGACGGCCGGACAACTGCCGTCAGTCAGTCAAGCAACGAGTGTCAGAGAGACAGTCATATACCGTGTGATATAAATCGTTTTACATTTATAGTAGTTATAAGTTCGATATTAATTAGTGTTCCTTTATTTAAAATAAATTAGTTCTAAAATAAATAGTGTCCTGTTCGCTTCTGCACTCGAATAACGATGCTCTTCTGAAATATCAACAATTGTACCTCCCTTGGCAGTCCCCGCGAGACTAACCCGTCGAGTTGAGGCTTCGCACCCATTCGTGGTCACTTTGGAGACCTACAGAACATCTCTTTCCAAAGACTCGTTCATCGAACGAACAGCGATGCTCTGGAACACATGGCCAAGGGAGGTAATCCCCGAGGCATATAACCTTCATTAATTCAAGAAGAACACCAATTCCTACCTTATTTCCCTTGGTTCTCACAATGTTCTCTGAACATTACAGGATATCCCTTTTCGTGGGAACCAGAACATAAAAAAAAACAATATCTTGCAACTATAACTATCAAATTTTTGGTATTTTGTTTACTGATACCATTTTCATACCTTACCTATACTAATAACTCCATTGACCCTCTCCAAGAGTTGGTTATTAATCATTTTATAAAGCAATATCCTTGTAAATTCATCCATACCGAATTCAGCGGTAGCATGATCTTCCTTTTTATCATGGACTTTATACCTTCGTGCTTCTCCGCGCTTGGAATACATTTTCAAGCTAAACAGAAAACAAATCATCAAAAGTAATACAGGGTGGAATTGAAGAATATACAAATATTTGAAACCCTAAGGAAGTTGATGTATACTGTTGAATAGCACCCATACAAAAGTATAGAGATCAATATAAAATTTGGTGTGGAACATCTTTTTCCATCCAAAGTTATACACTGACTGAGTCTGACGTCACCTCTGAATAAATTTCCATGCGGAAGGCACATTCACACGGCGTTCAATCATTCAAATTGCCGTGACGTGGCGTACTTGATATTTTTTCTCATTTTCATTCAATTTTCAAGATGAAATTTATCGTTAATTACACCAAAAACACCTCGTATAAAAAGAGTGAGAATAAACTGATAATAGTATAACATATATTTGGAAACTTGTTCAAATAAAGACGAGTGGAAACAATTAAGATATATCACTGGCAGACAATATTTGTATGTACCACTTTTTCTCAAAGAGACTATGAATGTTTCAATCTAGTTTGTAAAAAGAATAGTCATGAAAGTTGTGAAAGAAAAATATTTTCATTTTGTTTTTTCCCTTATCACACAATATGTGGTATGTAGCTCAAGTTAAAATCATAAAATAATTTGATGATTATGTATCAAATATGAAATCGCGTTAATGGCAAGAACTAAAGTACTGTGATATACCAAAAATTCATAAAATTCGACAGAACGCCATTTTTATATATGAAAAGTGCTGGGTCCTTTGTTTTTTGTCTGAATACTTTTATTATTATATTTGCCCCCCTCAGTAGTCGCCGTTGCGTCACGGGACTATGAGTCCAAGGTTTTGGGAGCATTTCCAAATAAAAAAAATGTATCTGGCTACATAAAGGGTCTTTCAACAAGGACCGTTCGATGTTGTAATTGAATAAAACAAGCTGTGTGTGAGATATTAACGATTTTTTTATTTTATTTGAAAGGCCCATTTATGCCATTATTTATGGAATATGACATCGTTCAAATGTCCGCCGCGGACTCTAACGGTGGCACGGATCCGAAAGGTCCAATTTTCAATGACTCTGCTGCATAAATCTGGCTGAATCTGAGCAATGGCTTGCGTTATGTTCACTTTCACGGCACTTTCACCCCACAAGAAAAAGTCTAGTGGCGTCAAATCGCACGATCTTGGCGGCCAATTCACATCACCTCTGCGAGAGATAACCCTACCCTCAAACCGTTCGTGCAGAATGTCCATTATATCGTTCGCTGTGTGGCACGTTGCGCCGTCTAGTTGGAACCACATGTCGTCCACGTCCATATCGTTCAATTCAGGGCAAAAGAAATTGTTAATCATTGATCTGTAGCGCTCGCCGTTGACGGTGATGGCCTCGCCAATGGCATTTTCAAAGAATGACGCCGCCGGACCAAAATCCGCACCAAACAGTAACTCTTTGTGGATGCATTGTCACCTGGTGAACCTCCTGTGGGTTGTGTTCATCCCATATACGGCAATTTTGCCTCGTCTCTAAAGATTATTTTTCGGCCAAAATCGGGATCCCCTTCCAAACGTTCCGAAGCCCACTGAGCGAACAAACGGCGTTGCCTATGGTCATTAACTTTGAGCTGCTGGGTCAGTTGGATCTTGTACGGGTGCAAAATTCTCCAAGTCGAAGTCTGCGAAAGGGCGAGTTTTTGTGCACGGCGCGACTGCCTCGGAGTCTCCTGCACACTCTGACGGGCAGCGTCGATATTATCGGCCGATCTGGCTTTCCTTTGACGTAAGGGGTTGGTTGTTTGTTTACCGAACCGGTTGTCTCGAATTTGGCTGCCAAACTTCGGAGAGTCGACTTCGAAAGGCCACCGCGTCTGCCGTAAAATGGGGGCAATGCGCGCAACGTTTGCACTAACGAACACTCATTTTGATAATAGAATTTAATCATTTGGACATGATGCTCGATCGTGTACTCTTGCCATAGTAATTTGGCATCAGTGATTGAATAAAATACAACAGATTTGACAGATGCCCCCAAAAAAAAAACATGGCCGCCACACACTGTCAACATCGACCGGTCCTTGTTGAAAGACCCTTCATTACAATGTGAATTTTCGATGTCTTTTAAAAAAGTTTACTTTATTCCCCAAGGAAACATTTTTGGTATAAGGTCATTCAGGTTGAACCGCCATAAAATAACGTCCAGTATGTGTAGTTTTCGTTTGGCAGGAGAGTGTCTGGACACCTTTTAAATGTATATTTTGTGCCGCCAAACTACGACTTGTATAGGGAAACGGTACTTCCAAAGAATACCCTAATTTACTGGAAGATGGAGATCAATTATTCGCGAATTGTTAACGAAAATTTCTAGCAGTGACCGCTCTACTCACCGACAAAAAATCGGCCACCATTAATTATTAAAAATAATAACTGCGAACTATTTATTTAGTGATTAAAATACGGTTCAGGGAAAGTATTTCAGGGTGGACGGTTTTTTTGCCGGTGAGAATAATTGGTCAAACTCAATGTACAAAAGTATAATGTATTAAAATTCACATATTATGTGGAAAGATGATGTAATAAATGTTGAGTTTGGCAAGAGAATGTCATTCAAAGAAAGGAAGATAATAATGTACCTGTTGAAAACTTTGTTTGACAATTTCAGATCAAAGTTTTCTCCATCTCCAGTCCGGAATTCAGGAGGAAATGAAAGTAATTTACAAGCATTCTTCATACCACTCATAACGCCATCATGTTTTGTGACCATTTCACCATCTTTCATCTTGTAGCCACATGGTGGCATTGCAGCCAATTCACGATGAAGGGCTTCAAATCTGTCCCAATGTTTTCTATCAATAACATCTTCCACTTCATCTTCTTCCAGATCACTCTCAAAGTCTGCAATATCAAATTTATTCCATGAAAAATGTATAGGTAATAAAATCATCTATTTGTCTGGTGACAAAAAAGTGCATGAGTTTTGCAATGGCTCATATTTTATTATGCAGTAGTATTAAGGGTATACATGAGTCAGCACCCACTTGTAGAGTCAGGTTAGACCAGAATAAGTTTTGTAAATGCTGAATTTTGTTGTACTACTGGATTATAGATTACAGAAGGCAAAGCAAAGAAATTCGCCCAGCATGGGCGTACCATCAATTGGTGTTTTGGCTTGACCTAAAAGAAATCGAAAACCGTTGTCATTTAGAGGAAAGTCGAAAATAATTTGTTGTCTGGTCAGCACAAACGGCGTGTATCTTATACAAGGTGTTTCACGGTGGATGGAATATTAGACGTATCTGGAAAACCTAAAGACATATCATTTCGAAAAGTTGTGGGCGTGGATAATCAAGCATGCTCAATCCGCCTAAAATGTTTTCATCAATACAGTGTTGCCGCTTATATCCGAAAGTAGTAGCTACTTTGTCATTTCAAATGGATAACCCTGTGTATTACATGTCATTTTTGGAATCATGAGATTCCCCATAACTTTTCCTGATAATTCCATATACCTATCTGTAGCATTGAGTATTTTTTCTATGAACCGGATCACAGTTTCAGCATACAGCATACATTCAGAAGTAACTTCCTTTCAGGGACTCATGAAAATGACTGAAACTCAGTTTTTCTTCAAATTGGACACCCTGTATATTATCACTATATTATTACTTATATATACTTATAAAACTACGGAAAGTATCCTGATTCACCTTGAATGAAGTTGAATGGCAGAGATTTGCCTTAGAAGTATCTATAGAAAAGTGGAAGATCACTGACTTTTCTATGGTGAAAAAACGATCTTCCTCATTGCATATAATCGTCTACGAAAAAATAACTTCTTGAAGGTATCAGTGGATAATGTCATTTGGCAACATGGTATTACGAAGAATAGCAGTTGTGTTTCACAGTTGGACGCATAATGAATTTCAGTTGTCATTGTGTTCAGATGTTTCAGAGGAGACTGGTGGAAACGTCCGACAGCTGAATTAGTATTTTTTGCTATGTTGCCATTTACATGCCCTATGTGTAACGATTGGGCAATCTGTATGTTCTCATATGACAGGCGCGAGTAAAACAACTGTTTGTAAGATTTGAAAGAAAATAAACGAACAGGAAGGTTGTCTGCCCCGAAAAAGCATACTGGAAGGAGGGAAATCAAGCTTGATGAATTCGAGACAAATGGCTTTCGTCGTCAGGTGCATTCTTTCTTTTTCAAAAATGAACTGCCCACTTTGAACAATGGTTTTGATAGCCATTCATCAAGATCTTAATTAACATCAAATCACCAACCAGACTTCAGGGAATAATCAAATACCACCATTTTAAACGAATTCGTAAAAGTTTTCTCACTGACAAGGAGGAAATGATAAAAGCTGCAAGATAAGTAAATGGTTTCTCAAAGTGAAGTGAAGTAACTACTGAATAATACTTGTTCGAGAGTGTATTCATTTTTAATTATTTATTTTACATTCGGCATCAGCGCCTGAGGATAAGGGATGACTGAAACACTTCACCATCGGTACTCGATGAGTAAGCAATGCTTTTGATGACTTGTTATTAAATCAATATTTTCAAATAAAAAACGAGCAACGAAAATTCTTAAAGTGGAACAAATTAGCAACAAGAATACAACAAATTCTTGCATGACCGCATTTGAGTTTTTTTGTCAGATAATGGATTTCTCAGGAAATGGATCTAGCATGGCCATCATTATTTTCAAATGGAAAAAGAGCAACGAAAATTCTCAAAGTGAAACAAATTAGCAACAAGAAAGCAACAAATACTGGTATTACAGTTTTTGAGTTTTTATGTCAGAAAACGGAGTTCTCGTGAATTGGATCTAGCATGGCAGCTTATTTTCATCATCATTTTCGAAAAAAAATGAACCGAGATTCTAAAAGGGGAAGCAACAAATTCTGGCATGATCCATTTTGAGTGTTTATGTCAGAAAACGGAGTTCTCGTAAAATTAGTTTAGCATGGAATCTTTTTTCATCATTACTTCCTGAAAAAAAAACGAGAGCAACAGAAATATTAAACCAGGAACACCATGATCCGACAACGAACATTCTGGTATGATCATTTTCAATTCAACATATCATATAGAGACGGTTGCTGTGGTGCAGCTGTATGAAACAACTGATTTCTGTGATGAAGAGAAATGGAAAAATTTGAGTGTGAACAAATTAGCAACAAATTAGTGCTACATTTTGGTATGCCAGTTTTACAATATAGAAACAAAATAAAAAAATTGCAGTGTCATCTTATCCTGAAGCTGGCATGGATTAATTTTTTTCTGTAATGAAGACAATTGCGGAAATTTGAATGATGGAACAAATTAGCACTACAATTTGGTATATTTGTTCCTCAATTCGGTGTTAAAATGAAAAAGTTGCCGTGCCAACTTCTTGTGAGCAGCTGGCTTGGAATCATTTTTTTCTGTGATGAGGATAAATGCAGAAATTCGAATAGGGGAACAAATTAGCAACAAATTAGCACTACAATTTGGTATATTTGTTTCCGAATTCAGTGTCAAAATTAAAAAGTTGCCGTGCCAACTTCCCGTGAAGCTGGCATGGACTCAATTTTTCCTATATCTGCAGAAGAGCAGAAGCAACGGATTTTTTGAAAGTGGAACAAATTAGCAACTGAAAAGCACCAAATTCTGTTACAAAAACTTTTGGATTTTGTTGAAGTGGTCGTGCTGGCGTAACGTACGTATTTTTTTTATGTTATTTGGCCTCTTTCCATAATATCTTGAGAGTAAGAAACACAAGGCAAGTTTTTCTGGAGGTTTTTTATTCATTTACACAGACCTCATCGTTTTTTCAGAATTATTCTGATAAAACAACCCAAGTGGTACTCTGTATACTTAAAGCTATAGGATCCCATACATACATACATACACAATATTGTATCATATGAAACTTTCAAAGTACCCTTAGAGGACAATATTTATGGAAAAAACACTCCTACCAGCAGGGGCGTCCGCAGAAATAATCTCAGGGAGGGGCAAGTCACAATCAAAAATGTACAATATTCACTACATATAAAAAAAACAGTTTTTGCACGACCTATAGGCGATTTTACACCAACAAAAGCGGGAATACAGGATACACGGTATACCGAGTAGGCACTCTCTAGGCTAAAAAATTTTCCGGGATTTTTCTGGCAATAAATCTACCACTATGTTTGCAGCAGCTTCTTCAATAGTTTTTCCACATATTCCTGCAATATTTATTGAAAAAACGTTGGAAAGCAATCAAGAAAATATGCTACCACACTTTTTCGATGTTCACAAAAAGCAATATGGATACTCTTCTTTATTGGAAGTCATAATAATCAAATGACTTGATTTTGTGATTATTATGTTCAGATTTTCATTTTCATATTGACAATAATTGATTTTATCATAAGATTCTTCCAATTAAAATCGTCCAGTCGTGCAAAAAATGGTATATAAACCTCGGAAGTGAGTTCTTTCTTCAAAAATCATGCATTTTACTCTCTTGATATATAATCTACTATTATTCTACATAAAGAATGGAATAAAAAAAAAGAAAATTAATTGAATTGACACCACATAGGTATTCTGTTTACAGCCAAGATTACAATAAAAAATTGCACATGACTATTCCACTCTTGATCTCGAGAACCAATCAGAATCGACCATTGTCACGGTTTCTTCTGTATTCTAGGGGATATTTTTTGTTTATTAAATTTTATCGGACTTGCTCTACCAATACAGAAGCCGAATTGACCCACACGTGACCAACAAACCTCGTTTATCAGCGATAAAATTTTGACATCGTGTCTGGTCAAGATTGCTTTGGATCCAAATCTGAGACATTAACCTAAGTTCCTACTTTATTTTATTTACTTATAATTTGCGATAGTGAGACATTTTGTATGAAAGGCGAGACAATTTTATTCTGGCTGGACGTTTCATGTGTAATTTAAAGACTTTGTATATTTGTTGACGGTGTCTGACACAACAATACTAGAATTCAAATTCCTTTTTGAAGTAATCCTTCTTCAATTAGTCAAGTCACAATAACTTGACTGATAAATTACCAGATGATGTGGCGCAACTGATAGGGTTGTTGCGCGAGAATACGAAGGTCGGCAACGATATCTTTTTTTAAATTATTTTATGTCACATGAATTCAATTTTTTTTTTAATTGGATAGCAATTGTATACACTCTTTTGAGAGCAACCATCTCCAAGATAATAAAAAAAATACTGTTTGTTAAAATTGTACATTCCACTTTGTGAATAACTGTAAGTAGGTAGTTAATTTCTAAAAAATTGAATTCTGTATTTCATTACTATCATTATGTTCTTATTCGCAGTTTGAGTTGGAATATACCTGAATTATGTTTCCTATTTCTTATATATATTGTCTCATTCAATCATGAAATAGTCATACGAATACAACTCGTGATACTATTTTTCTGGAAATATTCGTCGATAGACATACTCCAGCTTGCTGCTCTAATTCCGCTCATGACATTGATCCAAAACTACTCGCCTACGGCTCGTAGTTTTGATAATAATTTCATTCACGAAATTACTAGGCAACAAGCTGTCGTAACAATCACCGAATATTTCCGGCAAAATATTATCACTTGTGGTATTACATATGATAATTATCTTGTTCAATACAAAAATGGCATTCTTATAGTCTTGAGCAAATTTATCAATAACCTTTGTTGATAAAATTACCTCTATTCTATATCTATCTATAAGATGTAGATGAATACTAATTGAACAAAGTCTCAGAAAGTCACTTTAATAAGCGCTAATCAGATAGGAATTGAGTAATGCAAATGTATCTTGTTTATAAAGTATCTGAGTAAAGACCAGGCGCTAGGGGGGGACGAGTGCCCCCCCCTTGCCCCCCCCCGCCCTCCGACGCCAATGCCTACCAGGCGGATATCCAGCTTCCATGGGTTGGGGTTAATTGTGGTTCAGGGAGGACATAAAGCAAAAAAGCAGCACAGGTGAACTTTTTTTATTGTTCAAGGTCAAATGCTTTCAAATTGATAGTTAGGTTTGTCAGTAGGGTTTCATAAAGATCGAAAATCATGATTTCAAATTCAGTAGGGAATTTAATATTCCTAAAGGCATCAAAAAAAAGAACTATAAATGTCAAGTTCACTTTGACCTGAAAAAACTGCTTGAGTTTTCTTTAGTCAGACAATTAATGAATAAACCAGTGAATGAGTTAATATCACATTATTGTTTGATATGGTTTTTTCAATTTCTCCACTGGGAAGATTCTTCAAATCTAGACGTTTCCACAGATTATACACTTTTCTGACAATTGAAGTTTGAGAAAACATGACATAAGCATGGAAAATATGTTTTCCCTATGACCAACTATGAAAACAGCAGGAACAGTTAGAAAGTTCGAAAGTAAAACTCACATGGGTGGAAATATTCGAAAATCACACAGTAACAGGGTCTAAGATTATGATTGTAACAATGAATGATTATTATGCTGAATTATGGTGAGTTAAGTTATGGTCAAGTAAATAGAAAGTTAGTGTCGATTATACATGAGTTATTGTCGTTAATGTAGACGTAATGTTAAGTTGATGAAAGTTGAAATCAAGTTAATTTCAATTGAATGTTGAATTAATATCAATGTATTGGCAATTTAGTGATTAATGTGAAGCTGATGTCATTTGATAATACTAATGAAGCTAGCAAAGCCACTTTCGATTTTCAACATGAGACACATCTCATAATTTTAGGCTCCTTTGAGGCTAATTTATTACCCCATTCCCGAATTTTTTGCTTAGCTTCGGCCGACTCAGCAAAGCCATTTTTGAAAAACATTATCTTTCGAATATCTTATATAGTGAGAATATTGTGCTCATTTTAGGCTAATTTATTACCCTATTCCCAATTTTCTTGCTCCTCTCTATCATAGAAAAATCTGTGGCTTTGCTAGCTTCGGCCGAACTCAGCAGAGCCATTTTTGAAAACATAGAATTTCCACCGATTTGATATATTGAGATCAAATGGCTAAGTTTAGGCTAATTAATTGCCCTATTATCGAATATTTTGCTCCACGTTCAAACAGAAAAAAATACAAGACAATTTGTCGAAATACGCGTCATTCACTGTCATTATGTATTTCTATCAAAAGCATATTTTATGACGATTTCATGAGGGAAAGTGTTAGTATCGATTGTAAGCTGATGACTATCCCATTTTGAAATTTTTGGCTACATATTTTTTAAAAGAAACCTGTGGCATTGCTGGCTTCGGGCGAACTCAGCAGAGCCAATTTTTTAAAATGATATATTTTTCACTGATTGGATATATCCATATTGAAGATCTAATTTAAGGCTTATTAATTACCCTATTTTTAAATTTTTTGCTCGATGTTTCAAGCAGAAAAAAACCGAAACGATTCGTAGAAATACACGTTTATTCACTATACATTATGCATATCTATCAAAAGCATATTTTATGACGATTTTTTAAGACGAAGTGTTAGTATTGATTATAAGCTCAATAATTATTGCATTTTGAAATTTTTTGCTGCATATTTTTATAAAAGAAATAACCTGTGGCTCTGCTGGCTTCGGGCAAACTCGGCAGAGCCATTTTTTAAAATATTATATTTATACCCTGATTTGATATACGATATGAAGAGCTGATTTTAGGCTGATTTATTACCCTATTCTCGAATTTCTTGCTCGATGTTTCAAGCAATAAAAAAACAAAACGATCCGTCGAAATACGAGTTTATTCACTATACATTATGCATGCATCTCTATCAAAAGCAAATTTTATGACGATTTTTCAAGACGAAGTGTTAGTATTGATTATAAGCTCAATAACTATTGCATTTTGAAATTTTTTGCTGCATATTTTTTAAAACAAACCTGTGGCTTTGCTGGCTTCGGGCGAACTCAGCAGAGCCATTTTTAAATATATTATATTTTTCACAGATTTGATATATCGATTTTGAAGAGCTGATTTTAGGCTAATTAATTACCCTATTTTCGAATTTTTTGCTCAACGTTTCAAACAGAAAAAATACAAGACAATTCGTCGAAATACGCATTTATTCACTATACATTATGCATATCTATCAAAAGCTTATTTTATGACGATTTTTCAAGACAAAGTGTTAGTATTGATTATAAGCTCAATAACTATTGCATTTTGAAATTTTTTGCTGTATATTTTTAAAAGAAACCTGTGGCTTTGCTGGCTTCGGGCGAACTCAGCAGAGCCATTTTTAAAAATATTAAATTTTCACTAATTTGATATATCGATATTGAAGAGCTGATTTTTGGTATGATTAAATTACCCTATTTCCGAATTTTTTGCTCAAAGTTTTCAAACAGAAAACATACAAGACAATTTGTCGAAATACGCGTCATACTCATTATGTATTTCCATCAGAAGTATATTTTATGACGATTTCATAAGGTAAAGTGTTAGAATAGATTGTAAGCTCAATAACCACCCCATTATGGAATTTTTTGTTGCATATTTTTTAAAAGAAACCTGTGGGTTTGCTAGCTTAGGGCAAACTCAGCAGAGCCATTTTTGAAAAACAAAATTGTCTGATGATCTGATATAGTCAAAAAGTAGTGCTTATTTAAGGCTAATTGATTACCCTATTCTCGAAGTGTTTGCTCAACTTTTCGAAGAAAAACGCCTCGGAAAACACGAAAAGATTCGTCGATATACGCGTTATTCACTATACATCATGGATTTCTATCAAAAGCATAATTATTTTTAAATTAGCTCTTCGAAATCGATATTTCAAATCTGTGAAAAATATATTATTTTTAAAAATGGCTCTGCTGGAGTTCGCCCGAAGCCAGCAAAGCCACAGGTTTGTTTTAAAAAATATGCAGCAAAAAATTTCAAAATGCAATAGTTATTGAGCTTATAATCGATACTAACACTTTGTCTTGAAAAAATCGTCATAAAAAATGCTTTTTGATAGATATGCATAATGTTATAGTGAATAAACGTGTATTTCTACGAATCGTTTCGGTTTTTTTCTGCTTGAAACATCGAGCAAAAAATTTAAAAATAGGGTAATTAATTAGCCTTAAATTAGATCTTCAATATGGATTTATCAAATCAGTGAAAAAATATATCATTTTAAAAAATGGCTCTGCTGAGTTCGCCCGAAGCCAGCAAAGCCACAGGTTTCTTTTAAAAAATATGTAGCCAAAAATTCCAAAATGGGATAGTCATCAAGCTTACAATCGATACTAACACTTTCCCTCATGAAATCGTCATAAAATATGCTTCAGATAGAAATACATAATGTACAGTGAATGATGCGTATTTCGACAAATTGTCTTGTATTTTTTCTGTTTGAAACGTGGAGCAAAAAATTCGAAAATAGGGTAATTAATTGGTCTAATATTAGCCATTTGATCTCAATATATCAAATCGGTGGAAATTCTATGTTTTCAAAAATGGCTCTGCTGAGTTCCGCCCGAAGCCAGCAAAGCCACAGGTTTGTTTTAAAAAATATGTAGCAAAAAATTTCAAAATGCAATAGTTATTGAGCTTATAATCAATACTAACACTTTGTCTTCAAAAATCGTCATAAAATATGCTTTTGATAGATATGCATGATGTATAGTGAATAAACGTGTATTTCAACGAATTGTCTTGTATCTTTTCTGTTTGAAACGTTGAGCAATAAAATTCGAAAATAGGGTAATTAATAAGCCTAAAATTAGCTCTTCGAAATCGATATATAAAATCTGTGAAAAATATATTATTTTTAAAAATGGCTCTGCTGAGTTCGCCCGAAGCCAGCAAAGCCACAGGTTTGTTTTAAAAAATATGCAGCAAAAAATTACAAAATGCAATAGTTATTGAGCTTATAATCGATACTAACACTTTGTCTTGAATAATCTGTCATAAAATATGCTTTTGATAGATATGCATAATGTATAGTGAATAAACGTGTATTTCTACGAATCGTTTCGGTTTTTTTCTGCTTGAAACATCGAGCAAAAAATTTAAAAATAGGGTAATTAATTAGCCTTAAATTAGATCTTCAATATGGATATATCAAATCAGTGAAAAATATATCATTTTTAAAAAATGGCTCTGCTGAGTTCGCCCGAAGCCAGCAAAGCCACAGGTTTGTTTTAAAAAATATGCAGCAAAAAATTTCAAAATGCAATAGTTATTGAGCTTATAATCGATACTAACACTTTGTCTTGAAAAATCGTCATAAAATATGCTTTTGATAGATATGCATAATGTATAGTGAATAAACGTGTATTTCTACGAATCGTTTCGGTTTTTTTCTGCTTGAAACATCGAGCAAAAAAATTTAAAAATAGGGTAATTAATTAGCCTTAAATTAGATCTTCAATATGGATATATCAAATCAGTGAAAAATATATCATTTTAAAAAATGGCTCTGCTGAGTTCGCCCGAAGCCAGCAAAGCCACAGGTTTCTTTTAAAAAATATGTAGCCAAAAATTCCAAAATGGGATAGTCATCAAGCTTACAATCGATACTAACACTTTCCCTCATGAAATCGTCATAAAATATGCTTCAGATAGAAATACATAATGTACAGTGTGTCCAGTTTTCGATGCTTTTGTGGGATATTCTCAGTTATCTTTGGAGATAGAACCTTGCGGGTTTCACGGTCGTGTGCCACTTATTTGTAAAACTCAAGATGGCCTAATCAGATTTTGCATAACTGTTTCCGTTTATGAGATACAGGGCGATTTTGAAAATTTATACTTTTTGGACCCCCTCTATATCGCCGAAGTTTCTCAGCAAAAATGTCAAATTAAAATCTCATCCCATATAAAAGTTCACGCAGAATCCAGTGGCGTACCCAAAATTTTTTTTCGGGGGTATGGTTTTGGAGATACGACTCAAACTTATGATTTTTTAAATGGAACAACCTGTATTTTATAAGCTCATAAAAATCCTCATTTTTTTCTCTTCAAAATGATTTATAATGTATGCATATGAAAATTTTCACAAATGCTCTGAAATCACTGAAACATTGAATTTTAATAGTGGGCTATGGATTTTTCTTATGAAAAAGTTCCAATTGAAGGAATATTCATTTCGATTTTTCCATAAAGAGGACAAAAACAATACCAACACTAATTAACTAAGAAAACACAAAAATTATGTACCTGATAGCAACAAATAAATAGTAATAAAAAGTTCATAATGTAGAATAAGCACCAGATCAAATATTACAAATACAATTGAATTTCGGAATTATTCAATAACTTATTCACTGAATTGTTCAAATTGATGTCCATTTCCCATAACACACAATTGACACAGTTTCTCAAAACGTCTTGATACAGTAAGAGTCACAAATATCTTGAAGAACTTCGTGCAACAACAGAGGCAGTTTTCCCGGGAATAACAAAGACATCCTTTAATGATTTTGATTGCATTGAGACGTATTGAGAAAGCGTGTGAGGGAAAGTGGACATCAATTTGAACAATTCAATGAATAAGTTACTATTCAATTGTCTTAGTGAATATTAAATCAGGTGCTTATTCTAGAATATGAACTTTTTAAAACCATTCATTTGTTGTTATCAGGTACCTAATTTTTGTGTTATCCTAATTAACTAGTGTTGGGATTGTTTTGTCCTTTTCATGGAAGAATCAAATGAAATATCCCTTCAATTGGAACTTTTTTTAAATGAAAAATCCATAGCCCATAATTAAAATTCAATGTTTTAGTGATTTTGGAGCATTTTTGAGAATTTTAAAACCTAATCATCATATTTCATTTTGATGGGAAAAAAATAAGGAATTTAATGAGCTTATAAAATACAGGGTGTTCCATTTGAAAAATCATAAGTTTGAGTCGTATCTCCGAAACCATACCCAGAAAAAAAAAATTTAGTGCACCACTGAATTCTGCGCAAAATTCTGTATTGGATAAGATTCCGATTTTACATTATTGCTGAGAAACTTCGTAGATATAGAGGGGGGTCCAAAAAGTTCAAATTTTCAAAATCGCCCTGTATCTCATAAACGCAAACAGTTATGCAAAATCTGATTAGGCCATCTTGAGTTCCACAGAAAAGTGGTACAGGACCCGCGAAAACCGCAAGGTTCTATCTCGAAAGATAACTGAGATATCATGCAAAAGCATCGAAAACTGGACACACTGTACAGTGAATGACGCGTATTTCGACAAATTGTCTTGTATTTTTTCTGTTTGAAACGTTGAGCAAAAAATTCGAAAATAGGGTAATTAATTAGCCTAAAATTAGCCATTTGATCTCAATATATCAAATCGGTGGAAATTCTATGTTTTCAAAAATGGCTCTGCTGAGTTCGCCCGAAGCCAGCAAAGCCACAGGTTTGTTTTAAAAAATATGCAGCAAAAAATTTCAAAATGCAATAGTTATTGAGCTTATAATCAATACTAACACTTTGTCTTCAAAAATCGTCATAAAATATGCTTTTGATAGATATGCATGATGTATAGTGAATAAACGTGTATTTCAACGAATTGTCTTGTATCTTTTCTGTTTGAAACGTTGAGCAAAAAATTCGAAAATAGGGTAATTAATAAGCCTAAAATTAGCTCTTCGAAATCGATATATAAAATCTGTGAAAAATATATTATTTTTAAAAATGGCTCTGCTGAGTTCGCCCGAAGCCAGCAAAGCCACAGGTTTGTTTTAAAAAATATGCAGCAAAAAATTTCAAAATGCAATAGTTATTGAGCTTATAATCGATACTAACACTTTGTCTTGAAAAATCGTCATAAAATATGCTTTTGATAGATATGCATAATGTATAGTGAATAAACGTGTATTTCGACGAATCGTTTCGGTTTTTTTCTGCTTGAAACATCGAGCAAAAAATTTAAAAATAGGGTAATTAATTAGCCTTAAATTAGCTCTTCAATATGGATATATCAAATCAGTGAAAAATATATCATTTTAAAAAATGGCTCTGCTGAGTTCGCCCGAAGCCAGCAAAGCCACAGGTTTCTTTTAAAAAATATGTAGCCAAAAATTCCAAAATGGGATAGTCATCAAGCTTACAATCGATACTAACACTTTCCCTCATGAAATCGTCATAAAATATGCTTTAGATAGAAATACATAATGTACAGTGAATGATGCGTATTTCGACAAATTGTCTAAATTCGAAAATAGGGTAATTAATTAGCCTAAAATTAGCCATTTGATCTCAATATATCAAATCGGTGGAAATTCTATGTTTTCAAAAATGGCTCTGCTGAGTTCGGCCGAAGCTAGCAAAGCCACAGATTTTTCTATGATAGAGAGGAGCAAGAAAATTGGGAATAGGGTAATAAATTAGCCTAAAATGAGCACAATATTCTCACTATATCAGATATTCAAAAGATATTGTTTTTCAAAAATGGCTTTGCTGAGTTCGGCCGAAGCTAGCAAAGCCACAGATTTTTCTATGATAGGGACGAGCAAAAAATTCGGGAATGGGGTGATAAATTAGCCTCAAATGAGCCTAAAATTATGAGATGTGTCTCATGTTGAAAATCGAAAGTGGCTTTGCTAGCTTCTTTAGTATAATTTGATATTGGGTTGATGTTAATTTGATTTTATTGTAATGTCAAGTTAATTTTGAGTTAATGTTGATTTAATGTTGATTTAATGTTGAGTTAATGTTGAATAATTATTGAGTTAATGTTAAGTTGATGTTAAGTCAATGTTAGGTTAATTTTAAGTTAATGTTGAGTTCATGTTGAGTTAATGTTAAGTTAATTTCAAGTTTATGTTAAGTTAACGTTAAACTAATGATGTCATTTAAATATTGAAGTAAAATTAAATAATAATGATAATGATATCACCTTCATGTGATCAAATATGATTAAAAACATGAACCCTACTCTGGTCTTATAAACACTCATGACATATAAATATTTGTGGTCATAGGAAAAATAGTGTACACAACTCCTTGGAAAGTGCATTTCCTGCTGAATTCATTTCATTTCAAATTGTCAAAATTTAAAACTAGCAAACTGCAGTTTTTGCATTTTTCAGTTTAAAGGAAGGAATAGATTAGATACTAGTTACCTGTTGGATGAAATAAGATTCATTCTGTGAATCTTAAGTTAGTTGATCTATAATCTTATTGTTGGTATTTCCCCCCCTTTGTATACACACCTGACTCCTACTCACTTACATTTTCAAAAGTTTTGAAAAACACTTTTAATGGACTACATAATTCTATTGTAAACTAATACCATCTAGATCTAGAATACCAATTTTCATCATACTGGCTCAAACTTTCGCTTGCACTGAAACTGAATGCTTTTTGTCTTTATTTGGTATTTTGCATATATTCAAGGATTGATAGGGCATGATTCGTGATGAAAAATCACAGGCATTAACTTGTGAAAAATTCTTGAAACATTCTAATATTCTTCATTTATTATGATAAATGTGTTCCTTTGGGTACTTGCCATTTATTGTGACTCTGCTTGTTGTTGTCATAGACAAAGAAAGTTGTTCAGTTATTTAAGAGAATACTGAAATATGAAGAATATAATATATTTTTTATGCATACCATCATTAAGTGGAGCTCTACGATAATTATCAAAAGATATGGTAACCTTGGAGGTTCCATTAAACTTCTCTTCAGTCCGTTTCAACTCATCATCATAGTCTTTGTCAAACTGCATCTGCAGCATCCGAGCGATCATGGCATCACTATCCTCATTGGAAATATTTTGCAACTCATCTACCAATATATTGGAGGAGATTGAAGCTGTTGGGGCTCCCACTTTGGCATGCAGTGTTTCTGAGTTTTTCAGGAATTTGTTATCTTCTTTCTCCTGTAGATCTCTCGCGAGTTCTTCAGACATAATATCATGGAGACATACAGGATCTGGTTTTTCAATTTTAGCCCAAGGACTTGACATTTTGAGTTTTTTTTATTAGTTGTGAACTGTTGACTGTTGAAAAAATAATTAACTTGTTGGCAATGTTTTACCTTACCTTAATAATTTTCAAGTGAAATAAATATTGTGCAATGTTTGGAAATTTAAAATAAATACCAAAGTATCTTTGTTTGTCTGGTTCTGTCACCCTACTATTCTTTGGTTTCTGTCTTTGTCACTCAGCTCACTCAGCCTCAGCTGTGAATATATGACAATCAGATGACATTTATAAGAGCGTGTCGTTGACAGTGACAGACACAATCTACAGGTCTGGATTGTACACTACATATTTAACCACTACACTTTTCGGCGTGATCGAGTGTAGTGGATGACCAATAACGGCTAAATATCTAGACTGTCTGACGGGTTATACCTAAATAAAGGGTATCAGTTGAATCATCTAATAAATGGAAGAGCTAGTTAGTAGATACTAGGGTCCTTTGATGGAAATTGACGTTGAAGTCATCCTAACAGGGTACGGACAGATCATAGCTGCATTCTTTTTCAATGATCTAGAGATTTTAGTTTTGTCTACTGGCATCCCTGACATTGCTGTCACGTCACATCCATGGGCGCTACAAAAAATCATTCAAAATTTTAATAATAGGTATGTACAGGGTATTTACTTGTTGAGGAAGATCATATGGCGAACAAGTTTTGTAATTATGATCCGATTCTATTCAAAATTGAAAGGTATGTGGGGTTTTCCGGGAGATAATGATTGTTTCGTCAAACTTGGAAAATTCAAGATGACGGATCCAATATATAGCAAAAGAAATTTTTAATTATGATCTGATTCTATGAGGGTTATTGGGGTCGAACTTTATGATTTTTTGTCAAAATTGGTAAATTCAAGATAGCGGATCCAGTATGGCGAACGAAACTTGTAATTATGGTCCGATTCTATTCAAAAAATCGAAATTGGTATCTGGGGATTTCCGGGGTCGGAGATTATAATTATTTCGTCAAAATTGGGATATTCAAGATGGCGGATCCAATATGCGTGGATAAGTTTTGTAATGAAGATCCGATTCTATTCAAAATTGATATCTGAGGGTTTTCGGGGTAGGAGAAAATGATTTTTTCGCCAAAAATTGAAACACTCAAGATGACGGATGCAATATGGCGAAAGACATTAGTTTATATAATTATTACTCTACCACAAATAGAAAATATGTAGGATGCAAGAGTGAAAATATCGTGTCTATAAGTTATACTGCGTATACTTAGCGTATACCTACTTCTTTGTTACTTTCATCAATAAATTATTCGAAAATGACTCTTTATTTAGAAGAGACGGAAAAATCATAAGTATAACATGGGGCTAAAGTATATTCTATTCTTTATTTTCCTGCACATTTTACGTATTAATTTTTATCAGCCTACTTCTCGTCCTAGACGAAGTTTTATACATATTATATATATATATATTAGTAACTCCATAAATTATTCTTCTCCGAGTTGGATTTCTGAAAATATATTCAGCACACATGACATGAGTACAGTAGTTCAGATACCCACATCGAGGTTTCCACCATTTCTCAATCATAAGGCTCAGCTCATTCCGCTCATAGATAAACTACTGCTCAGCTTGAAATCAGTATTTATTCAGTCGATTCAGTCGACCCTGGTATACAGTCTAAGAACAGTCTCTTTTGGTGAAATATATTGAGCTTTCAGTACAATTTATATGTTCCCTAAATCGCAAAGATTATGCTGGAGTAGTAAACTCTAAAACTAGAGGATTGTTCATCTATATCTTGGTATAGTTGAATCAGGAATTCCATATGGAAATTACCTATGATACGCCAGTGACCTCAATATAACCTAAAAAACATCGAATGTCAAAAATCTAGTGTTTATCCCCAGAATTGAATAAGGATGGAACTACATAACTGTTTCACAAACACTTTTTAGAGTGAGAAGAGACGAGGATCTGTCCGTACCCTGTTAAGATGACTTTAAAGTCAATTTCCATCAAGGGACCCTAAACAATTATTCCACGGAACTTGATGATTTGCCACCAGTTTTATATCCAGACATTGTAAATTATGGAGCAACTGAAAGCATATTATAAGGGTTCAGATTCTTACAAAGCTGCAACATAAGGTTGGGTGAGAAACCTCCGCTCCAAACGTGTTGGTGAACATATCTTTTGGTTTTGGGAAAGTTGAAGTTAGCACACAATTATTCATTATTCATATTAACTGTTTGATTAGTATTTTATTGTAGGTTCTGCATTCACAGGAACTGAATCAAAAATGCCTTAATCCTTGGAATATATGTGAAAGTAGTGGTACTGTGAAAAATGCACATTGTGACTGTGTTGCTGGTTTAGGAGAAATTTGCACACATGTTTCAGCTATATATTATTCTCCATTGATAATTCGGTTCGTTCAACATCATTTGTGGAATCAAAATCTGTAACAGATGTGGAAGCTTGGGTAGCTCGAAGTAATAAACCACGGAATAAACCTTCTGCGCCCAGCAAAGTTTTTGACATTGATTTCACAAAACCAGGTTGTAGGGTCCCTTCCAGGTTCAAGCAAATAACAATTGGAAGCACATAAAGTGGATGCCAGCTTGAACCAACAAGAGATTGTACAATTTTAACAAACAATAAAAGATTCTACAAGAAGGGGTAGTGCGCTCCACTCAATTGGCTAAGCTGTTTTCTCTTCTGTTATTGTCTAGAACTGAGAGAATCCAAAAAAATCTGACACTTTCTCTCATTCCAGTTCTGCCACAATTCACTATCATATAAAAATTCGGCATATTATTCGGTTAGAATCTGTAGATGTAAATGATAGGCCCTCAAAATTAGAAGATTTGAATCACAGATAAATACATTGAATTCAATATGTATAAATTATATCTGCAGTAGAAGTTCAACACGACTATCACAATACAAATAACAAACACTAATAACAACTTATTCTTCAGTAACAAAGCAGTAAAATTAAAGTAAAAATAATTATAAACTCATGAACAGAGTATCTCCACACGGTTTGTTTACCCTCCAAGCGTTCCACCTTCAACGTTGTGACGTCAGACGCAGATGGTCATATACTGACATAACTGACATTCTCCTCTCGTCGGCTCGTTATGCTAATGACAATTCGACATTCCGTGTCTCCACTTCATTAGTCTTTTCTTTTTACAAATTTCGAAAGTTCATCAATGAGGTAAAATCGAAAATTGGCGATTAATTCTCAAGTCTCAACTTGATTTATCAATGAGGTAAAATCGAAAATTGGCGATTAATTCCGAGACTGACTCAAGATTCTCAAATCTCAACTTGATTTATATTTTACATTTGTTTGGTTTCAAGAAGCTAGAAGGATTTGTATAAAAGAGTTGAAAGACGTTGTATTACCATTTTCACCAGTACATTGATATAGGGAAAAAGTACTATAATCTTGACATTTTCTCATTTGCAGCACAGGACAGATTCTTGATATCATTTCAAAATCTGAATAGCACTCCTGTTGAAAAATTCAGGCTACTTTAATTCACCTTCCTACTTTCAACTGTGATTTTGGTTTTCTGAAAAATTATGTCAGGGAGAAGGAAGAAACCAGCACTAAAACTCCAAGTATCAGATGATGTTCCTCCAGTGTAAGTTAGATTCATTTCAAATTGATGTGATCTCTGATTTCTAGTTAATGAAAATTTATGTTTCAAACACAGGTTGCCTCCAGCTAATTTAGACACCCGAACAACAATCACAATTGGAGAAAAAACATTTGATGTGGAAGCAGATGATCTCTGCAAGATTGATGACTTGGGTAGGGGTGCTTATGGTGTGGTGGAGAAGATGCGCCATATTCCCAGTGGTACAATTATGGCTGTTAAAAGAATAACTGCTACTGTCAACACTCAAGAACAAAAAAGGCTGTTGATGGACCTTGATATCTCCATGAGAAGCAGTGATTGTCCTTACACAGTTCAGTTTTATGGAGCACTTTTTAGGGAGGGGGATGTGTGGATCTGTATGGAAGTTATGGATACTAGCTTAGACAAATTTTATGTCAAGGCATTTAGACATGGTAGAAGGATACCAGAGGATGTGTTAGGTAAGTTAGTTAGTTGGTAGAGCATATAGATAGGTCCTATTTCTAAGGGAGTTGCCTAATGATAGACATGCCACAGAAAAAAGGCAAGGGTTGTGTTTGATTGAAATGGTTGGTTACATTACAAACATAATGCAAATTGAAAGTCTTGTTTTGCAATGCATTCCATGTGGCAGAAAATAAGAGGACATTTGGTTAAACTGCATTTATCATGGGATAGGTCATTTTCCAAAATTTTTTGGTAATTTTGCACTTATCATGAGATGGGTTTTTGTTGGAAATTTTTTTTTGGTACTAATGTATTTTTGTCTGAAAAACACGAATTTGATAATGAAAATGTGAACAAACCATTATTTATCAAGATATTTCACTATAAAGTTACAAATTTCACCTTCTTTTCCGCCTGTCTTTGGATTGCATTTAGAACAATTTGCCCTTCTTTTTCCATCATTGGACAATTTATATGTATCACACAATGTTGGACACATATGATTTTCTTGTGAATTTATCCATGTTTAGTGAAAAGATGGTAGAATATCATTTGAAATAATGGCATGTGTAATGTCATTCCAATGCAATCTATTGACATTTGACATCTAGTATTTGGATTGCCTATGGATTAAATGGCCGTCATCTGGTATGCTTGCTCACTAAATAGGAAAAACTCCATAAAATAGTTATTTGTTTAACTAGGCAGCAAAGTAGTAGATTGACTGCCGAGGCTGAATTCATAGCCGAGCGTAGCGAAATGTCATCTAAACATCATCTAATGACCTTGGCGACTGAAGATTAGTAGCTAATCATTCAAAATTAAAAAGCATAAAATACAAGGATTATTCAAGAGGCTACTTATAATCATGATGTTATTTATGTATTATAGTTTTGAATTGACTCGGCCGTTACTTGATGAAAATCCATGGCAAATGTAAAAACTTCAAAAACGATATGATTTCCACAAAATTCTTATACACACAACATGTTTGGCTAACACAGTAGCTTCATCAGCTGATATACTGGTACAATGAACTAAACCAACGTTGGCTTGCTTAACTTTTATATATCCTACTTTCACAACTTGGAGGATTAATTACCTGTGGACAGGATCGATAAACCTCCATTTTCGGAAATTAGGCATTGAAAGGGATCATTCCTTTCAAGTTAATCCCGTATACCATAATTTAATGTAGATATTGTGCCTAATTTCCAAAAATGGAGGATTTCCACAGGTAATTGATCCTCCAAGTTGGGAAAGTAGGATATATAAAAGTTAAGCAAGCCAACGTTGGTTTAGTTCATAGTACCAGTATATCACCTGAGGAAGCTACTGTGTTAGCGAAACATGTTGTGTGTTTAAGAATTTTGTGGAAATCTTATCGTTTGTGAAGTTTTTACATATGTATTATAGTGTTAGGCAATGACTACGCTTGTCAATTCTTCTGAATGGTATTGCTAGTCATGGAATGATAGCAGAGTTTTCTGAAGAACAGTTCCTGAGGTAGTATCTATAAAAAAGTGAAAGGTCGCCGATCTTTCTATGGTGTTCCAATGATGTCAAAGTATTAGTGAGTGTGGCATCACCCACCAGACGAACAAGAATAATAATTTATAGATTCTTTCAATGACCATTTATCAATAACATGTGTAATAGTCACGAAAAAACTATTTTATGTTCAGTTTGTGAAACATTTTGGGTTAATGTTGAAGATCAATAATATTTATTTTGTTTCAGGAAAAATTGCCTATGCTGTAGTTAGTGCCTTACATTACCTATACTCACATCTCAAAGTTATCCACAGGGATGTGAAACCTTCCAATATTCTCATCAATAGACAGGGTGAAATTAAAATGTGTGATTTTGGGATAAGTGGATACCTAGTCGATTCTGTTGCCAAAACCATTGATGCAGGATGCAAACCTTATATGGCAGTAAGATACATTTTCACAAATTCTAAATTCACAAAATTTTACTTATTTGCCATACAGGTGATACTAATAATGATAAATAAATTAATCTTAATTTTCGAAAAATTACAGTTATTTTAAAAGTAGAATTCAAAATTGAGGTAGTTTGGTTTTTGGAGATGGAAAATTTGAATTCTGTAAAAATTAGTTGAAAGTTCCTCAAGGGTGCTTGCTGTATTTCTTGATTAACATGTTTTTATATCCTGTGAAGCTGGGAATGTCTCAACTTCAAACTAGAGAAAAGTGATTATTTCCCCTCAAAAACATGTTCGAGGTCAATATTAATTGCTGGAAGTTATGTAATTCATAAAGTGTGTCCTGAATGCCAAAAAACTATATTTGGTATGTCATTATAACATCTGTCATTGATTTCTATCTCTCCTGACAAATTGCACATCCAACACCTCATTCTTTTTTCAATGACTCAAACTTCCAACATAAATATTGACTCAATCTTCTTATTATCATCTCTAGCATCACCTGTTTGCATATAAGTTATGTTATGGGACACCCTATACAGTGTGAACAAGATAAGGTTGTACAGCATGGGAATCTTGGAACCGGGAGGAGATAAAGATTCAGTTAAAAGGGAAAAAAGTTGCCCATTCCAAGGGTCATATTAACGGCATTGGAAAGTTATCAAAAGTTTTTTTTCTACGCTAATATTAGAGATATAGAAAAACTCAAAATACTTTTCCACAGCAACTTCTGATGATATTCAACTTGGTTATATTGATTTCCCTATGCAACATTTTGTATTCATAGAACCATCAACTTTTTTTTTTCAAATATGGTCCTGATTATGTGTTCACAGATTCTGAATTTTTTTTTTATTCCCAATTCAACTATGTATTATACAAGGTGGTCTGAATGTGTTTTGACCTAGTTCAAGCCATCATCAGTTTCTTTGATATTCCATAGAGGAAATACCATCGGCATTTCTGATCATTTGGTGTTAAACATTGAAGTAGAAAATAGTATATTGCACGGAACGATAATCATTTCCCATGAGAATTAAGTTAGCAGCATGAGCCGTAGGCAGCATGTGATTAATATTTCTCCAAGATTTGCAGGCACTAATTTCATTACCATGATTATTTTATCTTTCAATAAGGGTTTGAGAACTTGATTTGTACTTACAGCCTGATTCGAAATTATATAGGAATATTTCAACTACAGCTACGATTATATAGGGTGATAAAGTTGACTTTTGAAGAATTTTAGATAGACATTGTGAAGACACCTTTCATAATTTCAAAACCAAATCAACTGTGCATTGATTGTTCGAATGACCGATACGAATCTACTATAAAGTATAATGATTCCTGCACGTACCAACAATATACAGGGTTGGTCGGAACATAGCGATTTTCTGAAAAGTGTGCGGTGGAATTTCATTTAAATTCTGTTGTATACAAATATCATCCCCATTTCGTGATATAAGCATCTCCTAATCAGATATATTATATACAAGATGTTTTATTTTTGATTAATTCACATCCATGTTAGGTACTTATTATTGGCATCCTCAATATGACTTACAACTTGAACATCCTATGATGAATGTCCACTCTGCAGATCCGTGAAATATACGGAGTGGATGAAAAATCAATGGTCTTTGCTAATAACTTCTCAAGAGTAGTATGTGCAGATTCTTGTGACTCATTTTATTGACCCTGTTTCATAACGACATTATAATCAATGAAACTGATTTGAACCATTCGATGCAGTATATTTTTAATAACATGTTAGAACCATAAATTCGAGATGTGGAAGTCCCCTTTGGTCTCGCCTTTCAATATCGATTTCTCGCTTCATTTCATTTGGTTCTCCCTCAAGTCCTACCATATTTTGTATATTGAATGCTGAATGACACGTAAAACAATTCAATCGGCGACGATTAGCCATTTTTCAAATAATTATTACCTTGACTTCTACTACTACTCTAAGAACTTGACAGATGCAATAGTTGCAAATGACAATGTTAAACAGAATAGTTGCTATGTGCCTGCCATATTACATTATTTGAACCAGAGCAATCTTAACATGATCAAGATGAACATGGAGTCCATCATGAGAAGAGATCACCGTAATTGAATGAAATCAAAGATTCATTCGGCATTTGTAAGAATTTATCATTCGTCCTCACTCAATATTCTATTATTTTATATTACCATGATTTCATGATGATATGTGTGTATGTTTCCAACTGATTTATATATTCATTTGTTAAATACTGTCTGTAGGTTAATTGAGGAGGTGAAATATTCATCATTATACTGGTGAATTTTTGTTTTAGGCTCTTTGATAGTGACATCTTTGGGGCAAATCATCTGATTTGTCCTTACTACACGTATATTGAAATGATACTCATATTTTTATTTTATAGAAACGAGGTGAAAAAATCCCAAAAAATCTGGAATAATTCATATATTTATGTTTATTGAAACTGATATAGCTGCTTCTATCTTTATTGAGTACGTTATAAACTCGGCTATACAGTCAGGAGTACTTTTCAAATATAATAACTATGCCATCGTGTTGATTTTTCATACTACCTTATAAACCAACCAGATAGTATTGTTTTTTACATTAGGTATGTATTTTAGATAGTTGGGTTCATCTTTATATGTATTTTTGTATGTATGTCTGTTTGACTCAAGAGACGCCAATGTATAATTAGCCAATTTGATGTTAGAAAAGGCTATCAGAGTCAATTTAGTATAAGCCACGATATAGAAGCAGAAAACCTACCAGGTGAAATTGGCAGGATCTCATATGAAAGATGTATATGATATCACGATGAAAATCAATTTCAATTCAAATACGAACGCTCATGGATTTTTACGAATGAGAATTCACTCAAGCTTCCGTAATTCCAAGAAATAACAATAAATTGTTGATCGCATTCAATGCCGGAAGACATTGATGATTGTTTCACTATCACCTGAAAAACCTATGATACCTGCATATTATCAAATATATACTACATCGAATGGTTCAAATTATTTTCATTGAATATAATGTCGTTATGAAACAGGGTCAATAAAATGGGCCAAAAGAATCTGCACATACTACTCTTGAGAAATTATTAGAAGACCATTGATTTTTCGTCCACTCCGTATATTTCAAGTATTTGCAGGGTGAACATTCATCATTGAATGAACGAGATTCCCAATAGGTTGTTCAAGTTGTAAGTCATAATGAGGATGCCAATAATAGTTACCTAACATGGATGTGACTTTATCAAAAATAAAACATCTTGTATATAATATGTCTGATTAGGAGATGCTAATATCACGAAATGGGGATGTTTTTTGTATACTACAGAATTTAAATGAGATTCCACCGCACACTTTTCCGAAAATCACTGAATTATTCGCCATGTTCCGACCAACCCTGTATATTGTTGGCACGTGCAGGAATCATTATACTTTATAGTAGATTCGTATCGGTCATTCGAACAATCAATGCACAGTTGATTTGGTTTCGAAATTATGAAAGGTGTCTTCACAACGTCTATCTAAAATTCTTAAAAAGTCAACTTTATCACCCTATATAATCGTAACTGTTGATTTTAGAGCGTTGGTGCAATGGAGACATTTGATCAGCACCACGAGTTCTACAATATATCAAAAATTCGAGCAAATTCACCGAAAGCCAATATCCCATTGATGCGGTGCGGGGTCCTTTTTATGAGGGACATAGGAAATAGGTGGGGCTAGGAGCATTTTTTCCACCAATTTTCTTTTTTATGCAATTTTCGGCAGTTTGCCAGGAAATGAAAAAAATATCATAATTTTTACATAAAAATGATACTCTTGTTTAGTTTAGATAGCACAATTTTCGAGAAAAATCGATTTCGGCAACCGTCCGGGAAGTGCTCACTTCCCGGACGTTTTCTCTTTGATAAAGTAGCATTTTTCCGGCCTAGTCCGGGAAGTACGTACTTCGCAGAAAAGGCCGTGAAGCATCACATAGTTGTAGTAACTGTAACTATGAAAATCTTGGTAGATATTATGGTTTTGATAAATGCAGATGATCATTATCATAGCAGCGAAACAATGACTGACAGCTATTTGACATGAAATTAGTTGACATTTTGATTTTTGAAAGTTTGGTTGCAATTTTCGCAATAAACTATCAAAAGAGTAGAGTAAGGACCTTAGCTTTCAGTAGGTATAGTATTCTGGTCAAATTTCAGTATTTGCTACAAATAAGAATTAAAATGTTCGAAATTTTATTCTACAAAGAAATATAATATGGAAATGTCGCTCATTGATTTGTTATTCTATATGGTTGCCGAAAAAATGGTGTACGCAACACGTCCAAAAACAGTTTTTTTGTACTCACAGACTTCCAGGATTCGCCTACGGCTCGGTCTAGGATTTTGTCTATTCGTCCAAAAAAACAGTATTTTCCGGACTCGTTACGTAAATTACTATTAATAGTCTGCTGCATAATAAAAATAGTACTTTTTCTTGATAGGGTACCTACCATATTTTTCAGGGCTCATGTTTATGTGAACTTTCTTTAATATTTTTGTTCCTAGAATCTGTGGTTGAAATGTTTCTATGTAGTTTCGGGACATCCTGTGTACAGATACATCTCATTTCCACAAATATCCAATAAAATGAGCAACAATGATAGATGACGGGAGAAAAACAACTACTTTCCTGTCTAAAACCACACAGAACATTGCATTACTTCCTTCCAAAATATATGCAGCGATTTCCTAAAGGTCGAATCGTCTTTTGATTCTGTCAGATTAACGCTTGACATCTGCAGACCGGTTTAGGGATAGCCCTCATCACCGTAGGGTAGTCACCAGACCGCAGTCCGAAGATCGCGAGGAAGATCGTTATCTAAAGCGAAAGTGGACCCAACGAAAACCCAAAATGGGAATTTCATTTTTTGAGTGTTTCTTTCCTTTTGCTCTAGATATCGCAGTTTCCATATTGTCATGGGCTAGCTAGTGTCTCTGGCTACAATTTAAAAGCAATTGCACTTGCAATCAGTATTTGCTTGTAAGAATCGTTTAAAAGATTTCGGAAGGATGTAATTCGACGATGACAGTGACGGATAGCTGACATCTCCATTTTTATTTCGTGGTTTTTACAATTTCGAATGATTGTCTATAAGTTAATGAATATCTTGCAAAAAAAATCAAAATATCTCAACGAGGTTGAAGATTATGTCAACTATTGGTTGAGGGGTGATTATGATTTTTATCTACTCACTGCATCGAAAGTGAGCGTCTGCTTCCTCATTTAAGGACACAAACCTGTCAATTTACTCCCACGGGAGGACAAAAAATATTACCTTCCGAGGGAGGTAAAATAAATTGGCTTTTGCTTGCTTCCTTACGTATAAGATCTGTGCTACCCAAGTACCTAATCAGTGCCTCCATCGCTACTATAAAACAAATAACAATTTAATTTCCCTATGATCTCATACACTTTCTCATATTCCAAACACTCAATCGAAACTTTAAATAAAATGCAATGAGGGCTGACATTTTCACTCTCACCAGATGGCGCTAATAAAATATGAGGTCAATGTCAAAGTCAAAAATCACGAAATTTTGCCGGAAAGCCCCAAAAGCTATGGCCTGTTTTATCGAAAATATTCGAAAAAAATGATGTAGAATATTTGAATAGAAAACTTCAAGTTATCGGAAGACGTGAGCCGTACATTGATGGAGAAGAAGATATAATAGCAAAAGGCCAAATGAGACGAATATAAGAAGAATATTTATCACTTCTACCAACCCTGACATCATGTTTTGGTGGCGCGGTTTGGTGGACATTAAATAATGTTAGCCCTCATTACACAATAAACAAATTCAATGTGACAGAAGTGTCAATGTCAAATTAGATTCAAATACTGTCTGTAACCTTAGATAATGATTGTAACACATTGATTTGAATCGAGATTCGAGAGATAGACCGCTGGAAGCAAAATTTCAAGAACAACGCTCTCAAATATATGCGTTCGTGGATAAAATCATATATATGTATATATCTTGGGAGCTACGCGTCGGGCATCAAATTTCACACGCAGATAATAGATACCTTTGCTCCCTTGACATATAAATAGCTATTATCGAGCAAGGGATACTGACTCATTACATGCATTTAGTGAAATAATAATTCAGAGATTCTCTAATTCACGAAAAATTTTTTTAGCTCATGCTGATCACCAACTCACCCATAATATCCTGTTAAGATACTCATCAGTCTATGTTGTTGATAATATTCGATATTATGCGTTATTTCGTTGATATTGTCAAATTGCTGAAGGCACTAATTTTTATATTTTAGAAAACTTTTTCATTTGCTTCCTTATTGAGATATATTTCATGTAGGATATATATTTGCAATGTATTCGCGTTCGAAGTTTCCATAAGCTCAATGAGTGTGACAGAGATATAATTTTCGATATTTAATAACTCAATCAATCAAACCCAGTATTGTTGAATTTGTTATAATTAAAGTCACTGGATGGTATTAGTTAGATGAGAGTTCGGACATGAAAATGACAACTGTTAGTGTTTTAGAATGTTTAGATTCATTAAGTTACACTCCTTACATTGTGACAAGAGCACTGTAACGCTATCTACAACGAGGTACGTAATTTGACACTATTGCACGGATTATTGGATAGTAGTCTCGGGCGCCACCTATTTTATAGTGGTAGGTCCACTTGCACCGGACAACTATCAGTGGAGATAGTGAAATCCAGGGGTCGTGAAAGTGTCAATGTCAAAATGACTGAGCAGGTTATGACCCAAAGATTGATGCCACCCGGATTACTAGTTGCTCTAGTGAATTCAAACTAATGAACGATAAAGAAAACAAAAGAATCAGAATATCTGATTCGTTAACAAATCTAATACTTCACCATGAAAACTTCGAATGTGAACTATTAAGAATAACGCATAAATGAAAATGTGCTGCTGTGTAATGCATTGTGGGAATTCTGAAGAGAATGGATTTCATTTCTTTAATTTTCCAAAGGAAATATCAACTATTCCCTCATAGAAGAAATGTATGAAACGGCCTGGATGGAAAATTTATTTGAAGACAAGCAACTTTTGTGAGGTAGATTCAATTAATGTTCACTTCATATAACAGCATATTAGAATGAAACTATATTTTAGGCCTATTTTCGAACAGAGGATTTTAAGATCCGTTTGAGAAAATCTGCTATTCCATTCAATTACAACTAATACCATCCAGTAACTCTAGTTATAATAATCTCTAACCTGAGTCTAACCGATTATGGAATAAAATAAAGGGTTTCCAATTGAAAATTGAAAGTTGATTTCCAGGAAAACAGGAAGATGAAAAAAATTCCTGAAATGTGGGAAAGTGCACTCTAGTGAGCATATTTGATGTTCCAAATTTCAGGAATATAGCTAGACAACCAAAGGAGAAAAGGGGGTTGGTATACCATGAGTCTGTGTCACCTGGTATATGAACTCTGACCATAATGAAAAGTTTTCGTGACTTATGCTGCTATGAAGCACTATTTCGAAGTGTTTGGCACTTGTTCCACGAAAAATAAGATGCACTTTCAGATACTTATGTGTAGAATGCGGATGACATAGCTAGGCGCCAATTATAGTGGGTGGTATCCGTTGATTGAAAATAACTGAGGACTTCATTAATACGTGGTTACACACTTCACCGCGTACAGAAAAGGCTTAGAAAAAAAAATCAGATATACCTACTGAATGTTATGGGTCAAAATTGTATCAGAATATACAGGATGTCCTCAGATCAAAATAAGTCGATTTAAAGCCACTTAATTCAGTCCGAAATTGCTCCGTTTCCAAGATAAACAATTCGAAACATAAAAATCGACAAGTTCACTCCAAAAAAGTATCTTGAATAATACATTTTCACACTGCTCATTCACTGTCAAAATTATATCCACGAAGATAACAGCAAACATGTTTTATTCAAAATGATTTTATCGAATTTTCGCGTACCTTTTTTGCTTGAAATTTTTCAGAAAATCATTTCCTCAACAAAAAAATTGGAAAAATACACAGAAAAAAGTTGTGGCCATTCAAAACCATTGCATTGGTGAGCGCCCTCTAATGGCTACAAAGAAAAGGTTTCCGTATTCGGGTTCCGCATCCCAAATAGCTCCTGCCTACTAATTGATTCGCTAAGAAATGAGGATTGCTGGGCTGTGTGCACGTGTATATATACCAAAGAAGGGAAGTGTTGTATTTCGTGCAAGATAATTTATTCAAATTTATATTCGTAGCAGAGCGCTTTCGACTGTTGAGTCATCATCAGTGCATACCTGTAAGTAAGTAATCTGCTTTTAGCTATTGGATAGAAATTGAAAATTCGAAAAAAAAATTCGAAAACATTTTTTTTTGAAACATTTTTTTGAAAATTTTTTTGGAAATTTTTTAATATTGAAAAAAAGGTAAAAATGAATTGGTGACTTGTTACTTGTTGATGAACTCTTGATTTTGAAAAATACATTATCATAAAATCGAAATTTGAAATAGTTGAATATGAATTTGGAAATTGATAACAGTGAGGTTACTTACTCGTCAGGTAACAAGGAAATTTGTCCATAAAAATATCTCTGGTCCAGTTTAAAACTAACTATATTATGGTGAAATACGGTACAAACATATTAAAATGTGTTTCCCAAAAAGGGGTAAAATACAGATTACATTTTGTTAAGCAGCCATTGTCGCTGCGATATGTCGTGTTGAAGTGAACTTGATGAGTGACGGACCTTGATTTAATTGTCATTGAACGTACTGAACTAATGGAGGCAAATTTGAAGTTGACATGCATGACATGACATCCGAGACATGACATGTGTCAAAGGAAAAACTAAGAATGTTTATTATGAAACATTAGTGAAGATGAACATTATGAAATCGAGAAGAATTAACCAAGTCCCTGAGGAGCGAATGTTTTGTTGATCTAATGAGAACCTAACTAACATGTCACTCAATAGTCTGGTTTATCAAAATGCAACAATTCAACAAGTGAATACACCAGCGAAAACCCAGTTGAGCCTAATGAGAGCTCACGCAAGTTATTCCAGATGTAATCAAAAGTTGAACAAATTCAACTGTCTGACAACCTATTAACAACAAACAACAGTCGATAGCGCTCTGCTACGAATATAAATTTGAATAAATTATCTTGCACTAAATACAACACTTCCCTTCTTTCGTTAAGAAATGTTCATACATTTTGAAAAATTCGATTTCTATTGTATAACTTCACCACCCTGTATCTCGGAAATAGAGTAATTTCGAACTGAGGTAAGTTGCTTTGAATCGGTTTAGTTCAATGTGCTGTGATTTTGTATAGACCTTTCAGGGACACCCTGTATAATAATTTTTGTCAGATTGACATTCGTTGATTGATTGTCTTCTCTCATGACATGAGTGAAATTCACCTCGCCACATTAACATTTTTCAAACTTCTAATGAAAAATTGCTACAAAACTTTTCTTAGTTTGACAAACCTCTTAGATTGACGTCATGTACGTTCATGTATTGTCAATTTCCACTTTTTTCATACATTGCTAGTCAAAAGTCCCCTCCCCCCCTCGTATCTTTTGAACGGGTATACTTATAATAATGAAATTTGGAGGGTGGAAATAAACGGATGTAGGCTTCTCAACTGGTCATAACAGGTGACGCAATAGTCATAAATGACGTCACAAGGCCATTATTATAAGTATACCCGTTCAGAAGATACGAGGGGGGGGAGGGGACTTTTGACTAGCACTGTATATTTATTTGTGATAAAGTAGGAAGTTGTTGTTTTTCTCCTGTCATCTATGACTGAATATTTCGACTATATTGTAGTTCATATACATGTATTTCTATCAGATAAATTAGATGTTTTTTTTGCAGCCTGAAAGGATAGATCCTCAGGGCAACCCCTCTCAATATGATATTAGATCAGACGTGTGGAGTTTGGGAATTTCCCTAATCGAGTTAGCTATAGGAGATTTTCCATATCCAAAATGGGGTACACCATTCGAACAACTCAAACAGGTTGTAGCTGATGACCCGCCAAGACTGCCTGCAGGACAATTTTCATCTGAATTTGAAGATTTCATCTCGAGATGTCTTCAGAAAAGGTACATTAATCGGCCGAACTACAGTCAGTTGTTGCAACACAGCTTTTTAGTGAAACACAAAGAAATGAATACGGACATAACGTCCTTCATATCTGAGGTACTTGATCTTCCTGAAAACCCCTGAGATTCATGTTGTATTTCTTAGTTTCTATGTGGATATTTTAATTTTTGTTCTATTGATGATTTTGAGCTTTTTAATTTAGATTTTGTTATTGATTTTAATTTCCGATTTTAATTACTAATTTTAATTTCAAGTTTTAATAATATTTTACTAAATCTGTTTTTGTTTTGGATTTTTCAATTTAATTGGTCCGATGATTTTACATCAAAATTTGCTCACGTTTTTACTGAATCTTTTATCAAATAATATTTTAGTTCAAACAAATTTAGGTCACTGTACTTGCATCCCACTAGAAGTCTGCCAGCCTAAATTATTGCAAATATTTTTGAATTATGAGATAATTTTTTAGTTATTACTAGTCATTCATTTGCAATTGATTTCATCAAACCATTTACCTACTACCAATATGTAATGTGAAACATTATGACACTGATTTTAGTTTCACTAGGCAATCATTTTGTGTTCTCCCAATCAATTTTGATTACCAATTTAATTCAAATTATTACTTGGGACATTGCATAGCAGCGAACTTTTCCTACCTTTGCAGTAAAAGTACACCTTTTATGTCTATTTAATGCCATCAAGTCACTTTTAATGTCATTTGGAGAAAAATAACTATTTTGGTAGTAGGTAAAATATTGTACTATATTCGTATCATAATATGAATTTTTACAATACATGTATTGTAAATATGTATCTTAATAAGAATAAGATGTTATGAGTTCATGTTTCTGAGAATTCCCCTTGATTCTTCATGTTATTATAATTTCCACAGTCCCATTTATTCCGGTCATTCTTAAATGATGACACACCTGACCGATGGTCCAATATCATGAACAATCAAACCTTTTTTTTTCTTGAATCTCATTATTACTTATTAAAACTATACATTTAAATAGTTTTCTGTATAACAAGTGGGGCCCAATGCATGGGAAAATCATACTCCACCACAGAGTACCTTGGAACAAAATATTTTTTATTTGTATTACAATTTAGCTTGCATATGAATTATACAGTATGGTGGAGATGTATGGAATAAATTCATTATCTCTAACGCATATGAATTTGAAGAAAAATCCTGAGACAGGTCGATTTTTATTCTCAAATTGACACCTCTTGATATACATACAGAGTTTGTAACGTCATTCGCGTAGTTTCCAAGATAAACAATTTAAAAAATAAAAATCGACAAGTTCACTCCAAAAAAGTATCTTGAATAATACATTTTTGCAGTGCTCATTCACTGTTAAAATTACATCCACGAAGATAACAGCAAACATGTTTTATTCGAAATAATTTGAATTTTCCGGTGCGGCATCGAACACTAAAAACGGAAATATCTCTAAATTCATTATCTCTAACGCATATGAATTTGAAGAAAAATCCTGAGACAGGTCGATTTTTATTTTCAAATTGACACCTCTTGATATACATACAGAATTTGTAACGCCATTCGCGTACTTGTAGTGACGTCATCGATTATTTTTTTAAATGGAAACATCCCCTTTTAATTTTATTTTTTCAAGGTATATTCATTGTCAATCCAACAATACACTGATATTAGCAAAATAAAGTAATACAAGGTGAGAAAAAATTATTAATTATTTTATATTTACAACGAAAACAATTACAATAAATGAAAAATTCGACCTGTATACATCAGAAACAATGTATATCGTCATTCACATTGTATCATTGCAGAAGGTCACCAATTCGAACATTTATTGTGACGGTTTCCGTTGTAAATATAAAATAATTGATAATTTTTTCTCACCCTGTATTACTTTATTTTGCTAATATCAGTATATGGTTGGATAGACAATGAATATACCTTCCGAAAAATAAAATAAAAACGGGATGTTTCTATTTAAAAAAACAATCGTTGACGTCACCAAAACTACGCGGATGATGTTACAAACTCCGTATGTATGTATATCAAGAGGTGTCAATTTGAAAATGAAAATCGACCTGTCTCAGGATTTGTCTTCAAATTCATATGCGTTAGAATTTATTCCATACATTGCCACCATACTGTATATGTTCGATGCTTTTATTTTTGTTGAAATTTCGGAATGTCCGAAAAAGTTTGTCTCCTCATGGAGGTTAATGTTTTCTGTTCAAAACAGAAATGTAGTTCTTTTCATTAAATATAAAAACTCTAGGAGTTTTTTCATTTCATGTTATTTAAATGTATCCGAATTCATTGAAAACACAAATTTTAATAAGCAAGATAAATGATTGGATTTGACCCTGTCTTACACTCAAAACTTATTTTGTCAAATCATATTAAAAGTAGTAATTTAATTTTTTCCTGTTGTACTGTGAATTTTTTCTTTTGATAATCTTTGTCGCTATTGGACTTCTCTTTGGGACACTCAATATAATGTATCTAAATACTGATTTATTATTCATGAGCATATAAGAAGGTTTGCAGAAGTTATAATTAATCAATTGTCAATTAAATTTTGATATTCAGATTGCATCAAACACTTGCAAGCAAAAAATATCTTGTTTAATATTTTCAGTTTCTATTTTTTTATGCAAGTTAGGGTATGGTCGATGGTCTCTTGAAAGTATGAAGTATGCAGGAAAATTCCCACCACCATTAATTTTTCGACAAATCATATGATATGTCACATTCTAAACTGCTATTTTCATACAACTACAATAGGTAGAAAATCAAGAATTTGTAACCTAGGAATTTATTGGCGACACAAACTATATGAAAATCAAACAAATAAATGAATTCTAAAATCATTTAATTTTGAAACAAAATCTGGTGTGAATTTTCTTACCGAATACCACACGAGTTTGAATCATTCCCGAATTTTTTTTCGAGCTTTGAAAATTATTCCGAGTCGATGTCAAGTGAAAATTTGGTCACTTCAGTAATCGCTTATGATCTTACGATTTTCAGCGATGCAATAACGTTGCCGTTCACACCAAACAGTAGGTTTATCTTTGATAATTTCAAATTATGGTTTTAGAGTTGATAAATGATGATTTTCCATATTATTCTTTATTGACGACATAGCTCTAATCTAAAAATGTTTATTTATTTATTTTATTTATTTATTTACGGACAGATCCATTACAAGAATTGTACAATATAAACAATTTAAAAATACACATTAAAAACCATTCATTCATGTGATACATTATATAGGTACACATCTAAACATATAGGTGATTAAAAATGAAGAGCATCACAGAACAAGGCGCCTTCCCACTTCAGAACTGAAGGCAGAGAAGGTTATGCCAAAATAGTGCAAATTCATACTATTGGCACTCCGCGCCATTCTTGTTAAAGGGCAGTGGAATCCATAATTACGACAATGAAATTTAATGTGAAAAGTATCATTTGACCTGGTACCAGAGGAGTTAGTTTTTAATCCAACGTGAGAAAGAAGATCTGGAGAAAGAACTTCACCAGACAATAACTTGAATAAAAAGCATAAATCACTTTTAATCCTCCTACTTTCGAGGGTGGATATTCCTAATATGGAACACAAAAGATGATAATCATAATAATAGTTTTCCACATGAATCCCTAGTCTGTATGCCGAACATCTTAAGAATTTATGTTGCACAGTCTCCAGCATGTTAATATATATCTGATAGTGAGGGTTCCACAGAACAGATGCATACTCCATATGGGAGCGAACATGAGCTCAATAAAGATGTTTATTACTGCTGTATCTGGATTCATAGAAACTTGAAATTTCGAGCGTAGCACATACCAAGGTTCTGTGTATTAGTTTTATGAGTAGATGTTGGTTCTGCATCATACAGGGTCGCATGACCACCCTGTATATTATCGAAAGAAAGATAATCAAAATCCCTTTCGAATGGTAGTTCATGTTCCTATACTCAAATCTTTATACTTTTGATAGGGATTTCGACTGTCTTTCAGATTATTCGATGATATACATAGTGTTCTATTGAAAAAAATTGTTTATCCAAACGTTAGTAGAATTTCATCGTTGCTAAGTCACGAAATCATCTCCACGATTGAAAAAAATTGTTTATCCAAACGTTAGTAGAATTCCATCGTTGCTAAGTCTCGAAATCATCTCCACGTCATGAGCAACACTCATTCATAACAAACGTTTTCTTGATATCCTACGCATCTAGATATCACAGTAAGGAACACTGGATTAGAGCAATGTTTGAAAAATTATAATTAACTTCCAAACCGTTAGAGATGGGTACAGGAAAGTATCTGACAAAATGATTTAGCAAGTAATTACGAATCCACAAATGCAATAATACACAAAGTGTCTCATTTGAAATATCAATAATGTTGCTACTTTTTGATGAGTAACCAAATTTTTCGTACACGTCTAAGGTACCACCGACCGTGAGACACCCTTTATATTTCAGTTCAAAAACGTACTCGACCTATCAACTGAACTTAGATCAATAAGGAGAATATTTAACACCAGGTACTCAATCAATAATTCAATAAGTAATAACTGCCAATCTAAATTCCGAATCAATATTTGAAATAGTTCTTGAATCTTCTAGTTCTTCCTTAATTCATTGTTGTTCTGTATTCAGTCAGAATTTGAAGGGCACCAATCAATTTTTAATCACAATGCGGTTGAAACCGTTGTTGAACATATTGAAAATTTATTCAACAGGGGTTCTTATTCAAATCAGGAAAGACGAAATTAACTTCTTCAGATAATGTTGAGAAATGAATGATCATTTAAGCAATTAGCGTTATTATGGAATTGTGATGTTCACGATATCACATCACATCCAGGAACTGGGGGTTTGGAGTTTATAATGAAACTTCGGCGTAAACCTAACCCGGGTATATTCACCACGTTATACACATGTGTCGTGTTTATCAACATCGACAACTCACGTGCGCGTATCCCTGTTCACGCATACCGACATACTGACCTCGATACTGACCGTTCAGCACCCAGAGACACCTGCGCACCTGACTTGTGATGGCTGATAATAACAATGCAATCATTAGATACAGGATGTTGATAAGTGTCCTGATTATTACATGTTGAATACCGAGTACCGAGTTGAATACATTACAGGAATCCTAATAAGGATTTCATATCACGACAGTGATGAAAATAAAAAAACTCTCCTCTGCAACTTTTTGACATATTAATTAAACTATTAAATACATAATTTTATGGCTTTGCAGAAGATGTTTGAAAATGTGAGACTTCTGAAAAAGCTCAGACCCATGTACCTGATATGTATTTGGTATCCAAATAAATGAATGAATATATAAACAATTTTTGACAGAACTACTTCTTCAACTATCGAGAATATTATTCTCTAAAAATGCTCTTGTCAATTAATTTTGAAATAATGAAAAAATGAATTAGAAATGTTACTTCAGTTCTCTAGAGAGTTTCAGTACATTCCAGCATCTTTACTGTCTATGAAAATAATGTTCTTTGTTCAAAAGTAACACTTCAAAGTATCAATTTCCGACTAGAGGTATAATATTTAAGGAAAGGGCTAAAATTCTAAAAGCTTGTACAGGGAGGACGTGAATATGGTCCTCCCGTTAACGCTTGAACGATTCGAGGTAGAAAAATTGAATCAGCCATGTTGAATGGTCCTAAAAATACTACTACAAAAAATTATTGTGCTTACTCCTAAAATTTTTCAAATGGTATTGGGTATTCAAGAGAAAAGTAGATTCTCATTCCAAGTGATATCTGTTTGTTTTTGAAAAGTACAAAACATAGGATTTCACTCATTCCTCTAACTAGCTTTCACGGTTATGTACAGGGTGTCTTCTTATATTTTGACCCCTACCTACAGCTTAAACTAAACTGTACTATTTTTTTGGCGAAACTATATATATTTGTGAACAGGAGAAAAAGATCTTCCATAAAAGTTGAAAATATACAGGGTGTTCCATTCAAAAAATTGATTCTTTTTTCTGTTTTGCCATTCGCATTTGTTTATAAGGAGTGCCAAAAGAAAGTACAGATGAAACCCTATTAATGACTCAGATATTCAAATGATCACTGAATACACAACAATGATCAAGTGCCACTTGACGTTTTGTGGCTCTCAATCATAGCTGAATACCCTATATTCTCGTTAATAGAAGATTTGTACATCATGGATAATGAGAATGCCATATAACAACAGTCTTCAATATCTGTTGCATTCATTCAGGGGGACAAAAAGATGCTTATTCGTTAATGGTGATTACACCTGACAACTTTTCGCGTTCGTTGTATTATTCTAAACCAAATTGGATCAAACCACTTCATGCCATTTGAAAATGTTCTTCGTGTTGAGCTTTCTCGAGTGTTCTACCCCAAACCGTTGAAAAGTCAAAAGGGTGTTCATATGAAGACAAAAGTTTAGCTCCTCCAAGGGCGATTGTTCGTGAAACTCTATACTGTGCAATGCATTAGAATAATCCGGTGTTTCCGATAGTATTCATACTTTGGACCTTTGCTCAAAACTGTTTCGTTTCACTTCGTATTAACGTATACTATGTTGGTAGTAGCTCGAGTAATTATTTATCTAGCTCCATTCCGTTTGACATGCACCTGAATGAATTTACATCTCATAAAGTATACTCTGTTAGGCATTTCAATGAAATTATTGATAACCAAGTGAATCTGGATTCTATCGAGTGCTACTCTACTTGAATTATTATCGTCAATAATTTGATTTTTTCATGCAATGTTACATTAATTTATAGAATATTCGGGATATTAAATAAGCGTACGCCACCTAGCGAGGTTTTTGAAAGCTGTTAATATTCCTGTTTACAATGGTTTACATTTGTTTTATGATTGTGCCAATACCTCAATCAACGGTTGTGCTAATTGGTCACATCCTTCAAGACAAACCGCTCAAAAGTGTTGGAAGTTGTTCCCGTCAGGTGGGGCGACGTGTTATTTTCTATCGCGAATACAATTTTCATCAAGGGTTTTCTTCTGTTTTCATGAACTTTTGTCCTTATTATGTGTAATCTGATTCTTAGAGAAAATATAGGTACTGCATTGTTCAAAGAAATGGTTCTTGTTGGCAAAGTAGATGCTCGTTTCTAATAAGCTTGAAATCAATGTTGAATTTGAAATTAAACATTAATCGAATGTACAATTGCATAAAGATTACAACATTGAACCTAGTAGGTGAAAGTGGCATTTATTCAATTCAATTCGATAAAAAGACTAACCAAGAGGTTACTGTACTTGTAACAAAAGATGTCAAATATATTCCAGGAGGATATAACTAGCATCATTATGAAATATGTATATGACCCTGGTCAATTGTTATGCAGTGTTTAAGATACCTACCTATCCAAAATGTTTTCAAATCGAGAGTCAATTAGGGATTATAGCTACCGACACATGTTTTTTATTGAGACTCAGTTATGATTTCGAAGCTCACCAAATGCATTTGAGTTGTATCACCCTCCCTATATTTTATAAGAAGTACCTAAGTTACCCTATATTTTGTTGTACATCTGGGCTGCGTTCATAAACTTACAGCTGTTAGTAGAGTTAGAGTATGATAAGAACTATGTATACCGGGTGGCTACGGAAGTATTGCCTACGGAATATCTCAGTTATTGTATGAAGTAGGTTTGTGAAATTTGAAGCGTCGATATAATGACATAAGAGCTAGAATTTGAGCATATTGACATGCCGAAGTTAACTTCCGGTCTGACCGGAAGTAACATCAACTTTCTTATTTCAAATGGAAACTCTATTTTTTTTTTCTTTTCGCTTTATTCAGCATTCAATTCCCTTTCTAATGACCTATCACAAGTTGATATCTAACCAGAAACTAGATCAGAAAAAAATTATTATTGAAATTCACCGAGTAGGCCGTGGAAGCCAAATGAAAGCCAAAAATTGAAAAGTTGGCTATGGAAACCATACGTCACTTGATAACAGTTGCTACTACTGTGATATTTTATTTTCATTCGTCGGCGTTATAAAAAGCCGCCAAAAAAAATATTGGAAAAATTGGGAAAAAAACAATACTCTGTAGGTCCATAACTTAAATAGGAACATACAACTTTTTCTTGCCTGTACTATTCAGCATAATCATTCCTTTCTGATGATATAATAAAAAGTCATTTTTTGGCTTTCATTTTGCTTCCACGGCCTACTCGGTGAATTTCAATAATAATTTTTTTCTGATCTAGTTTCTGGTTAGATACCAACTTGTGATATGTCATCAGAAAGGGAATTGAATGCTGAATAAAGCAAAAAGAAAAAAAATAGGGTTTCCATTTAAAATTAGAAAGTTGATGTTACTTCCGGTCAGACCGGAAGTTAACTTCGACATGTCAATATGTTCAAATTCTAGCTCTTATGTCATTATATCGACGCTCCAAATTTCACAAACCTACTTCATACAATAACTGAGATATTCCGTAGGCAATACTTCCGTAGCCACCCGGTATAGTTGATGGTCACTCAATAGTAACCGTTCAAAAACTCTTGTGATGATATGAAAAACAAATCTGTCATAAAACTCATTTTTCTTTCATGATTATAGTACATAATCAGTAAATGATAATTATTTCCATGACAAAAATGATGTGTTATAATGTCTTTTCGAGTAAACAATTGTTTTGTTCGAATGACCTCGAAATTTTTACAATGAAAAAAATTGTTAATATCACTGTTGTCTGATACCAGTTGATACCCGAAAAGGGCTATAGTTAGATACCTCATAAAAGTGAAAGAAGTCAAATCATGTATAGAAACTATATCATTAATATTGATGGGAATTCATGAATGTATGCAAATCCAAGTCTTCACTATTATGAACAGAATCGACTTGGTTGTGTTGGTTGCAAATTCTTAAAAATTGGCGGGACCTTAGAGAACTCACAAAGTTTTCCAATTGCTCATAAAAAAGATAGTTATGGCTTTATGATCTGCAAATTCAGTAATGAAATGTTTGTCGATCATATTTTGTCAGAAAACCTACCTCTTGATTCCACAGTGAACGCCATATAGATATGAATATGAGTTTTACATGTTGAGTGTTAATAAAAAAACAATTAATCAGATATCGATTCCGAACTAAAAACACCTTCGCGGAATTGAAACCTACATAATTGTTAGGTACATCACTAGTCTATTCAAATACATGGTAAGTAAAAATTACTCTAAGCAAGTTTCTCAACGATTTTGAGTGCATACTCCATACTGCTAGAGTAAGTTTATGACCGCTTTGGTGAGTGAGCATTCTTTACTCAGAATAGGTTTATAAATGTAGCCCTGGAATCGTGTTCTTTTGTTAACTTGTAGATTTGAGAAATATTGTAGTATAAACCCCACTCACCACTCTGGAATAAGTTAATAAAAAAAACAAGGTGTCTAGAAGATTCTTCAGAAACGAGATTCACACAGAATCGTGAAATATTTGTTGAATAAATTGCATTAATGCCTGTTCTGTGAAGATTTAGGCTTGTAAAGTTTCTTCAACATTATAATCATACTTATAATTACACGAGAGCTTTTTTTGTCAAAGTTAACTTGACAATTCAATGAGAATTTTGTTCCCTGGAAATTAAACGAACAAAAATGCCTTCCGTCCGTAGGACGAGTTATTTTTTCTGCTAGTTTTTTGGGTTAAATTTCCTAAAGGCAACAAAACTCGAAATATAAATTTTTAGTTCATAGAAATGCTTGAGTGTAATTCGGTAAGATAATTTATGGATGCGTAGATCACATTATTGTCGATGGATTTTTCAATTTCGTGAAATTTCCACAGATCAGATAGATACTATTCTGCACGAGACATATCACCATAAACACCATCAAAAGATTCGTTCAAAATTCTGGTTGTTATGGTTCCAAAAGTAAGGTTTTGTAGCTGGAAAACTCAATGATTTGAATTGTCTCTGGAAATGGTTGATATGAACTTGGGAGTCGTAAATTCCATCGATTTTATTTCACATTATATTCTTTGTTACCTATCATTAATTATTTCCTTATCATTGTGCTCTCTTGCCTTGAATTCATGCCTACAGAATTGGAATCTAGGATTACAATCTAGAGATTCTGAAGTTTTAACTACAATTTCACAATTCCTGAATCCAAATATTGTGGTTGTTAACTTTCAGATGAACACGTAATCATCAGTGAACTTTGAACAATAATTTTTGTCCCTCCCTAATTTAAAAAAACACATCTTGTTCTTCGCATCAACCCGAATCGATTAGCACAAAAAATCCTTTTGAAAAATTCATTGACAACAGTTCTTTTCTAGTAGATTTTGTAGCAACAGACGTTTTTATATAAGCCAATACTTATATTTTCCGATTGGTAGAAAATGACAATAAACAGCAAGTAATAACGATGAATGTAATGTTTTCCACACAACACAACTATACGGGGTGTGCAATACTTTGCTTCTACGATCTAAACGAGTATCTATTTAGTAAACAATTGAATATTTCACAGAGACTTATGTCCAGTTTATTGAAATTTCATTCAAGAGCTTGTCAAACAGGGTGGAGCTTTTAGTCATTTGGCACCCAAATATTGAAATTCGTAGCTTCTTATGAAGCAAAAGAAAAAACACTCAATTGTTATGAGGAATAGTATAAATAAAATCTGTTCCGAGATTTATATAATTAAACACGTTAATAGGGAAGTTTGTGTACTCATAGATTCACTGAAACATAAAGCTTCAAGTATGTTGCAATACCTTTTTTATTCAATATCACCGATTTTAAATTCAGGTAATAAAATATTTCGGGGCCAAATTATTCTGATTACAAGAAACTTCATTCATTATCGCCGTTTGATACCCATGCAACTGAATGACTCTAGAATATTTCAACTTCATTTTATTCACATTTTTCAGTCACTAAGCGATTTGAAAATATTGAGAAATGATCATCAACTCGATATAAACTTATTTTATTACTTTTCATCGTACGATTCGCTGGCAAAGTATTGCTCTCTTTATTTTGTTTCATCACCGTACAGTTGTATTAAAAAAATCGTACAAATATTGGTGAAATTAACGTCATGCTATTTTCTTAAAACGGGCTATCGGGAATTATTGTTTACCAAATGTTGACAGTTGTCCTAGGTTGTCAAAAATAAAAAGCATTGGCTGAGCCAGTTTTACACAACTAGAACTAGGATGACGTCAACCTCTCTGTTTATTACTTGTACGCTTTTTTTTAATACAACTGTACATAACATCAGAAGGAATAATTTTGATGAAAACATCGAGTATCATTTGAAGTTGATGGGTACTCTTCAACTATTTCTTCTTAGTCGTCACATCTAAGTGTGCCGATGTTATTACAACACTCACTGTTTCTAGTAGCTCAAAAATCATGTCTTCGTTAGAATATAATATAATGAATAATTTATTTTATTTTGTTAATCAAAACATACTCGCATACAGTGTACATTTTAGTCATACAAATATTTTATTTTAATTTATAAACAAGTGTGATAAATGATAACTATAAATAAAGAGAATGAAACCGATTTATAGCTTTTTATTTTCATAACAATCCAGTCCTTACAGTAGGTACATAAAATACTACAATAAATAGTTCAATAAATATAACTCAAAATACCTACTTCTGCGGTAGGAACATACACAGGTGAGTGAGTATTTAATAACAGGCTTATCGGCTGACAGATGAATTTTTTTAAGGATGAAATATTCAGTGGTAATGTTAAGTCTGAAAATATTCACGAGTTCTCTTATCGACTCTGGCGTGTCACTAACATGATTCCGATATTTGAATCAAAATTACTTGATATTTATCCGATTATCCCGTAATCTGAATCTTTGTGAGTAGACCACCCGTTACCTGGATCATAATGGGAATTGGATATTTCCCGATTTTTCACAACAAAATTATCTTGATGCAAGGAAATTACAAAGAATGCAATTTTTGATTCCTATTGTGTAATCAAGTGAAAATTGTCGTGTATAAGTAAGTTCGAAGCATCTTATAGTGGTCGTTGAAATAGTGCATTTTGGCACACCCCCTGTATCTCAGCTATCTTTCAACTTATCGGAAAAATAAAAACTGTTTCTTAGACATTTTTTTTTCGTAGAATCCAGTGGCGCAGTCAGATTCTCAGAATAAGCAGTTAGTATTCAGATATAGCCCAAAGTTATGTTTTAATTTGATTGAACACCCTTTATATTTTCTTATCTTTGAAACATTGATGCTTTGCGCTTTTCAAATATATGTAAAACTCATAAGATATTCTGAGTATTAGCCATGAATTCAGATAATTTCTAGTTTTACAGTAGATTTTTCATCCATGGCCTTGTAAATACAGAGTGGGCCTTTGAAAACGAAACAGAGGCTTTGTAGGTCGCCAAAACCGGATTATGAAAAGAATCTGAAACACGTCAACTACGTTTTCGAGGGGGACATCGTCCTACAATATTTTCAGCCCTGCGGCGTTGCCGCTGCTAACGAAAAGAAGCAACAACTTTGTTATTTCAAATGGAACACCTTGTATTTCATTGCATTTTTAGATTCTCCCCGAAGAGCTGATTTCATCAATGCATCACACTTGGGGTCTAGCTGTAATGGTTTTAGGGATATAAAGTGTTCAAAATCGAGATTTTTCAACTTTGACATTTTTTTGTGTCGAAACTATTCATTATTGGTCGAAACGGTTCTCATGTCCCTATCTCAACTTGTGATTTACTATCTACTGACATTTAATTGGAACAGATACAGGGTGATCAGAATTCTGAATCTTGAACCACCCTGTATTTGTTTCAAATAAATGTCAGTAGATAGTAAATCACAAGTTGAGATCGGGACATGAGAGCCGTTTTGACCAATAATGAATAGTTTCGACACAAAAAAATGTTAAAGTTGAAAAATCTCGATTTTGAACACTTTATCTCCCTGAAACCATTACAGCTAGACCCTAAGTGTGATGCATTGATGAAATCAGCTCTTCGGGGAGAATCTAAAAATGCAATAAAATACAAGGTGTTGAAATAACAAAGTTGTTGCTTATTTTCTTTAGAAGCGGCAACGCCGCAGGGCTGAAAATATTTTAGAAAGATGTCCCCCTCGAAAATGTAGTTGACCTGTTTCAGTTTTTTTTGATAATCCGGTTTTGGCGACCTACAGAGCCTCTGTTTCGTTTTCAAAGGCCCACTCTGTATATGTGGTAACATTGTCCATATCACAAATTTGCATGTTTACATTGTTGCTGCTGATACAGTGTTTGTCATACTGTAGTTTCAATTTGTCCAACATTCAATATTTACCAATATTCAACACCATTTATTGGCTATAAAAGGTGTCCTATTTAGTAGGTGGCCATGAAAAAAAAAGCGAGCGCAAAATGTTCAATAATCTTTGACACCTACTTGTTGAAATCGCAAATTTTTCATACAACGGCAAATATCCCAACCATATCTCATTTTTCGTAGTTTTTATATCCTGGCCATCGTATGAAATATTTGTAAATTCGACAGTTAGGCCACAAGGTTTAAAAAACAATCTAGACTCGCTTTTTTTTTATAGCTCACCTACCTATGAGGTCCACCCACAGCTTATTTATTCAATAAATATTGATGAATATTGGTAAAAATGTAATTAGTACGATTGATATGGACGATGTTGCCACATATTTACAACGCCCTTCGATGAAAAACCTACTGAATAACTAGCAATTATCTAAATTCATGGCTAATACTATCGTATTAGTATCATATATTTTTGAAAAGCGCGAAGCATCAATGTTTTAAATATGAAAAAATATAGAGGGTGTTGGATTTAAAAAACATAAAAAATCTGAATAATAACTGCTCATTATATACAGGGGCGTCCTAAAATGCAAACTTTCGCCCTGTATCTCAAAAACAAAGCAAGTTATGGAAATTCTGTTGTATTTTGTATCAAACTGATTAACGTTGGTAACGTCAGTTTCACGAAAAAGTAGCAAACGTTCGCGAAAATAGATATAATTCAATGTTCGTAGTGGCATATAGCCAGGAAAATAGTTGTTTTCTATTGAATAAACTGAAAAAGAGTAGATATTCTCATCACATAGAGAATGCGAATTCTCAATGTATTGCTTTATGTGTGTTCATAATTTATCTGAGAATATTCCTTTTCAAAATCTCTATCTTTGAAAATAAGTATAAGTGTAATATCTCGTAAGGAATCGAAAATGGGACAGCCTGTGCATATAAAAGTGTGATTTTCTTCCCTTCCTGAAGAGGTCTTCTCTATCAGTTGTCAAAGTTCTGCTTTAAAAACTTACTCACCATGTCGTAGAACCTATGATAACAAAACAATATAGAGCAAAAATAAAACTCATCAGAGCAAATTTGTACATGGGTTTTGTCAAGTATTATGCTGGCTTCGAAACTCTGCATTTGAATTAGTATAAATGAGTGACAACAATGTTCTACGACTCTTGCTCTACACTAGTATGACTATCATTTCTTTACAACAATGTTCCATGACATCTTCGAATGTAGTAGTAGATGCTTTGTGATAATGTTGTGTTACACTTGTAATAATCTTTTTGTATTCAAGCTGACAAATAAATAACATTTCATCTCTTTGATAAGTGAGCCTGAATAATCCTGAAGAAGAGCCATTCAAGCTACATTATAAACAAGAACATTACTGGTTTCAGACAAAATGAGACAGTTTGATGAAAAGAAAATAAGTACATCAGTGCTACAATAGAAATTTTGATTGAGCATCAATCTCTTCAAGATATGTCATTATATTGTTTGCATGATGAATTAATGATTACAAACCATGGAAACCATACTGTCTGTAGGTTAATCGAGGAGGTGGTACATTCATTTTACTTGATTTTTTGGGATTTTCTCTCCTCGTTTCTATAAGATGGACAACATATGGCAGAGTGGAATAATATCAAAATCATAGGAAAGGGAGATAACAACCAAAAAAGAAAAATCAAGGAATCCACTTGCATCCTTCTAAACGGAGATAATAGCATTGCTTCCTGTTCAGTTGATATAGATAGAATGAATGAATGAATGAATGAATGAATGAATGAATGAATGAATGAATGAATGAATGAATGAATGAATGAATTTATTTCAATATAGGTATACATCCTAATATTCACAATATTAAAATTGCAGAGACAATGATTCAGGTAATAATACAATAATAATATCAATCTACATGATTAATTATCTATTCTATCTTATGACATTTGATTTGATGAAGGCAGTTAGTTTTGATTTAAACTGACGGAGATTTGTGACACTTTTCATTTTGTTGTGAACTTCCCAACATTTCATCACCCTGTATAAAAACATGAACACGAAGGTGTCTATGATCAACCAAAAAACAATCATCTACGGTTTCCCTAACAATTCTGACAAGTTGTCAAATATCTCAATTTTGATTAGTATTTATCTGTAATCAACTTGTACAACGAATTGTCGAATATACGTAATAGAAAAGGAATCTTCTGGTTTACTCTACTCAACTCTATACGGTCCTTCGAACCCTTCACCCCAATAACCCCTTACATGGTCCTTCGAGCCGGATCGGCAACCAGTGGAAGACTTATTTCCTGCACTCAAACATCGGTCGCAAAGGTTCCAACTTGGAAGAAGTCGCTCTCTCGTCCCAGGTTATTGACAAAACATCAGACTTCAACCCCTCTCAGCTGCTGCGAAGAAGACGGAAGTAAGAAGTTTGCCGCCTGAATATCTCTCAGAGCCCGCGGATTCACGAGGTCAGAAGTTTCTAATTTCTATTTGAACAGTTTGGCTATTGATTTGACTGACAGTTCTCAACGTCATTTTTGATAGCCCTTCGTAATTCACTTCAGATTGCTAATTTACGAAAATATCATCATTCATTCATTCACATTGTTTGGAATACACGAGTAACATGGAAGATCTCGTCAGAAAACGAGGACGTTCCAAAGCAAACATCACAAGAATTGAAAATTTTGTTGCTGAACATGAAAACGAGGAAAATTTCAATAGTAATGAATTGGTTATCAGAGAAAACATGTTAATTAAGGCATTCAATGATTATTGTTCGATACAGGATGACATTGAAGACAGAGATGAATCACAAATTGTTGATAGGGAAACTGTAGAAGAGCGTTATGTTGCTGTTCACAGTAAAATTCGTACGCTGATTCAAAAAAAAGTAAATTTGATTCCCGCTACCAATGGGTTACATACACAGGGTATTTCTCATGGAAGCTCACAAGGTACTCCCACCCCAGAGGTTAAATTACCTAATTTGAATATTCCAATTTTCACGGGCAGATATGATGATTGGAGATCTTTTTATGATTTGTTTCTTGCACTAGTTGACAAAAATTCGTACCTGGCCAATTCCCAAAAGTTTTTATACTTGAAATCTGTTCTTAAAAACGAACCCCTCTCCTTGATTAACGAACTTTCGATTACTGATGGAAATTACACGATCGCATTAGATATCTTGAAAAAACGATATGATAACAAAATAGCCATAATTAATTCTCATATAAAATCTCTTTTGGAGGTAGAGGTATCAAAGGAAAATTCTTCTTCAATGAGAGAATTTATAACAAAAATTAAACAACATTTCAATGCCCTGAAGGCTATGTCCGTACCAGTAGATTCATGGGACTTAATTTTAGTCTATATTTTCTCAAATAAACTGAACTTTCATACTCACAAGGCTTATGAATTAGAAAGAGACTCCGCCAAAGTTCCCACATTGGAAGAATTCTTGGAATTTTTAGATAAGCGTTGTTCAGCGCTAGAATCTGTCTCTCAGTCAGAAAATAAATTCAAACAGAATAAATATCCCAATCAAACTCGCTTTCCACAAGCTTCTTACACAGTAACAAACAACTCGACACTCTCAGGCAAGGGAACGATAGTTCAATCATGCATATATTGCAAGGGAAAAAATCACTCGATCTATAAATGCTCACAATTCAGTTCACTATCTATACAACAGAAAAGAAATTTTGTCACAAAAACTAAATTGTGCTTCAACTGTTTGGGCACAAAACACACTGTGAATCAATGTACCTCAGATAGGTGTAGGTCATGTTCAGGTAGACATCACACGTTGCTACATGAAACCCCAACTCTCAATAATGATAGACAATCTCTTCAAGCAAATTCAATTTCCACAGAGAGCTCTTCTAATAAACAAACATTTCATGAAAATGATATCGCTAACGCCGATTCAAACCCGCTTGCGCAACCGCCAATTTCAACCAGTCGTTCGTCTGTCAATTGGTGTTTCAGTAACCAGAATAATAATAATCATATTTTATTAGCCACAGCTCAAGTGAATCTGATTTCCGATTCGGGAACAAAGATAACAGCTCGCGCGCTTTTAGATTCTGCATCACAGACTACGTTCATTACTTCAGATATAACAAAACGTTTGAAGACTAAAACTCAGCAAGGTCATGTACAGGTTTCAGGAATATCTCAAGACACTACAATTGTCAATGAAATTGTGAATGTTACTATAGAATCTCAGGAGCCAAATCATTTTCAGGTAAAGGCTAAGTGTGCCGTTCTCAAAAAAATTACTTGCCCTCTTCCTCAAACTCGTATAGATATTTCTCGTTTAAATATTCCGACTGATTTGTTTATGGCTGACAAACATTTTGATATTCCTGGTCAAATTGATATCCTGATTGGAGCAGATCTGTATTATGAATTGATCGAACCTGGATTGATAAGATTAGGAAATAATTTACCAGTTTTACTTTTTAGTAAATTAGGATGGCTCTTAGGTGGCCCGATACCACTCCAACAGATTTGTAACATAAGTCTCACGTTATTTTCACATACCCAAGAAATAAATGAGCTGATACCCAAATTTTGGCAGCTTGAGGAAATATCTACTAAACGCATATTTTCTCAGGAAGATCGAATATGTGAAAATATATTCTCTTCAACAACACGACGCACAGAAAATGGACACTTTCAGGTGTATCTACCTCTGAAATCTGACATTTACTCATTGAATCTGGGGGATTCATATGAACTGGCTAAAAAAAGGTTTATCTCTCTCGAAAAACGATTCATTAAGGATCCAATTTTACAATCTAGGTACAAGGCTTTCATTGATGAATACGTATCTTTGAAACACGGTGAATTAGTTCCTCTAAAAGCTGAAAATCAAGATGGCTCAATAAAATATTTCTTACCACACCACTGTGTGATTAAGGAAGAAAGTCAAACTACAAAACTGAGGGTTGTATTTGACGCTTCTATGAAGACGACAACAGGTATTTCTTTAAATGATGTTATGTACAAAGGTCCTACGGTTCAACCAGATTTATTTGATATCGTTTGTAGATTCAGAACTTTCAAGTATTGCTTTTCAACTGATATAATCAAAATGTACCGTCAAATTCAGATCACACCAGAGCATAGACATTTGCAAAATATTCTTTGGCGCGATAATCCCAATGAATCTCTTAAATGTATTGAATTATGCACTGTCACATATGGAACAAATTGTGCTCCATTTCTTGCTACTAGATCACTTCTTCAGTTGGCAAATGATGGAAATTTTACCCACCCGCTAGCTTCACAGGCACTCTCTGAACAATGTTATGTAGATGACATTTTAGGTGGTGCAGACACCTTGGAAAATTTGTTAAGGCTACGAGATGAACTCGTAGAGCTCTTATGTTCTGCAGGTTTTAAGTTACACAAATGGGTTTCAAATACCACAGAATTCACAAATTTGGATGGATTGAAAACTAATCCTGAATTAGATTTCCATTCTGATCATTTGAACAAGATTTTAGGAATATCATGGAATCCACATTCTGATACTTTCAGAATCGCCACTAAGTTTCTCTTTCAAGATCAATCTCCAACCAAGAGGAATGTTTTATCTTGCATCGCATCTCTGTTTGATCCCCTTGGTTTGATAGGTCCAGTAATAGTCCTCGCAAAAATCCTAATGCAAAAGATTTGGGTAAGCAAAATAGAATGGGATGAATTGTTACCCCCGATGTTAATAGATCAATGGAACATTTTTCATGACAATATTCCTATCCTCTCACAGTTATCTGTACCTCGATGGTTATTCTCAGAAGGAGACGCTAAGGAAATACAGTTGCACGGGTTTTCAGATGCATCCCTGTTGGCTTATGGTGCCTGTTTATATATTCGAGTTATATATTCGAATAAGGTTCTATCGAAATTAATTTGTTCCAAATCCAGAGTTGCCCCATTGAAAACTATTTCCCTCCCTAAATTGGAACTGTGTGGTGCTCTTTTGTTGGCCAGATTAACTCACAAAATCCTGTCCATACTGACTCAAAAAATTTCCAAGGTCGTTCTCTGGACAGATTCTCAGATAACTCTCTGTTGGATCACTAATTCTCCTACTAGATGGACAATTTTTGTCGCAAACCGAGTTTCTGAAATCCAAGAACTAACCATAAATGCTAAATGGCGACATGTTGCTTCATTAGAAAATCCTGCTGATCACATATCACGAGGTTTATCTCCATCATCATTGATTAATTGCGAAATGTGGTGGTCTGGACCAAAATTTCTTTCAGATATCAGTAGTGATTTTGATCAACCCGCACCAATTGAAAATCCCTTGTCTCTACCAGAACAAAGATCAGTACTATCCCATGTTCATATTAATTTTAATATTTCCACAACTTTTTCACGATTTTCAAATTTCATTCGCATGCAACGGTCAATTGCGTACTGTATCAGATTTGTTAATAATTGTAAGCCCAATAACGAAAAACGAATCGGTTCACTCACTGTTGCAGAATTAGATTTTTCTCTAGCGGTCATTGTGAAAATGATTCAAGCACAATACTTCTCAAAGGAAATTGCTCTTCTTTTTCACAATAAACCTCTACCCAATGATTGTTCTATTTTGCCTTTAACACCTTTTTTGGATAAAGAAGGCATACTACGTGTAGGTGGGAGGCTTGATGAAGCACCTCTACCGATCTCTCAAAAGCATCCTATATTATTGCCCTCCAAAGATTACTTTGTCACACTCATCATCAGAAATGAACATATACGCCTCAATCACGCTGGACCACAAAATGTATTGTGTAATCTTAGGTTACGATTCTGGCCCATAAATGGTTTACGACAGATCAAGAAGGTCATTAAAGATTGTGTGAGATGTCATCGTTTCAAAGCTAGACATGTCCAACAGCTCATGGGTGTGCTTCCTCCAGAACGTGTCTCTCCCACGAGAGCATTTTTCAATGTTGGTATCGATTTCGGTGGACCAATTATGGTGAAAGAATCAAAACTGCGCAAAGCCAGGATCACTAAATCATATATTGCTCTATTTGTCTGTATGAACACTAAGGCGATTCATTTGGAATTAATATCAGATCTTACCACAGACATGTTTCTGCTGACGTTGAAGCGTTTCATTGCAAGACGTGGACACCCCCTTACAATTTTTAGTGATAATGCAATGAACTTCCAAGGAGCAAGTAACTCACTCCACGATATTTATATATTTTTCAAAAAACAAGAAAATTCAATTCACAATTTTCTCTCAACTAGAGAAATTACCTGGAAATTCATACCACCCAACAGTCCCCACTGGGGTGGACTTTGGGAGGCAGGAATAAAATCAACAAAATTTCATCTCAAACGGACCTTAGGTAAAACTATTTTAACTTTCGAACATTTGACTACCCTTCTAGCACAAATAGAAGCCATACTCAATTCTAGACCTCTTTGCCCATTATCGTCAGATCCTTCAGATCTAAGTGTTCTTACACCAGCCCATTTCCTCATAGGAGATTCTCTTACAGCCTTTCCAGAAAAAAATGTCTCAAATATTTCCGATAATCGTTTGAAAATGTGGGAGCAATGCAGTAAATTACGTAACCATTTTTGGAAGAAATGGTTACTCGAATATCTGAATAGATTGCAACACCGTCCTAAATGGATGAAATCATCCGAAAATCTCAAAGAAAATATGATAGTTTTAGTAAAAGAAGATAATGTACCGCCTCTAGAATGGGTTTTGGCTAGGATAGTTGAGATAAAACCGGGACCTGATAATAGAGTTCGAGTTGTTAAAATTAAAACAAACAAGGGATTGTATATTCGCCCAATCACCAAATTATGCCCCTTACCTTTCGAATCATTATGAAGCTTATGCGCTTCATGGGGGGGAGGATGTTGTGAACTTCCCAACATTTCATCACCCTGTATAAAAACATGAACACGAAGGTGTCTATGATCAACCAAAAAACAATCATCTACGGTTTCCCTAACAATTCTGACAAGTTGTCAAATATCTCAATTTTGATTAGTATTTATCTGTAATCAACTTGTACAACGAATTGTCGAATATACGTAATAGAAAAGGAATCTTCTGGTTTACTCTACTCAACTCTATACGGTCCTTCGAACCCTTCACCCCAATAACCCCTTACACATTTCTTGTGGTAACTTATTATATTGATTCAAACCTTTATACAATAATATTTTCATTGAGTTCGATAAGTTACATCTTGGCAAGTGGAAATTATCATTTTGTCTTGTTTCATATTCATGTGTACTATTCCGATAAATTATAAATTCCTTAAAGTAGGTTGGTAGAATATTATTAATAATCTTAAAAATAAATATCATTGATGTTCGGTAAAGTCTATCTTTTATCGATAACCAACTCAGTGTATCAAGCATGGAAGAGATACTACTAGAACGATTACATCTAAGAATCACCCTCATGCCTCGGTTCTGCAGTTTTTGTAATGCCATAATTTTATTCTGGTCACAACCATAAAGTAGAGTGCTACAATAATCAAAATGTGGTTGTATTATGGTATTATAAATGGTGATCTTAGCAGCGGTAGACAGATGAGTAGATATTCGAGTGAAGAAGTAAAGTTTTTTTGCTATTTTTTTCGACATATAATTGAAATGTGCACCAAAGGTAAGGTTGTTATCTAACATGAAACCAAGGTATTTAAACTCTGTTATGAAATCTAATTTTTCGTTGTTAATGTTCAGTGAAACAGAATTGAGATTTAATTGTCTATATCTATAGCCTGTTGTCAGAACCATAGCTTTAGTCTTCGAGATATTCAATTTCAATTTATTCATATTGAAGTACTCATGTAAATGTTCCAAGCATGAGTTCATTTTACTTATAGCAACATTCAAATTTTTATGTGCTATTGATAACAAGGTATCATCAGCGAATAAGTTGATCAGATCACAATCGAGTGCTCCGCCAATGTCGTTGATATATATTAAAAAGAGTAAGGGCCCCAATACACTACCCTGAGGTACCCCAAATTTTGTGTCTATAGGATTAGAGAAGGCATTATCGATTCTCGTTATTTGTTTCCTTCCAGTTAAATAATCTCTAAACCAACGCAATACTGTTCCTTTAATACCAATGGCTTCTAACTTTCTAATCAAAATGTCACGATCAATAGTTTCGAATGCTCTCCTTAAATCTAGGAATACTGTAACAACATATTCTCCCTTGTCAATAGATTGTATCCATTTAGTGACAGTTAATTGTATAGCCGTTTCACACGAGTGGTTTTGTCGAAATCCAGATTGATTATCTATTATCAGCTTATTGGTTTCAACATAGTTCAAGAGTTGATTATATACAGCCATTTCTAATAATTTCTCCATACCAGGTAATGTGTTGACTGGACGAAATTCACTAGCTTTTTGAGTGTTCTTGATCTTACGTACCGGTACGACTATACTAGTTTTCAGCTGATTAGGAAACTGACCATATTCAAGGGAAATATTGATGAAATGCAACAGAACATGCCCTATTACTCCAAAAGTACTTTTTAGAAATTTCACATCTACAATTTCAGCACCTGACTTGTTTTCTAATTTATTTATAATTTGCGCTACATCTTTCAAGTGCAGTTGCTTAAAATTAGAAAAGTCCGACTCAACAGTGTGTTGACTTTGCCAAGCTGCAGTCATATCAATCGAATTAACAATCTTTTCTATACTGGATACAAAATATTTATTGAAATTTTCAGCAATGTCATTTTTGTTGTTACTTATTAGTTTTTGATTATCTAATTCAAATTTAATATTATTCCAACTGCAATCTTTCATTTTAGTATCAGTTAGTGCTTTGATCGTTTTCCACATGAGTTGGGGATTCCTTGAACTTAAATCGATTTTATTGTAGTAATATTCTTTTTTATTCAATTTGAGTAAATTAACTACATCATTCCCTAGCATCTTATAATTGAGCCAATTGTTTTCATCTCTATTGTTTATAAATACTTGATAAGCTTCATCTCTCGATTTTGTTATGTTTTCAACTTCATAATCATACCAAGGTAGACTATTGTGCTTGCAATAGTATGTCTCAATTGGAGCAATGGAATTAACAACTTGTTCCGTTTTAGTCCTGAAATCGTCATAGAATCTTCCAACATCCACACAGTCCAATAGATAATCTTTACCAATTAATTCCACACATATTTTGTCTAGATTTGACTTATTCAAATTCCGGTAATTTTTAATATTTTCTGTTGAACTTACAGATGTTTTATTTAGTGTGTTGATAGAAACTAAGGAATGATCTGTTATCTTAGGTACATGATGAACTAACGTTTTTATATCAAAATTACTGAGAACAAAATCAACCAAAGTAGCGCTAGTATTAGTAATTCTTGTAGATTCCTGTACACATTGGTTAATTCCATACACATTTAATAAGTTCTTGAGATGGTTTGAATAAAATTCGTTTTTTTCATAATCAATATTGAAATCACCAGCTATTATAAATTTCAAATTAGATTGTACAAGATCTTCACAAATGTTTTCGAGGTTATCAAGAAATATCGCGTGGCTTGCATTAGGCGAGTGATACAGCGCACCAACTAATAAATTAAATTGATTAAAATTAATTTTTATTAATAAACACCAGAAATTTTTCTCCAAAACATATTTTTTGTAAATAGAAAATTGAAAATTTGATTTTACAAATATGAGGACACCACCTGTATGCCTTGACGTCGAATCACATCTGATTGTTCTATAGTTAGGGAACTGTATTTCAGAATCTTCGATGTCTATAGTGGTACGACTTTCACTGCATAAAATCATTGAAGGCTGGTAGGGTAAGATTGAAGCAACAATTTCATCTTTATGAGCGGTGAAACTTGCTATGTTACCATAAATAATATTAGTCCCTAGAGGAATATTAGGATACTTGATTAGTTTTTTACAGAATAATTGTTTTTGTTTACAACAGTGGGAATATTATTGATGTATCTGATTGTTTTTGAATTATCACCCTTTGAGATTAATTCATCTAGTTGCTTTTTGATGCTCACATAATATTCTTTCTGTTGTTTTGTTTGGTCCCCAAATATCCTAATACCGCCAGGAACATCATTTTTATTAATTCTTACATGTTTGAGCACACCAATTGCATCATTCTTGTTCTGCATAATGACTTTAATTAACCGATTTTTATCTGGTAGCACCTTGAACATGGTATCCACTACTGAAAACTGAACATGAAAATGGTAGATTCAAGATCAATTAATGAAAACATCCTGTAACTCATTTGTAGACTAAAATCACTCATTCATATGCCAACATCAGTATGACACTGAGAAGTGTCAAACTATAAGCAGCAACTTCCAAAAAGAGATAATTTGCATTTTTATGTTGAGAACGGGATAAGATTCGGTCCCGAAACGTCCAAAGATAAGTAAAAATTCGATATTTTTTCAATATATCTATATTTCTTTCCTTCAAACATTTTTCAAACAAATTGTCACTGACAAGCTACTGGATTTTTCTTTTAGGCTCTCTGATAGAAAAATTTGTTAAACGCAGTGACATTTTGGGGCAAATCATCTGATTTGTCCCACTACAAATATATTGAAATAATACGCATATTTTATAGAAACGAGGAGAGAAAATCCCAAAAAATCAAGTAAAATCATGGAAACCATCTATCCTTCTCAAAGTGGTCCAATTTTTCAAAGAAAAATAATGAAAACACCAAGTCCGTCGACTACAAATTAATATTATTTGTGATCGACCGACTTCGGTAATAACTATAAAGCATCAGTGATCTGAATTTTTTTTATCTCTTGGAGCGCACGAAAGGAAATCCCTATAATGTTCGTGGAACATCGTGAGGGGAATAGGGAGAAGTTTACGTTCTTGGGAATACTTCCATTGGCGAAGAATTCCAAAGCTTCGTCGTTCTATAGCCGAACGAGTTTTGGTAGTGTTCATTTTCAAGGTTAAAGACGAAGGGATGTGCTGACTGGGCCTGTCGAGTTCGTCTGACTGGTATTGCTAGGGATGGAATTATAGCAGAGATTTCTGAGGAATATTTCCCGTGGAACTATCCATAGAAAAGTGGAAAGTAGCCCACTTTACGACGGTGTCAAAGAGTTAGTGAGTGTAACATCAACCACCAAGCAAATTGGTTTTCTCTGGATGGAATCCAAGAGCATCAGCGTATGCTTGGGTGCTGAACCCCATACATGAGAACAGAATTCTAACACACATCTGTAGCGGAAGTGTATATCATAGCTACAGCTGCCATATCAATGAGCACAATATATGGTACGGATATGCCGTCCTTCGGAGGGGACGTTAAGCCGGCGGTCCCGAGGCCATGGATGTTGGACTCGTTAAAGATCCCTACCTCTGGTTGGAACACCAGAGGATTCGGCAAAATTTTCGGTTGGGGGTATAGTGTGCTCACCGGCGTCGGTGATTAGCCTCAGTAGCAGAAAAAAGGCCGACGTTAAAGAAACGAACAAAAAAAAAGAATTCTAACTGGTCGTATCTCTGCATTGTAGATCATGAGAATCTGTTGAGGTGTGAAGTAGATTTTCGCACGGTAGAAGACTTTTTGTGAAGCAGCTTCCGCGATGGATCGGATATGATTTTCCCATGAGAGAGTATGATGGTAATACCGAGAATTGATATAGTGGTCTTGGTGGGAATGGTGGTACCACACATTGTTATGTCAGACATAGAGAGTTTCGTCTATCTAAAGAAAATACAGACTGCAGTCTTGGTGGCGTTGAATTGAAGTATAATAATCATTTGCATTTTTTAGCAGGCTAAAATCCGCTGAAAACAATACAAAGGAACGTAGAAATGTTCAACTGTCATAACAAACTTAGATGACAAAAAATATGTCATTACAATATTTATTGATCTACAAAAAGCATTTGATGTAGTGGATCATGAAATACTTATAAATAAATTGAACTTCTTAGGTATAAGAGGAAAAAGTGCAAGCATATTAGAATCATACTTGAATGAACGTAAACAGTATGTATCTCTAGATAAAATAAATAGTGAAATCTTGAATATTAGCTGTGGAGTCCCACAAGGCTCAGTCCTTGGGCCACTATTATACTCATTACACACCCTAAATCTCAAAAAAGCAAATCTTAAGGCTCGCTATTACATATTTGCAGATGATACCATTCTTGTATATGAAGGATCAAACTTGGCAGAACTAGAAGACTTAGTAAATTGTGACCTAGAACTATATGCTGAATGGCTACTGGCAAATAAGCTGCAGATAAATGTGAAAAAAACAGTGTATATGTTATTCAAAAATAAAAATAAAGAAAGTCATGACCCAGATATCAAAATAGGAGAGCAGGCAATTCAAAAGGTTGATCATACTAAATACTTGGGATTAATAATTGACGACAAATTAAATTGGTATAAACATGCAGAACACATGACAAAAAAAATTGTTCCAATGATTGGAGCACTTTACAGGTGCCAAAGTTATTTGAATTCACAAAATAAAATCATGATCTATAACGCCTATTTTCTTTCTATATTCCGTTATCTGATAACAAACTGGGGGATATGTTCTCAAACATTATTTAAAAAAATCAAAACTCTACAAAATAAGGTAGTAAAAACTTTATTTGGCTATGACTGCAGAACAAATACAGAAATTATCTACCATCAAACTGAAATTTTGCCGCTGGAAAAAAATCTACAGATAGAACAATGTAAATTTATTTATAAAATAACAAGAAATCAACAAAAATGCAACACAAATATGAACATAGTTAATGAGATACATTCATATGAAACTAGAAGTCGAAACCAAATCTATCTACCCCAGGTGAGAACAAACATTGGTTTGAATAATCCCTTCTCTAAATGTCTTGAAACATTCAATAATTTGCCAAACTGGATAAAAAATAAAAATAGTTACTCTACATTCAAAACTGAAATGATGCAACATGTTGTCAGCCATTGAATTTCGAATATAATTTTGTTCTGGTACCAGCAATCATTGCTGATTTGGAACAATGCTTGAAAATTATTTATTCAGATTTATACATTTTTTGAGTAGTTTTAATTGAACTTGTCCTGAATATTATCATTCGTTTTGATCACATACTTCCTACATGTATATATGTATATATTTAATATATTTATTTGTAGATATTGTATGTATGTATGTATATGTAAGTATGTATATGTATGTATTTATTGAATTTAGTTAGGGTAAGAAAAAAGAAAACAAAAAACATTTTTGTATTGTTGAAATTTGTTATTATGAATTGAAAATAAAGCATATTGATTAAAAAATAAATAAATAAACAGGTGGCATATTATCGACATTTGACATCCCATATCTACGAAAGCTCTGCAGTGCCAATGCAAAAAATAAAAAGTCGAAAGTAAGTCAGCTATGAGTAAACTCGAAATTTTGACTTTCGAAAATTTAATTCAAATATGGCGGTCAATTCGAATCTGTATCCTTCCTAAACAACAAAGTATTATTTAGCCATTTCTGTGGTGTATACAAAACTAAAATCCAGGGTGGAGACTTCAACTGGAATAAAATCGCTAGCGGGGAAGTGAATGACTTTTCTGAGACACGCCGTCAACGTTTTAATGTACCTATTTAGTACCTATTTACCAACATTTTGCAAGCGATATGAAGGATACTGGCCTTTAGGGGTAGCTGACTAGCTGAAACCACCCTCAACCTTATGGCTATGCAAATTTTTGTTTGTATAACGTTTGAGGGTTGCATGAAATCAAAACCTGATTTCAAATTTGAATTTATTGTGTAACAATTGCTCAAAATATGTACAATTATTTACTTGTTGGCAGCATCCTATAAAGTCTGTGTTAAAGGTTTCGTTCTTTACATTATTCAACATTTCCGCTGTTATTTGGCTGATTTCCTCTCTTATCCTCGCCTGCAGATCTGCTAGATGTTGGGTTTCCTAATATATATATAAACCTTACTTTTGAGATATCCCCACAAAAAAATCCAGCGGTGGAAGATCGGGAGACCTTGCTGGCATTCGATAATAGTACCCTGCCTTCCAATCCACGATCAATAGCATCGTAGTGAAGTGGGCTCCTATCTAGTTGAAACCATAGCTTCTCGTCGGTCGAGTTGGGGTTCAAGGGACATGGAAATAAGTGACATAACACTGGCATTCGTTTGTGCTGGAGAAAATGCAATTATCTTGCTCCATCAATAGTGTCATCAAAGAAAAATGGTCCCACAATCCCATCTCGTATTATTCCAGCCAGAATGATAATAATGAATGGAAAAATTAAGAAGGCCAAAGAAAGAAATAAACACTATTTATTCGATATTTACATTTTCTTTCGATGGACAGATTGGTTAACAAATTCGTCAATAACACTGTCATAATAATTGGAATTTGTCAGTTCAGCTTCTATATTGAGAATAGCTAAACTATTCAAACGTTCTTCGCTTAAACGAGAACGTAAATAATTTTTTATTCTTTTAAGTACAGAAAATGACCGTTCTGCACTGCAATTGGTCACCGCAGTGCACAGAAATATTCGTAATGCTATTTCAATATATGGAAATGCTTCCTTCAAATCTTTTTGCTTAATAAATAAGCTGAGTTGCCTTAAACTCATTTTATTTTCATGAGACGTCAGGAATTGTTTTAAGAGAACACATTCTTCTTGTAAATCATCCGCCAGATCAATAGGGTAAACTTTTTGGAGTTTTATGGCATTTAACCTCACTTCTGAAGCAGACATTGTATCCAATTTGCATAAAAATGCAAAATTGGCGGTTACCGCCTCATACGAAGTTTTTCGCTTCCTTAACTCGCCCAATAATCGGTCGCATATTGGAAAGAAGGTATTAACCCTGAAATGATCCCGTCCTTGAAACACCACTTCTCCCTCGCTACTCTCATCGTCTCGTTTCTTTCTCTTGACAATTCTATTGTGAATGTTCCGGTACTCTTCTGTGCATTTTCTTTTACCAGCCTTTTCAAAAGTATCAAAAGATTCCCGTTGGTCTTCTACAAAAGTAATGAGTGACTTGTAAAGCCTGGAAACTACTTCTACGTCTGTGTCGACACCTTGTAGTATTTTGGAAACTATACCAAATCGTTTTAATACAGATCCCCAAAATTCCGATAATATGGCAGTTTCTAGAGAATTTAGTTGAGCTAATAGCCCAGCCGCTTCCTTTTTTTTTTTGACCAAGGCTTTGTGGTATGCAGAGTCACTTCTTATAGCTTCAAGAGCCGCTATTATCTGGCTCCAATCATTATTAAGGCTGGTACAAGCATCGTCCCTCGCTGACCATCGCGTTTGTGATAAACTTTTCACAGTTACATTTTCAGGCTTAGTTAAGAATGATTGCAGTAGTTTTGTACGCTCCGACCACTAATTTCTTCGGAGGAATAAAGTAAAAAAAAAACCTAAGCGTGGTGCGGCTTGCGCCGCCCCTCGCAGCCTGCCGCCCCGGGCCATGGCCCTTTTGGCCCTTAGGTAAATACGCCCCTGGCAGGTTCTCTTCAGCCCAATAACGAAATTCTTGGCGATTTACATGCCCATTCAATGGAAAAGTATCCTCGTCCGAGAAAAGTATCTAAAGATAATGAATGGTATTGATCAATACGAGTCATCAGTGAATCGCAAAATTCCAGTTGTCGATCTGGATCATCTTCAAGTAGCTCTTGAACAAAATGCATTTTATAATAATATGGGCGTTTTATGATTGAGATTACTATCACGGGCCAGTTGACGGTCTGGAGTGGCAGGATTTTCTTGCAGAGCCAGCAACAAATTCAACTTTGTGTCATCATCAACAGCAGCCTGCCTCCCTCTCGTAACATTCCTACCCCACTATCGATATTGTGCTTCTATTTTACTGATGTTAAGTATCTTCATTTATTGGTGGCAAGTCAGGCGAACAACTTGATCATCATTAAAATTTCAATTTTTTGCGATTCAGTTGAATGAGGCATTTTCACCAGTTCTATAAATACGACATACACACTATTTTTGTGCGGTTGTGTAAAAACACTGTCAAAAAATCAGTTGTGGGTGGCAAAAATCTGCTTCGAATGATTCATGGGGGCATCTGAAAATTATGTTTTGATAATAAGCAACTTTCAAACCTACAAAAAACAAAAATTGTATCAGTATGCTAGATTCGTTTTTGTCAACCAGCTTTCCAATGAGGGGTCACAAGCCATAGGGTTGCATTTGATAAATAACAGTTGGGGTTAGTTTCACTTACCCCAAAAGATCTATATACTTCATATTGCTTGAAAAGTGTGGATAAATACATTAAAACGTCGCCGTGTCTCGGAAATTTTCAGAAAACTCATTCACTTCCCCGCTAGCGAATTTATTCCAGTTGAAATTCTCCACACTCTATATTGAGGAATATAAGTGGGTCATTCTCTATGGAAGGGTCCAACGGGGGAATTTTGCAATAAAGATGTCGAATTGAAAAATGAAATTATAGAATATCATTCACCAATGCATTGAAATTAATTTGTTTCTCTTAGTTTTCGAATAACATATCTTGAAAACGTCACCTCCATGGACTGTAACCGACAGCACCCTTTAGTGAAACATAATCATTGTGAACCAGAATACAACAGAGACCAGTCTTCCTATCAGTTACCCACTTAATGGAAAGGAAAGTTCAGGAACTTCAACACAGACAACGTTTTATTCTTCTCAAAGCTTGTAGCTACTAAAAAAAATCTGATATGTAACGGCTCGAGCAATCATCTCCATGGTCTTCGCTAAATAGTACGAAAATGTATCCTAGATGTCACTCAATGCGACCCTACATTTCAGATTTCGATTCGTACACAAATACCAGTTGTTGTTGTGCATGCGAACAGAACTGATCACTCGTAGCCAGATATTTGTTTAACTATTGTGAAATGATCGCATAAGAGGTGAGTATTTTTATTGACATTCAACTCCATGGTCACCTAAATATGTATTGTATTGAATTTTCCACCTATTTTTTTTTTTTCATAGGAATGTTGCGAGTATTGTACCTATTACCTTATAGCGGAATTATTTGGAATTGGGTTCATTATGCCTGTTAAATGTTTCAGTTGTCACCACCCTGTATTGAGATATGTTTTTAGATATCAAGTTGTAGTAAAAAATAATAATAAGTTGTTGTCATATGTTATGAGATGAAATACAATTTCATTTATGAGCCATAGTTTTTTATATAATATTCAATTCAGTCTAATAAACATATAAGCCATATTATAAGACAAACATTGGTGCCGAAACCAGGGAACTTGAAGAAATACCAGAAAAAGATAACGAAAAATCCGAAAAAGAAAATTTTGATTACGTTTGACAAGTAATTGAAAGTAGCAGTCAGAATTATATAGGATGACGGAAAATAAATCCAAAAAATCATCAGTAAGTGATTTTCGAGGATTTTCTATGCCAGAAGCCACAAATACTAAGGAAATAGCAATAGACCAACCAGATGCCAAAAGTTTGACGAAAGCTGGATCATGTAGGACTAAGAGTTCCGATGGGAATTCAAGACGAAGTCTGAAAAGTCAGAGAGAAATTGCAAAAATTGAAATAGAATTCCTTGAGAAAAAGTTGCAATTAGAAGAGGAAATAATGCGACAGCGATTGAAATTTTTGAAAATGAATAGTGAAGGTGGGAAAAGTTCGGCCTCAGACGTAACAGTAGATGAAATTCAACATTCTCAAAGTGAAGCTAACATTCAAAAGTGGGTTAATGAGATACCAGATGATTCGAACAAAACACACAAAATGAATAAACCAGAAGATTTATCAGCGAATTCTATGAATGTTCAAAAAATCTTATTCAGACAGTCATCTGGTACCAAAGATTTACCATCTTTTACTGGGGATCCTATGGAATGGCCGACTTTCCTAGCATATTTTCAAGAAACTACAGAAGTTTGTGGATTTTCAAAACGGGAAAATATGTGTCGTCTACAAAAGGCTTTGAGGGGAAAAGCAAAAGAGAGTGTCCAATATTTGTTGAATTTTCCGGAGCAACTCGAAAAGGTGTTAGGAATATTGGAACGAAGATTTGGGAGACCCGAGCATATAATTGAAGAAATAACAAACAAAATAAAACAAATGCCTTATTTGAAAGAATATAACTTTGAGTCTTTGATCGATTATACAGATAAAATCATGAATTTGGTAGCAACAATTGAAAGTTTGGATTCAACGGGCCATCTTATGAATACTCAACTTCTAAATGAGTTGGTCACGAAACTACCTTCAAACATTAAACTACAATGGGGTATATATAGAAATTCCCATGACAATAGTGCAGATTTGAAGACATTTGCATCATGTATAACTGTATTACCCTATATAAAATAACATTTGAGTTGTTAACATGACGACGTGTTGTTGAAACGAAAGAATTAATCAATAAAGTTCAGGAGAAGGATTTAATTTGACAATACTCTGAAATTTATGTCATGTACGTTCGTGTACTGTCAGTTCACGCTTTTTCCATCAATTTATTTGTGGTTATGTCTGACTGTTAGTGCTTGTCATAGTGTCCGTACTTGGTTCAAGCAGTGAAAATATTCTATTGTGGTGATTAGAAGATTGTATACTATACGAAGATTACACAGTAATAGAAGGTATCCTGTATTGATAAGAATAACTCTTTATATTGATCATTCTAGAACACGTGATTTTGACATGGTTTCTTGAGGGGCACACAAACTATCTGTTAGGTTTCCTCTGATGAGCATAGCCCTGACCATCCCTTTCACATCCACAATATAATAACAGTTTCACCAAACAAAATTATAAAATTCTTCCTAGTTCCAACTCGGATTCCAAGGAAAACGATTCCACTAATTCTGGTTTTATATGACAAATCTTGACAAGATACAATGTTTGCCCCTCAGCAACCTGTCAAATGACGTTATTCTGGAATGATTAATTGAAAATTTATAAAATTATCTGACATTGTCAAATAATGTCAACATTTTTGTCATCATAGTTCATACCAAATTATACAAGAAATGAGAAGAAAATAGAAAAATGTAAATGAGTGTAAGGAGAAGGATTGTGGAAGTGTGGATCTCTTTAAGAGCTGATATGCTACAATCAGAAGAGGAGCGTTCCATACATAGTAATGGAAAAAGTATTTCTCGAAGTGATTTATTTGATTCAATTGGAGAACATTCGAATATACATTATACACATGTAAACTATGAATCTAAGTTGAACACAGAATGTAAGATGAGGGATTATGAAGAAAAAATATCATATTTGAAAGAAATCATTAGACAGAAGGATTTGATAATCTTCGAGAAAGATAATCACATCAAACTTTTAGCTGAAGTCAATGAGAGAATAAATGAAAATTACAACTTGAGAGTGTCTAATATAAATGATACGAATAATATTATGGAATCTTTGAATCAAATAAAAGGAAAAGTCGAAAATTTCAACGATTTGGAAGTGAAATCTCTAAGTTATTATGATGTTCTGAATAAAAAACATAATTCGTTGTGCACATCTAAACAAAATGAACAGACGAATTTTCAAACCGAAATAATATATCAAAGGAACAACTACAGAAGATGATTATTGAACAGAATAATATAATAAACAAGATGACACTTTACAAATTCAGCACCTGAAATTTTTTGATAAAAAACGTACATATACAGTATATGTAGAAATCAATGGAAAATTATTTGAAAGAATAATTGCAAATAACGATGGAAAACTTTTTGTTGGTTGGCAAAATTTAAAAGTATATGACAACAATATTGTGAGCCAATGCAATAAATGCTATGGATTCAAACATAAAAGTTATAAATGCAGGAATAAATTATTTTGTCCTCGCTGTTGTGGTAAACATGAAGTCAGTTCATGTTCAAATAATAAGCCATTGAAATGTAATAATTGTATAATATCAAACCAACGCTACAAAAGATTATTCTGTGAATCATACAGCTACAGATGAAAATTGCCCAACCCTCAAATTTCATCAAAACCAACTGGAATCACAAATTGACTATGTCAATTAAAATAAAACTAATACAAAAATATGATTAACAACTCCACTGTTAAGTTAACCGAATTGAGCTCTATCGACGATTCGGAAGAAAATGCCAATAGGTACCAGAACAAAAATTTTATATCTAAATTCAAGATCAATAAGAAATAAAATGGAAGAACTAGAAATTATCATAAGTAAAATGAATATTGCAGCAGTCATCGTAACTGAAACATGGTTGAATAAGGAAGAAGAGATATTTTGGCTTTTGGGTGTATGATAAATTGACATTCATAGAGAATGCGAATTCTCAATGTATTGCTTTATATAAATATATATCCATTTTTGTATATTCATAATTTATCTGAGAATATTCCTTTTCAACAAAAAGAGATATATTTCAACTTTAAAAACTACAATGCAGTATATGCAAGTCGTCAAAAACGAGGGGGTGGTGTTGGGATTTTCATTCATGAGAGTTTAGATTTTGACATAATTCAAAAATAAGAAACAACTAACATATTTGACCATCAAAATCAAATCCCCAGATATGATACTTTGTGGCGTTTATCGACCACAAGACATAAATTAATATTCAATATTTTCTCGAATTTATAGATAGGACACTTGATGCAATCAATAGATTCAAATGTGAATGTTTTTTCTTTGGTGATATGAATATAAATTTTTTATCGAATAGTGATGAGTCCAAAGAGTTTGTAGACATTTACTAATCTAGTAATTTCAGAAACTGTAATGGAACTATTCCAACTAGGAGATCATCACTGCTAGATTATTGTATCACCAATTCAGAAAAAAATCTAGAGTTATTTGTCATTAATAATTCATTGAGTGGCCATAAATTTAAGTTAATAAATACATATGATATTGAAAAATTCGAATCTGAATTGGAAATACTCAATGATAATATCAATAGTTATAATAATCTTGATGATGCATATGGAAAAATACTAAAATTTAAAATGAAATTGAAGAAATATCTGCTCAGTAAACTTCAATTCCATATCTACTAATAGTACTAATCATTCACAATTTGATTACTTGTAATGGATTATAATATTTTCATTTTATATTTTATTATAATTTTTTTTCATGAAAAACAATAATTGTGCAATTATTATTGTTTCGATTTATTATGTTATATGTATGTTTTGTTGTATATATCCCTATTATAAACAATAATGTTTCTTGGGGTAATAAAGACAATCAAATATACAACATCGTCAAGACTAATGAACTCTAGTAAAGGCCATTGTGCCTGCGAATTGATGGGTTTCCATCATTTGTACTACTTTCGGACGATAAAATCATGGTGTCTGATCATTTGCCATTATGCAACAGCGCCTCGCTCGAAAAGATCACAGTATTACTATGTAGTACCGCCTTTATTGAGCATTGACACCTTCGTTCTGTGTGTCTATGGTTTTATGATTCTGTGCCTGCTCTGCTCTACTTCATTTCGCATTTTTCGTGCGACGTTGTTTGAACGTTGAAAATGTGTAAAGAATTTGAATCTATTTGAATTACCTAAATGGCTAAACATCGTGAAAGAAAAAGAGACTCAAGTTATTCTTCAGATCGGGAATATGGTGCTAATGAGAAAAAATCAAGGAAGGACTTGGAGAGGGAAGTTTACAGCCTAAAAAAGAAACTCAAGAGACGCCATTCTTATTCCATGTCGAGCAGCGAAGAGTCCGACACAAGTGATTCAATTTCGGAATCCTCAGATCATACTCCATCAAGAAAGCTCATTTCCAAGTCATGATCAGTTTGGGGAAAGTTGCGAAGGAGAATCCGTTATTGAGGATGAAGGAGATCCATCTACTTCAGAGTCGATATCTGTAGAACGCAAGGAAGCAATCCAAAAACTCCTAACCTACGCTCCAGATGATGACGATGACTCGGAAGAAATTACCGAAGTTGAACAGAGTGACCACCAATCTGACTCGGAATTGTCTGCTTCTGATCGATCATTCATCTGAGGATGATGATTCTTCATCAAATGCGTCTCAAACCGATTTCTCTCGATCATTTTATGGAATGGATAGTACCAAATGGGCAAAAATTCCCCCCAAGAGAGGAAAATGTGTATCATCGAACATAATATACGATCTACAAGAAGTTTGCTTGGTCCTGCTAGGCTCATCCTCCTCAAACACATATCAGTGCATGAAAATACCTGATTGATGATGCAAGCAGGCAAGAGAAAAATATGAAAGTTTCAAGAAAGGCAGACAGTCACGTATCAAATTCAGTCACTAAATGTACTAGTAACTATAATCCAGGACCATATGGAACCATTGATGGAATGCTGGTACCTTTTATAGGTTGTTGTGGTTTCAAGATGTACATACATACCAAATAAACCAGCTGAATATGGAATCGAGTTTAAAATCCTTGCAGATTCGGAAACCCATTATTTGATAAATTCTGAAATTTAAGATGGTGCTCAAAATGAAACTCGACAACCCAAGAATAAACACACCCTTTCTTTGCCTACACAAATTGTCTTCAGGTTGATACTTTCCATAGTGGCAGCAACCAGAACATCACCGCTGATAACTGGTACACTACACTAGAGGTAGTCGGGGAATGTAGAAAAAAAAGAATTTTCTGCAAATTGTAGAAGAGAAGTCCTCAATGTTTGGCTTCACTTCAAATAGCACCCTAGTTTCATATGTTCCAAAAAAGGAAGGGCAGTTAGTTTACTTATTTCAAGTATGCATCATACTGACACAATCAATCGCGAAACTAAGAAACCAGAAATTATCCATTTCTACAATACTACTAAAGCGGAAGTGGATGCATTGGATGAGAAATGTGCTAATTATAGTACTTCTCGACGAACAAGAAGATGACTAATGGTAGTTTTCCACGCAACAACAAATATTGCGGGTGTAAACGCTCACATATTGTAAAAGATGTTGAAGTCTGTCGACATTCCAAGTAGCTTGTTTATAAAAAAACTTGCACTAGAACTATGCGAACCTTTTCTGTCCCAAAGAATCGAAAATCCGAGAGTACCATACAATGTTCGCTATATTGCATCTGAAATAATGAAAATACCGATTCCAACACATCCCATGGTACCACCTAGGGTTCAACAAAGAGTTGGTACATCAAAAAGGATAAGATGCGGTGTATGTCCCAGTCGAAATGACAGGGAAGCCAGCAATAGCTGCTTCAAGTGCTCAATCCCTTTTTCTGGACAGGGTGCGAAAAAGAATCTGCTTCATTTTTTTTTCTCTTATTTCAATGTATATCTATAATGAATATCACATGCATAGTTGAATATCGTTTTTATGAAGCTGAAAACAACATTAACATTTACTACGGGTCGATTTGATCTGCGGGTAGTAGTAACGTTATTTCTATTGGGGATAGTACTTGCGCAGTGTATCTTATACCTTAGGCTTCTGGATAGTCATTTGTCTTCAAAAACGGCGCTATGGAATCAAATAGAGAATATCTATATTGTACATTAGTGCGTATATGGTATATGTAGATAGGTTGATGTCCAATGCTAGCACTGCTAGAACGCCACAGGCGCAAGACCGTAGCACCTATGGAAAGTCACAGACTAGGAAAAACAATTGAAATACAATCATCAATCAGGAAAACATGGCTATCTTAACTAGCAGGCCACAGGCCCGAGAAAAGCCGTCAAGTCCAGTAAATACCGAAAGTTAATCACATATTCCAGTAGTAGTAGACAAGAGCCGGCTATTCCGCCGTTCAAGTGTGTCTGTACCTTAGGACGCAAGAGGCACATTCACTGTAAATCCCCTAGATATGGAAATTCTACAACTTGGAGAATACAAGAAGGATGATAAAACATTTGGAATACATCATTCATCATTTGAAAATATATGGGATATCATTTCCAGTCAAGGTCATGCGAAGGAGGAAAAACATGATCTTCTTTCCAAATACAATATGCCATCAAATCTGAGAACTTTGAATGCCCCAGACCTTAACCCTAAAATTCATACCATTCTATATGAAGAGGCAACTCGAAATGATAAATTCCAATCAGGAAAACAGAACCAACTTGGTTGAATACATTGATGGCTAATAGAAGTACACTAAGTACAGAGATGTCTGAGATCAGAAACAATTTATTGCTGTCTCTTAGTGAGGCAGGTTCTTAATGACTTGCATTATCGATTGTCTCTAAGTAGACGTGCTTTGGTTGCTCCATACTTGAACGAACCAGTCAAAAAGTTGTCTTCTGATGTTCCAATAGGATAACTACCATTTGGACCAAATTCAGGAGAAAATTAAGGCTGCCAAAGAAGTTGAAAATTCTGGCAAGGATCTGAAGTTATCAAGTATGTTGTTAAACACATATAAATATCATGTTGCTAATAAACCTAAATATAAGCCTAGGTCCAATAAAAGTAACCAGTCTTTAAAATTTAGGGGCCATTGAACTTTCGCGAAATACGAGAATTACGATTTCACTAAACGTAGGTATTTCTTCACATAAAGAAAAGTCAGAGAAGCATTACATCTGAAAAGAAAAAAAATTGTCAGAAGAAATCAAAATTTGCAGTACAAATTCCACACGACAAAATTCAGATGGCGAAAGCTTTTACCTACCATCCAAATACCCAGCCGATGAAAAGTTTGAACAATTCAGAAAACAATTCTATATTTCCACCCAAGATGAAAGAGAAGCAAGAAGTTCAGATAGACATCAAGACGACGGCCATGATGATTCAAGTGCTAATTTGAACAAAAACGGTGGAATTTGTTCCCTCTGTTCAGCGCATTTCAACAGGAAATCATATTCCATATGATTCAGAAGAAAAACTCAAAATATGGTACTTTTAACCAGCACAGGTCTGCATTACCTCTAATTTTCCCAGGAGAAATTAGTAAATATTTATTAATAAGACGTTTCCTGAAATGTGTGTTTAGAATGAGGGTACAAAGACCTAAATACGACATAACATGGAACCCAGATATAGTTGTTGACTACAATGACTCATTAGGACCAAATGAAGATCTATCTCTTTTTATCCTTGGTAAGAAGCTTGTAATGCTACTAGTTCTGGTTACAGGTCAAATAATTCAAACCCTTCATGTTATTTGGGTTGAAAATATAATATTTGACTGCGAGGGAACGCATAAATACATTTCTGATGGAATCGAATCAGGCAGATTCAATACAGGACGACCATTCTGTGCTGCATCAACCCTGTTATGATATGTAGAAAAAACAGCAAAATACAGATCAGAGACAAATGGATATCTGTTCATAACAGCCAAAGACTCAGCGATCCAACAGGGCCACAATAATTGCAAGATGGATCAGAGAAATATTAGGGAAAGCAAGAGTGGATAAGGATAAGGAATTCTAAGGATGGTCGAAGACATCTTCTATATTTTTGACTTTGAAAGGTAATGAAGTAGATTGGCATAGAACATAAAAGTATAGAGCAGGCGCCAACCATAGACACTCAGAAGTGTCAGTGTCAGTGCTTAGAACGTGACCAGCTCAGCACCTAAAAGCGGTACTAAATAGTAATAAATTGATCTTTTCGGGCGAGACACTTAGTATAATTAGGATCTTGAAATTACTGCATTGGTGCTTAGCAACACAAATCACCGGCCATAAATTCAGCGAGTAGTCCTCCCGTGAGTACTTATTTTTTTATATCGCGTCTATCAATTCGTTTTATTTTTGCTCTTTATATTGACTAAGTACCTACCTACCTACTCACTAACTCAGTCAAGTTCGTTAGCATGCGATGCATTGCTTCTTCATTTCAATTGTCATCTCTATCCTAGACTCAACAATATGTTGAAAAATCCACTTAGCTAACATTTCGCCGTCGACGGTCCACTGTTTTCCATGGTGAACCACCCTGCCGTATCACAACATGAACTATTGCCATATTCTGCTCGAGGATGTTTCAAAACGGTGAATTCATTCCTAATTTTGTTCCAAAGTCTAGGCGGGCTCTCTTCAAAAACCTTTCATTCACCCTGAAAAGATACAACAATATCAATGTAAAATGCTCAAGGAAACAAGAGGACCACTCTAATTATTGAAGATTTTAAAGATGCGATGTCTTTTTTGGAAATTAAACCAATTTTCAACGGACCATTTTACGCTGAGTAATGCTATTGACATATTTATTTATTTATTTATTTATGTTCAAGGCACTTCAACAGGATGAGTTAACATCCCAATTACAGAAATGCTTAGTAATAAATTTTAGTTACACGCTATTATTTTCTTAACACGTTGACTGCCATGTCGGTCTATTAGACCGAGAAAAAAATATCCTGACGTGCCGCCTCGGTCTCATAGACCAAGATTGGAGTTGATACACCAGGCCGGCTCGGCCTATAGGACCGAGTCAATTGAACCGCCCGTGAAGCCGTCGGTCTGAATTATTGTTAATAATATCGCGGAGAGCGACCAAGACGGCTTCAGTGACAAGTTTATATTGTATATCGTAAGTATTGCGTACAGCACTAGACCGAGGCCGAACCCGGACGGACCGAGCTGGCGGACCGACGCGGCGTACACGGGTATACATGTATAAACGAGCGCCGACTCGGTCTATAAGACCGAGCCAAATTGCTTCAATTTTTTGGATCCAGTGTCCCAATTTTCAAGAATTTCAACGATATACTATCTTCTGTAGGCTTCAGCTACATAGAGTCACTCATGGTTTCTGGGACAAAATTTTTGATTTTGCTTCGGCTCTGATACCAACAGTGTGTATATGAGCCCGGCAGTCAACGTGTTAACTAGTCACTAATCTATCCTATAATAAATTAATAGTTATATAATGCAAATTTAGTAAAGAAACAATGAATTCAATTTCATTCAAGTGAATACTTCAATCGTTAATCGACTGGCTGTAGTGAGAGATAAACAAAAGAGATCAATATGAGAAAAATATAAATCATAAATTTTTTCTAGTTGACGGATAGGTGAATTTCCACATGCATTTATGTGATAAAATAGGTTATTATTTCTCGTGACTCTGATTTTGGAATTTAAACATAATTGGCCCAAAATTGAACTACAATCTATCTTGGAGTTAATCAGCTTGTGGGGAAAAATTAAATAACTTATAGACCTACGTGAGCTGAGTTTCAGGATTTTATAATGTCGAAGACTAGCTTCATAACCATGGAAGTGTAGATGCCTGTTAAATCTATAATTTAAGTGAAAAAATATTTTTTTTTATACTCTCAATTCGTTGAATGTACTTCTGATACGAAGGATTCCATATCAAACTCGCAAATTCAAGATGACTTCTTGGATTGATATGAATGAATGAATAAATGAATGTTTATTGGCAGAAATAACTGATAACATGGAAGTTAACAATGATTGTTACTATTCAATAAACATTTAAATAACTCACAGAAGTCATTGACGACAACATCAATGACTTGTACGTGGTATAACACAATATCATAAGTATACATTATACAAATACAAAATTCACATAGTTATTACAATATAATCACCTATAATCTAGAATTTATACATAAAAGTTGAAAATAAAAGAAAATGAATTAAAATAGAAGTAAGAAATAAGGCGAGAGCGCAATTTCAGACAGGATTTAAGACAGCAGCATTTTACTATAACTTATTTATAATCGTGGCAAGTCAATCGTAGATGTGCAGTAATAAGTATACGTATATGACTGATCATGTAGATATAGTTATTTTAAACCTCAATCAACTCATGAATTTCTCTTCTGGGTGTACTTCCGACATGGGCGGTGAGGCTGAGGTGAACTTTGACAAATTATGCTAATTTTTGACACTTTCTGGTAAGTTATTATACAATTTTGTTCCTAGGTATCGATAACTCTTTTGTCCGATATGTTTTTTCATAGCCGGTGCAACATATTTTTGTTTATTTCTTGTTCCGTAAGTATGAGTGTAGCGTCGTAAGTCGATTTTTTCAAGGAATTGCCTTACATTGACCTGCACATAGAATATCTGCCGAATATCTAGTATCTTAGTTTCAGAAAACAGTAGATCAGTCGGATACATTCGATGTTTGTTCAACATAATTCTCAAGAACTTATTTTGGGACACTTGGAGAGCACTAAAATATGTTTTTGAAACACCTCCCCAGCCTATGATTCCATATTTCAAATGTGATTCTACTAAACTTTGATAAACAATAATTTTTTCTTTCAGATTCAAATATTCCGCTACTTTTCTGTATCTATATAGTATGCATCTCAATTTCTGTATCAGATAGTTCACATGGATATTCCATTTGAAGCAGCAATCCAACATAATTCCTAAATATTTAATCTTATTACTAGGTCGTATCCTGAATGAATTCTGAATGTTTATATCATATTCCGGAAGAGATGTTTCAAAGCTACTGAATGGTAGGTACACTGTTTTTTCGAAATTGATTGATAAGACTCTATAGTCTAGCCAACATTTTATATTGGTAAAGTCATTTTCAATTTTCTGTTTTAAATCAAACCAATTTGTGTCTTTATATATAACAACAGTGTCATCGGCAAAGCTGATGATTTTACCTTCCCTTTCCAATAAAAATAAATTATTCAGATATATTGTGAATAGCAAGGGTCCTAACACTGTTCCCTGAGGCACACCACATGTTATTTTTTGAGTTTTGCTCAGTTTATTTTTTATTTTGACTTGCTGGTTTCTGTTTTCTAGGTAACTTTCGAATAAACAATATGCTGTGCCTCTTATTCCCATATCTTGCAGAATTTCCAGAAGAATTGAATGGTCGACGGTGTTGAAGGCCTTCGCCAAGTCTAGAAAAATACCAATTACTGGTTCCCCTTTATCTAAACTATCATAAATAGAAGATATTAATAGATGTATCGCATCTTGGGTTGATTTATGCTCTCGAAATCCGAATTGAGAGTTAGAGAGTAATTTATGTTTTTCGAGGAATTTGTTCACTCTGGCTTTCACTATTTTTTTCAGCAACTTTCGCTAGATTTGATATCAAAGATATTGGTCTGTAATTTACTACATCATATTTATCTCCGGCTTTGAAGATAGGCCTAACAACACTACTTTTAAAGGCAGTTGGAAAGTGCCCTGTTTCTAGTACATCATTAATTATTACAGTTAGAGGGTGACTTATATGATCGACTATTCTTTTAATCGTTTCAGAAGTAATTTCATCAGTTCCAGGTGCTTTATTAGCTTTCAATTCATGACATATAATATGTTTTACTTCTTTCTCAGTTGTTGGATACAAAAATATTGAGTGGCAACTTACAGTTCTCTCTTCGATATAGTTTCGTGGTTTATTTATTTTATTAGCAAGATTTTCACCTACATGTATAAAATAGTTATTAAAAATATTTGCCATTTGCTCTCCATTACTGACTAATTCATCACCGTTTATATGTTGTATATTGGATATCATTATTTGGTTTTTCTGTATTGGCAAAATTTACGATTCTGTCAGTTCACAAAATGCAAAAGTTCTGCCACGTTCAGTGTTTTCATGTCATGGAAAAGGCAATTCAAATTTAAAATTTCGAAATTTCAATGGTAAGTAGAATCTGTGAAATGGACACATGAAAAGCAGAATACAATGGTGTGATCAACATATAAGGAAAGCCAAAATGCTCAAAGCTCAAAGTAATTTCCACAAATGTTCCGAAACTGTTAGATAACGAGAGGAAAAAACTAATTTCCTTACTAGATGCCACGCAGAACATTGAATTACATCATCCCGAAATCTATGCAATGATTCGTACATACGAATAAAATCGTTCTTAGTGTTTCTTACTGTGCTTCTGCTCAGGTGGCGTTCGTCCATCTCGCAGATGCCGTACGCCTCTTGGGTATTAAATGCTGGGATGTGTTTTAGTTGGAGTCAGGTTCGCACCAGATAGCGGTCATGAATGCTATCTGAAGGCAAACCTGCACTGATGAGAGCCAATAAAGCTCGAAACCGGTCTGTAGGTAGTCAACCGTTTCTGAACAATTTAAGCACATTTTAGCATTCAGAAGGGAAACACTTGCGATTTTATTCGTCTGTGCGAATCACTGCATAGATTTGAGGATATAATTCAATGTTCTGCGTGGCATATAGCCAGGAAAGTAGTTGTTTTTCTATCGTTATCTACCAGTTTCGTTTATTTATGAACATTTGTGGAAATGACTTTGAGCTTTGAGAATTTATACTTGGAAATATTTCCGAAAAATACAAAAATTTATCATTTTGATTCATTAATTTTCAAGAAATATCAATAGAAGGAGGAAATGGATAGGTACTCGGCATGAAAAGTAATATACATGCTGTAAAAAATTTCGTTCGTTTCCCACTTTCAGGCTATATTCCGAATTCAACTGGTCAGTACTGTCAGTAGATCCACTGACTCTGCTGAAAAGCTGTGTTCCGGAATATAAAATCAAAAATACAGTGCTGTAATTCGGAACACTTTTTCATCAGTAATCAGCAGCAGTTGATCAGCTGGTGAAATTTGTCAGTTGTCATTGATCTGGCAGATGCTCCTGCTTGAGCTAATAAAATAACAGGCATTTTCTGATACCAAAATGATATTATTAATGTATTATTGATAAGCCAAGACTTAATGTTTGGAAAACAACGGAAATGAATGTGTCATTCCTTTCTCCTCAGAAATAATGACAGTTCACTGAAGCCACACTACCTTTAGATAGTCAGCAATTTCAGCAGAATGTTGAGTCGAAATATTTGGAATGAATAGTATATCTGCTCACTAGTATCTGTCACTTTCAGTCAATTTTTTTGATTTCGGAATGAAAATTCAGCAGATTCAGTACTGTCAGTTGAATTCGGAATATAGCCTCAGATGGCTATAACTCCCGAGGGGGACATTTCTGGGATCACGTTTATATGAACTTTTTATACTGTTTTTGGTCCTGGAATCTGTGTTTGAAATCTTTCTATGCCATTTCGGGACACCCCGTATATTATGATTTATCAATTGTATGAAAAACAAATATGGCACCCATGAGAAGAACAAAAGTTTCAAAGTGAATCTCTGAAAATATTGAAGATAGAATTTTTCTGACAATATCAACTTCTTTGTCATGATTAATGACCTGCTTGCACAAAAATTCAATATTTTTCCTCCAATATAACCCAAAAAAATAAATAAAAACGAAATAAGCGATTTTCAGTTTTTTCAAAATAATTCAGAACGGCTGTAATTTTTATAAATTGCAAAACGTCTTATCGAATGGGTTGAAATTACGCAAATTTTGTTTAAGCTAATCAACATACTGTAAACTGATAATTCTAAAAGTGAGTAAAAAAACGAAATAATAGCTGTAGGTATCTCATGCAGCTTTTTCTCTTTATTGAACTATAAAAATAATTGTCAGTCTCATTATTATTAACTCTAATGACAAGCTCTAAGGTAGGATACAGAAATCGCGGCACACACTGTATGGCGCTGCTATCTACAGGGTGTCCGGAAATTAGGCGCAAAAAATCAATGGGGTGATTCTGTATGAGAAAACATGAGATTTATTTCATATATACTCGGGTCCGGAAATGCATAGTTTTCAAGATACAGTGTGTTGAACTTTTTAGAAAAAATCGTTTTTTTATGAATATCTCAAATATCCTTCCACCAATTTTCTTGAAATTTGGCAATAATATTCTTTGTCATGAGGGGCCAATTTAGCCATAATTAAATTGTGATTGTGAAATCCAGTGGCGTCCCGGGGGCACCCTACCGAATATTATTGTCAATAAAATGTGCGCCACTGATTTTTTCGAATTATTTATATTCATATCCTAATGAATAACTAAAAATAGAACATTTTGGTCACCTGAATTGTTTTGCTATTTTGCTGCGTTTCCGTGGAAAAAAATAAATACCAATTCATTGTATAAATTTGTGCAAACCATAGCTCCAAAAACAGGGGTGAAATTAAATGTGTGAACCATGTCCATAGACGTAGGATAAAAATGAAGATTAATTTTCTTCAAATATTCCATAATACATGTTCGACACACTTTGAATTATCGAAAACTACGCCTTCGTGGACCGAGAATAGGTACATAGTTCTCAATATACAGACTGCAGAGTGTGTCAAACATGTATCAAGGAATATTCGAGGAAAATGAATCTTTATACTCATTCAATGTCTATGGACATTGATCACGCATTTTCACCCCAGTTTTTCAAGGAATTGTTTGGCACAAATTTATGCAATAAATTGGTATTTATTTTTTCCATGGAAATGAAGCGAATCATCGAAACAATTCAGGATACCGAAATGTTGTATTTTTGAATGGTCAATAGTTTATGAAGATGAAGAATTCAGAAAAATCAGTGGCGCACATTTTATTGACAATAATATTCGGTAGGTTACCCCCGGGACGCCACTGGATTTCATAATTCCGATTGGATTATGGCTACATCAGCCCCCTATGACGAAAAATATCATTGCCAAATTTCAAGGAAATCGGTGAAAGGACATTTGAGATATTCATAAAAAAACGATCTTTTTTTAAAGTTTTAACACACTGTATGTTGAAAACTATGCATTTTCGGACTCACGTACATATAAAATAAAATTCTTCTTTCACCATGTAGAATCACCCCCTTGTTTTTTTGCGCATAATTTCCGGACACCCTGTATAGTCACACGTACAGACCCCTACGTCTATACGCTACAGAGTGGTACTACAAGTAAAACTACTCTGCTCCTGCTGACAATTGGGGCAACTCTGTACATAGTCCAATAAATGAAGGAGGAAAAAAAGGCAAAGTTAACGTTAATTACGCACTATTTTCATCTTCCGGTTGGAAGTAGCTTTTGGTACCTCATTGAACATGAGACAAAGTTTGACTGGAAAACGCGTGCGATGGCGGAGAAAATGGCCCTAAAAGACCAGGAAAATAGGTTTTCAGCCAATATCTCCTAAAATATGGCAGTTTCGGTTCAGATAAAAATTGAAGTTCAGTTAATTTTCTACAAAAATGGTCCTTATCATTTTTCTCGAAAATTTGCCCGGTTTCGAGAAAAACGGCACGAAGCGCACCTCGAATAATGAGCTTCTGTGTTGTATGCCGGAGAGCACAGTCCGTGTATTTACACATCGGCGGGGGGACAAATTATTCAATAACTTTGTTAAAAATGCATATTTTCTCATGATTCAAAGTTCATGTGAAAGAGGAATTCTGCTGCTATCATACCCTGAGGGGCCGCATGGTTTGTACCAGACGACCCGAGCGCCACGTAGAGCACACACGCGGCGAACGACGGAGGAACGAAAGTAATAAATTATAGCGTGTACATTTAGATATACTGTTTTTTTCCCGGGATATCAAAGGTATGACTTATATCCACCGATGGAAAGGTGGGAATTCCCCCGTTACACTAGTTAAGGTGTTAGAATGTTAGAAATAAAGAGCACGGAGAAAAAAACCACCAAAAAAAGTGCGTTTTTTCCTTGACCCCGCTTTTTCTAATTTTATTGAAAAATGGACGACTTCGTCTAAAAAAGTAATTGCACAATCGAAAAGTAGACCTTCTTAGCTTTCAAATGATGTATCATAGAAACCCATCGGATCATGTATAAATGTTTAATTGATGGTTGTTCACAAAATTTCCCCGTGCTCCAAAAACAGCAAAAAATTGGGATTCAATAAACGAAGATTAAATGAAAATTAAAAAAAATTAGGGTATACAAATTTCAGGGATGACAAAGGACCTTATGAGGACCCATAATCAACAAAATTTTGAGTAAATTAGTGCAATACAAAAAAATAGGAACAAATTCCTGGCGAGGTCAAAATTGACCGGGAGCAGGGGCCAAAAGAGTCAAGCGTGACTCAAATCACAGGGTATGATAGCAGCAGAATTCCTCTTTCACATGAACTTTGAATCATGAGAAAATATGCATTTTTAACAAAGTTATTGAATAATTTGTCCCCCCGACGATGTGTAAATACACGGACTGTGCTCTCCGGCATAAAACAGAAGCTCATTATTCGAGGTGCGCTTCGTGCCGTTTTTCTCGAAACCGGGCAAATTTTCGAGAAAAATGATAAGGACCATTTTTGTAGAAAATTAACTGAACTTCAATTTTTATCAGAACCGAAAATCTCTAACTGCCATATTTTAGGATGTATTGGCTGGAAACCTATTTTTCTGGTCTTTTGGGGCCATTTTCTCCGCCATCGCACGCGTTTTCCAGTCAAACTTTGTCTCATGTTTAATGAGGTACAGGGTGATTCACCATAAATGCCCCCCCCCCCCTCTAGCTCAGTTATTTTTGTACAGATTTCAAAATTTGAAATATCATCTCAAATGATTTTCGATAAAGTTTTTTTCCGCTACATCAAAAAATACAGGGTGCTCGGAACAAATGATCTTCAGGGTACTATTTGATTTTTTTTAATGGAACACCCTATTTTTCATTGTATTTTTAGATTCTCCATGAAGAGCTGATTTGATCAATGTATCACACTTGGGGTCTAGCGAGAATGATTACAGAGATATAGGGTGTTCAAAAACGAGATTTTTCAACTTTAGAATTTTTTTGTGACGAAACTGTTCATTATCGGTCAAAACGGCTTTCATGTCCGTGTCTTAACTTTTGATTTACTATCTACTGACATTTAATGATTGGAATAGATACAGGGTGATCATAATCCTGAATCTTGAACCACCCTGTGAATGTTCCAATTGAATGTCAGTAGATAGTAAATCAAAAGTTGAGATGGGGACATAAAAGCCGTTTTGACCAATGATGAATAGTTTCGACACAAAAAAATCTTGAAGTTGAAAGATCTCGATTTTGAACACCCTATATTTCTGTAGTCATTCCCGCTAGACCCCAAGTGTGATGCACCGATGAAATCAGCTCTTCAGGAAGAATCTAAAAATACAATGAAATACAGGGTGTTCCATTTGAAAAAATCAAGTAGTACTCTGTAGATTGTTTGTTTCGAGCACCCTGTATTTTCTGATGCAACGGGAAAAACATTTCTGAAAAATCATTTCAGATTATTCTGCAAATTCTTGAATCGGTTCAAAAATGAGTGAGCTAGAGGGGGGGACATTTATGGTGAATCACCCTGTACCAAAAGCTACTTCCAACCGAAAGATGAAAATAGTGCGTAATTAATGTTAACTTTTTCCCTTTATTAATTGGACTAACATCCTGGATCTCTTAGTTATGAGATCTAGCAGTTGAATAGGTGGTGGAAAAATTCCATTCAAGTATCAAGGTTGGTAGAACTGATTATAATTTGTATAGGAAGGTTGCCTCGATCGATAGTGCGGCAAGGGGGGAAACGGTCACTCGTGACGTCACAGGCAGTAAGACGACAAGTTGTCAACCTTAAAGCGACATGTCATGAAATGTTTACCAAATAGAGTATACAAACATGATACAAACTTTTTGGTCTGCTCAGCATATTTATATCAATTTATTGTACCTATATAATTATAAGTAAGTACCATTATAAAATATGGATATTTACATATACTTCTGTATAATACCTTCAATCTTCGAAATGAGAAGGCAATTTTGGATGGATCAGTAGTACAGAGAGGAATACCTATCTGAAATTTTGTTCCAGGGGCTATTTACCAGGTCGTGGTACCAGGTATGTGTGTTTTGAGGTATGGAGCATAATTATGGAGCTAGTGATTACTTATGCATTGATTATGAACCTACTCATCCTATAAATATCCTGCAAATCAGATAATGTGAACAAGAAACTACAGAAAACATGAGAATAATCAACTGATGATCCAGAAGTAGTAGCAGTGGACCAATATTCGTACACAACAGATCACTTATTTTATCAATATAACTCTGTATTCTGAAAAATTGACAAACTTTCCTAGATACCTATAGAAAATACAAGAGGAGATAGTATTTCATTGTTTGATTATATTGTAGTCAAAAACAGAGCAATTGATCGAAGTATTTGAGCATAAAAAAATAACAAAATATGATTCTGAACAAAATTAATGAAAAATAACACTACTATTATAAGTGAACCTATAATGAAGGATAGTTCAAAGGAATCTCTCATACAAACATAGCTCCTCTTCGTTGGGTAACGTACTCTTGCTCAAATATCTCAACTTGAAAACACGTGTGATATCTTCTGATGTCCATTTTACCCGTTCAGCAAGAATCTCAACATTCACAACTGGTCTGGTTCTGATCATTTTTCCAAACTTGAATACTTATGGTGTTTCTCTTGTTGTATTTGGTATTATTGATGGGATTCCTACCTTGAGTTTTCATATCTTTGGTGTGTGATTTAGCAATTCTGCTTGTGCCGTTCAAAATCCTCGGCATCGAAATGGGCAGAACATATTCGCCAAGTTTTGGTATTAAATGAATTAAAATTACGTCCACAAAATTGAATCCATATTTCTCACGAATAGACTCATCTTATGGAAATTAATGGAAACACAAACTAAATTCACTAGTCTCATTACACTTATACGAATATTAACAAGAAGTGACCGAACAAATTATCATTTTTACATTTTTAAGTTCAAAATGGTTCAAATATTCGAAAATACTGACAACTGTCAACTCAATACATGCGCCGGCCAATCGCCGGCGTACATATCATATACGAAGTGTACGAGTGCTACACTTTTCGTGCAAAAGAAAGGGCCTATTACGTCATGAGTTACTCAAGGTCACTCGCGGGGTGCGATCGAGGCAACCTTCCTCTACAAAATAGTCATCAGTTCTACCAACCTTGTTCAAGTATGTCAGGTAGTGCCATCTGTCAGCAGAGTGGTTTACTTGTAGTACCACTCTGTAGCGTATAGACGTAGGGGTCTGTACGTGTGACTATAGATGGCAACGCCATACAGTGTGTGTCGCGATTTCTGTATCCTACCTTAGAGCTTTGCCACGAGATGGCTACAACATGACTATAACTTCATGTTATACCCTGCGTCTTCGAAATGGGTGATATACCCGAAGCGTAGAGTTGTCCCAGTTGTCAACAGACCGAGAGCGGCCGATGAGACCTGGTGGGTCGAAACAGTACTGTCTCGCTCCTGCTGACAATTGGGGCAACTCTGTTCATCCTGGATCTCTTAGTTATGAGATCTAGCTAATGAACTATTGTCCATATCTGCATCTACATTGCCTATTCAAACCTGGCAGTCTCAACCAAAATGGGATGCACTGTACATTCTACTTACATAATTTCCTGTTTCTTGACAAGTTCATTGACGATTAATACAAATAATGGAGATAGAGCAGCGAAAATTATAACCCACAGAGGAATTTCAAATTCTTTGTTGTCTTCCTGCATTTCTCTGATATTAGTGTACACTATTATGGTATATACAGATTGAATGACTATCCTGAAACAAATTCAGTTTGAATTTTCATATTTTACAAACAAAAAGACACTACTTACAAGATAAAAATAGATGTTAGCCAAAATATATTTGAATGAGGAGATCTTTTGAATATCAAATGATTTCTGTGGATGAACCCAGAAGAGATCACAACTGGAAGAATAAAACAAAAATGACAAAAATGTAATCAACATTGCCGCTATTATACTTTTAATATCACGAAATCTTGGCGATTTAAGAAGTACAGACACTAGTAACAAAATACCAATAATAGGGTGCAACAGATGATGAAGAAGAGAAATAATCACAGTAATGAGTTATTCTGTTTTCAAAGTACATGATGAAATAATTGAAGACAATATGTGGATGAACAGTCTACGTGAAAAACCAGAATTTTAAATGTTGCATTCTACTGAGGTTCCAGTGAATGATCTCCTTTACTATATGAGGAAATTACAAGTTGAAGAATTTATGTTTGCCTATCAGCTAACGATTTTATTGGATGTTGAGGATCCGTGTATCTACCAGTATGATCATGAATCCCATTTCGTCAAATTTTGCAGTAGGTACTTGAATCCTTCATCCAGTAAAATTAAAAGCTGATTCCTTTTCGATTCTGACAATTTGTACTTATGTCGGAAAAGTGAGGTTGATTTAGGTAGTTAGGTAAAGTTTTTCACCTCGAAAAATTCTCTTGGAATTTCTCAACAAAAAAATATATGGAGAATGGAAATAACTGTATAACACGGCTTTTTGAAGATATGAAATCCAAATGCATAAAAATGCAACAGGAATATTTTAATTTGACCTTTCACAAATACAGTTTTACTCGATAGATTATTGTGTATTTAATTTTTTGGAATATCTTGAGATTTCTTGGATTTCAAAATTTTCAACTGTTTCTTGATCTACATACAATAGCTAGTTTAGTTTCCTTCACTATGACACAAGGAGGCTTGCAACACCCAATTCTCTGTAGTAACCTCACACGAGAGTGAGGATAAATTCATTAGATCTCAAAAAACTTGTTGTCAGGCAATAGACACTAGAGTCCAAAGGGCTCGAGTCGGACTATTGTCTGATCCAACAACTTGGAGAATTTTCGATATTTCTGAAAATACACTCACCGGCAAAATAATCCATCCACTCAAAATATTGATAAAATTTGATCAACGATAACTTCGTTAATTCATGTCTGATTCGTTCAATTTTTTTTATTCCGTAGGTAAATTCATAGAGAATCACACACAATGTTGAGATTTTAAGAAATGAGGCATATCTTCAAATTATACAGAGTGACAAAAAAGTGCATTTTAACTTCAATTTTGAAACAATCTCTGGAGTGGCTAAGCTGGTACATCCTGTAATTTTTCAGTCAATCATCAAGCTACGTTTATTACGAACATTTTCTTTTTTAATTTGTTAGGATAACTGAATTTTTGTGGAAGTTACAAGGGTTTCAGAAGAACGTTACATTTCAACATTTTTTTCTATGGTAATAACAAGGTTCCCCAAGCCATATTTTGCATAGCTGGCTGTGACAGACCTGTCAGTTGACAATTTGTATGCTTGTGTTAATCATCGAATGGTGGTTCCCCAAGCCATATTTTGCATAGCTGGCTGTGACAGACCTGTCAGTTGACAATTTGTATGCTTGTGTTAATCATCGAATGGTTGAATAAGGTATGGATCTTTCTGCAACCGACTCTGCGAGAGCTATTGCTTTGGTGCAGGATGGTAGATCACAATATTATGTGGCCAGAGCTTTGGGAGTTTCAAGATCCAGGGTGCAAAGGGCTGTGAAACGGTTTCGTGAATTTGGTGTATTCACAAGAAGAGGCAATAGTGGTCGGAAAAAAGCTACGAATGATCGAGATAACCGCTTCATAACGCTCAAAGTTTTGAGGGACAGAAGACTAACTTCTGTCCAATTGAAAAACGAATTAGAGGTGAGGCAAGTTCAAGTCAGCGATAGAACAATAAGAAGGAGGCTCTTCGATATTGGACTCCGAGCAAGGACCTGCAACTGGTCCAGAGTTATTGAGGAATCATCGAGTTAATCGCCTCAGATATGCTAGGGAACACGAATATTGCGGTAATGAATAATGGAGCAATATCCCATTCACCGACGAGTCAAGGTTTTGTCTCAGATCACCGGATGGACGTGAAAGAATTTACAGAAGAACTGGGGAACGTTTTCACCAAAAGCATTTTTCGCCAAGAGTGACTTACGGAGGCTGTTTGATAATGGTGTGGGGTGGCGTGAGTTTTGAAGCTAAGACGGACTAAGTCATAGTGAAAAGGGGATCCATGACAGCTGATTGGTATGTAAGAGACGTTTTAGAACCACATGTTGTTCCATTTGCGCCTTTCATCGGAGACGATTTCATGCTTATGCATGACAATGCCCGACCGCATGTTGCTAGGATTGTGAATGAGTATTTAGCCGATGTTGAACTCCCAGTAATGCATTGGCCTCCTCGAAGCCCCGACTTGAACCCAATTGAACATGTTTGGGATGCTCTCGGGAGAAAAGTGCGATCTCGTTTACCAGCTCCTGCAAATTTACAGCAACTCAGTGAAGTGTTAATTGAAGCATGGCAGCAAATCGATCAGTTGTATATTCAAAATCTGATAACGGACATGCCAAGACGAATTGCAGCAGTTATTCGTGCACGTGGGGTAAACACGTCGTAATGAGTTCATTAGCATTTTCAAATGATTTCCAGGTTTCATTCGTTACGTCGGTTATGTTCATCATTACTTAATTTGAAATGTTTATTATCACCAAAATGTTTAAATGTAACGTTTTTTTGAAACCCTTGTAACATCCACAAAAATGCAGTTATCCTAACAAATAAAAAAAGAAAATGATCGTAATAAACGTAGCTTGATGATTGACTGAAAAATTACAGGATGTACCAGCTTAGCCACTCCGGAGATTGTTTTAAAATTGAAGTAAAAATGCACTTTTTTTGTCACTCTGTATAATCTGAAGATATGCCTCATTTCTTAAAATCCCAACATTGTGTGTGATTCTTTATGAAATTACCTGAGGAATAAAAAAAATGAACGTATCAGACATGAATTAACGAAGTTATCGTTGATCAAGTTTTATCTACAGTGTGGTCATCAAGTGTGCAACATATGGGAATCTTTTTAATGAATTGCACAACCAAAATACAGATTGTGCCAAAAGTTGGTGCATATGTGGTAATCATTTTAGGTGCACTTAGAATGATTGTAAGTCACACAGCATACAGGGTAGGTCAAAACATATAAAAATTGCTCAGGAGTAAAGTACCCTTATTTCAGAAAATTTAGCAAAATGTTATAAGAAAAAGTTGTTTACAATTGAAAGTTATGCATGAATACCAAAACATGGCCTCCTAAGACATTTTTTAGTTTTTCAATTTTGTTCGTTAATAATTTCCCAATTTGTAATGTTTCAGATACAAATTTTGCACATTGAATGGAAGTTTGAATGGAAGTTTTTGAATATGCATATTATCATTAATGATGTTTTACCTTGTTAAAAATATGGTTTGCGAAATTTTGAAGTTAAGCTGAGTATCGTTGCAACAAACGAAAAGTTTGTGATTCCCTAAAAATTCTAAAATCTGAGTTAATTGCACAAATATGCTTGAATTTGAAGGTATGCTCAACTGATTTTGTTATGATTAGCTTATGAAATTATTCAGGGTGAATATAAAAAAACTACAGATTGGGGAATTATTCACGAACAAAATTGAAAAACTAAAAAATGTCTTAGGAGGCCATGTTTTGGAATTTAGGCATAACTTTCAATTGTATACAACTTTTCTCAATAACATTTTGCTGAATTTTTTGAAATAAGGGTACTTTACTCTTGAGCTATTTTTATGTTTTTTGACCTACCCTGTATGCTGTGTGACTTGCAACCATTCTAAGTGCACCTAAAATGATTACCGAACATGCACCAACTTTTGTCACTATCAGTATTTGGGTTGTGCAATTCATTAAAAAGATTCCCATATGTTGCACACTTAAATGACCACACTGTATATTTTGAGTGGATCGATTATTTTGCCGGTGAGTGTATATGATTTTTTGTGGAATTGTCAATGAATAATATAACTTACCAAAATGAAGTAAAATTATAAAACTAATTATAAGTCTGGCAGTTAAAAGAGTCCATTCGTTTTCATCCCATCCTCCCATTGACACTATGTCAGTCAGTATAACAGGGTTATAATAGAATGCACAGGTACAATTAGGAAGGACCATGCACATTTGATCACAATGACTAGTTAAAATTCCTATGAACGATGTTAAAACAACTACGAATGTTGTGAGGAACTTAGTACCATAACACCAGATGATGAAAATTCCTGCCTAAAAAAAAAATGGTTTTAGTTTTTCGTTCTGATTGATCCTCTTAATAACCCTTACTAAACCTTTTCTTGAAACTGATAATACAAATATTGTTTCAGTAGGAATTTACCAACTATACACGGTGGTCCAGAGTTGTATGCTGATATTTCTGGAATGAATAGTACATCCAAAAACGAGCTTTCATTTTCTATAAACTAATTTTCAGAAATTAATATCTATCTATAGAAAAGTGAAAGGTCTTCGACTTTCCTGCGGTGTTCCAAAAATGTCAAGAAATGATTGACAAACATAAAGAAGGTTTTGGAATATCATTCTCAAATTCATCATGCAGTATCAAAACTCGTTTATAAATCAATTGGAATTTATAAAAATATTGATGATACTGATATCTATCCCCTCCTTCAGAGGGACATATCTCCCTAAATATTCAGTTCCGAAAATAAGTTCATAGGAAATAGTAATACTGTATGTAGAAGTCACTATTATTGTAATAATGCACAAGAAATATACTCTGAACGAAGTAAAGAAGAAGATATTTATTAACTTTATCGTACCATTGAAATTAAGACATTTTTATATGACAACTTTATTGATAATTATTATAATCTCGCTATTTTAATAGCTAATTATGACAAATCTTCTTACGAATCTAACACACCAATCAATTTCAATTAAAAATCCATATCATACTACATGATTCGATCTCAATTTACATTTCAACAATTACAGTAACTGATTTTGGATGTGCCAACTATCAACCACAAAAATATCAGGGGACAATTAAGACCATCATGTATTGATTTGAATATTTTGACAAGCTTCAAAATCAGGTTGATAAGCTAAAATATGGCTATCCTCCCTAGGTATGCACGATGTTCTTTGAACATCCTAGGAATTTCTTTTCGTGCGCTCTAAGAGATAAAAAAAGTAAATTAAGAAAATGAGGAAAAAGGTTCTCTAGAAAGGTTGATACTACAAATATCTGATGATATCAAACTAGATGGTGCCTAGAATGAGAAGGATTGAAAGTAACATAAAATGAGATGCAAGAACCAACATGTCACAACGAAATCAGCTGATTATTAGATACAGTTGAGAAAACATTTTGCCACGCACTGCAGCGTGATGAACTAATTCACCTACTTTAATGTTAATAAATAAAAATACTTGATGAAATAGTAGATTGTTTTATGAGGATCAAAATTGACACTTTGTTTGACAAGCGAATTTTGCATTTGCGAGGCGAAGCAACTTTAGCTCCTAGGAACTGAAAGTGTTGCCTAGCAACATACCTATGTATGTGTCAGTAATAGAAACGTCAATTGAAGAGCTGATATTGGTATTAAAATGGACGACTTTTGTGTCGGTTGCAGAAAAGTTAAATTTGATCTCCCTCATTCAAAGAACTGACAATGCTCACGATGACTAGCAATCAATTTCACACGTTAAAACATCAAATACAACCTTAATCGTGCCAAAAGAATGATGGTGAGAACCAATCAATGAATTCGATAAGCAAGAGAGAACGAGTTGCTACCATCTTTGTTAAGCATACACCCATATCGATTATCTTTTCTCTATTTTATGTTCTTCTCAATACTTCGTTACAAAACGGTGAGGCAATTGCGCATCTAGTAGACTGATAATATTAGATCTTCGACCTACCTATCATTCTCTACCCAGGTAGCCACACTGACGAAAATGACGTCTATAGGGCCACTAATTTTGATCATTTATGGTCGTGTTCGTCACTTGTCTAAATCATGACGTCAAACGGACGTCGTCTTTTAACGTCACATGGAGGGCAACTTTTGGACGTCTTACGGACGTTATTATGTGGACTTCAAACACTTGTTAATCATATAGAGTGTTGTCATTTTTACCTCTTTACAATTTTTACTTACTTCTATTATTATGGTGATTGATAAATATCAAAATTCAAGAACGATAATTGCACTATAGATTCTAACAGAATGAAGCAGATGGCAGTAGCCTATTTGGGAGAGGGGGGTATAACTATACATGTCATCAGCTGTGACGCCAACTGTCAATGCCGGCTCATTGTATTTCTAGGTAGTGACGATATTTGTTCGTCTCAATGTTATATTTTGTGATGAACAGCCACGAAAAAACTGTATTGTGGCTATAATGAATTTAATTTTCCTATGAAATACCTATATCAATGATAATTATCATATCATGCAGATGACAGATGAACCTCGATTTCAATACCGTTGTCACACGGAGCATGATAGGAAATTATATTTTTATTCAGTTTTCTCCAATGAAGTGAAAAACAAAAGTCATTTGGAAGCAAAAACTCTCAAAATTATTTAAATTTTCTAGTTTGTGTTTGTGTGTTTGAAATCTGGCCACACGGCGAGTCATCGGCATGCATCGGCCACGTCGACCATCGCGCCCTCTGTATTACAATTTTGTTTGTTTTGTGGTTCCTATGGGCGGTTCGATTGACGGGATGGTTCCTCATTCAATATTATGTTCTGGTGTTTTGTTTTGATACACTGATTTTTGATCTTCTTGCTGATGTTTTCTGCTATCCAAATCGATGATAGTGGAAACAACAGTGGCTGTTGTCCAGAAATAGTGGTTGACTCTTCTCATGACAGAAGTGTTTTGGCCGCCATTTAAATGTGTCTTGTGTGACGGTGAACCCATTGATATCTTCATGAAATCATCCAACATTTCTTGTTATCACATCGAGTGTTTTGGTAAGATGAAGTGAGCTTTGTTAATTCCAAATATATTCGTGGAAATAGAAATACTGATTTGTTTCAAATTGGCTGAATTTGAGTGTTATTTCTAAAATGCATGAATATATTATTTGAAAACTAGGTTTCCTCTTATTACATTGTTCCTCATTCAAGTGATGATTAGAACAATCCTCGAGGAGTTTGGGCATATTTTTCTAAGAATAGACGTCGCTACGACGTCCAAAGCTAGTCAATCACTTCAGTTTCAAGTCATAATTGAACACCGCATTGACGTCCAAAAGACATAAAAGGTGGCGTAATTTAGCTGTGACTTACTCACGTCATTTAGACGTCAATTTGGATATAATAATAATAATAATAATAATAAAGTTTATTTCGAAGTTCGCCAATTTAGTACATAACTTAAATATAAAATTTCCAACAAAATGCGAACTGCAAAAGGGAGATGACAGGCAGTCGTAACTGATATCTAGTGCCATCCCCGTTTAGGTTCGAGATAGCAGCATCTTTTATAAAACCCAGAAACAGAATATCTTGAAAAAAGTTAACATCAAACCCAAGCATGACATGTAAATCATTGTAAAAATATATGTATAAATATTAATTTAATAATAAATTCTTATAGGCGAATCTGAAACCGGACAACGACAGACGCTTCCAATCATTACTTACATTATTGTATAGGCGAAAAATGTTGTAAGTGAATGATCGACGAAATATTGCAGTGCGATGAAAAGGAGGAGATAACATACCTCGATATCTCAGATTAAGATTGTGAACGTCGCTTCTATATGTAATTTTGTTATATAGATATGGAGGCGATTTATTTATGATAATTTTATGAAATCATGCTGAATGTAATTCCCGTCGCTTAATCATGGACATCCGATTCGCTTCACTCAATTTGTAACTTACTGGTTCAAATTTTCTGATTCCAAAAGTGAATCTCAAACAAGATTTTTGTACTCTTTCGATACGATTTATGTCCGTGTTATCAAGACACGGACCATACACTATATCACAGAAATTAAAATGACTCAATACAAGAGAATCTGTGAGTTTAAGTTTTAATGATTGAGAAATAATGTGTCTATGAGGATATAACAATTTTAAATTAGTATAATATGCCCTTTTTATACATTTACTAACATGCGATTTGAACCGCAGATCAGTGTCAAGTTCAAGCCCAAGATTTCTTGCAACATGAGTGCAAGGTAAATGATTTCCGTCAATTATAATGTCAATAACATCCTCAACTTTATTTTTATTTTTGCCGAATATAAGAACATTGGATTTCAGGGAGTTGATAGAGAGGAAATGCTTTTTGGAAATTTGTACAAGTTTTTCAAGTTCTTGGTTGATAACCAAATTAGCTAAATACAGATCAGAGTAAAAAAAAGAATATTTTATTTGTGTATCGTCAGCATAAAGATAAGCTTCAGTACGTTCTAAAACATTGACTATATTACAAGTATATAATGAGAATAGCAATGGCCCCAAAATAGAACCTTGTGGTACACCACACTTTATAGGTTTCAAATTCGAATGTTTATCATTAACCGCAACGAATTGTAATCTATCTGACAAATAACTTTTAATTATTACAATGGAACTCTCAGAGAATCCCACATAGTGTAAAATGGCAAATAAAATTTCATGGTTGATTGTATCAAACGCCTTGGAATAATCAATTAGAATGAGGGCTGAGTTTTTTCCATCATCTATATCTTTGAGAATGTCATCAGTTATATCGAGTAATGCTGTTGTGCAGCTGAACCCGCTGCGAAACCCAGATTGCCTCTTTGGTAATATATTAAAAGCATAAATATGTAAAGTAATTTGATGTTTCATGATTTTCTCTAAGACTTTCGATAGGGTAGATAATATTGAGATTGGACGTAGTTCATTGAGATTTTCGACATTTTCCTTTTTGGGAAGTGGAATTACTTTGGAAATTTTCCACAAAGAAGGAAATATACTAGCAGAAAGACATGTATTCATAATATGTGTGACGGCAGGTAAGATTTGAGGGCAGCATAACAAAAGCATTTCAATATTAATGTCATCGGGACCAGTAGCTTTAGATTTTATATCTAAAAGATATTTATATACTATGTTCTCATGAACAGGTGTAAAGGAAAATAAAGTATCAAAGTTATCTTTGAAATTATTATTATAATATTGAACTAAATCAACATTCGGCGTTCCAATAGTGTTTGATGGAATAAGGAAATGGTTATTTATCAAATTCGGATCATTTAAATTATCAGGCAGACTATTATCAAGTTTATTGCGAGTTTTAACGTGAACATTTAAGTCTCTAAGTTTTTTCCATAAAGTTTTACTACTACTATTAGCTGTACAGAATTCCAAATAACTTTTTTTTTCATTGCGTATGGAGTTGGTCGTAAGATTTTTCCACCGTTTGTAATCTTCCCAATGATCAGGATTTCTTGATTTCTGGTACTTTTTTAATGCTTTGTCTCTCATAGACATCATCAGTCTTACATTGTCAGTTAGCCAAGGGGGTTTCTGTTTTTTTAATGTGATCTTTTTCAAAGGCGCTAACGTATCAAAAATATTCAAAATCAATTGATTGAAATATTCAATTTTTGCATTCACATCGTCAAAAAAAAGTATGTTGTCAAAAGGACATTCTGCAAGAAAATTTTGAAGCAGGTCATAGTCAATGCGCTTGAGGTTTCTAAATTCGATTTTTTTATTATTATCAGGTTTCGCTTCCAGACCGATATTACAATATACTAATAGATGATCAGATACGTTATATACATCCATAGTACCACAACTGAGGCATTCATGATGATCAAATACAAAAATGAGATCTAACAAAGAGGCTTTACTTTTAGTTAATCTTGTTGGAGATTCTATGACTTGTTTCAAATTGAATAATTCGGTGCAGTTTAGAAGATTTTGAGTATTTAATTCCTCAGTGTCCAATAGATCAATATTAAAATCCCCTCCACATATAATTTCATTACAATCCGTTATAAAATCTGACAACATAATCTCAAATTTCTCCAGAAAATCAGGAATACTTTTGTTCGGAGGTCTGTAAATAGAACCGATAATATAAGCTTGATTTTGAATACAAACCCTGAGCCATAATTGTTCGAAAAAGTCATATGAAGCAATATTGAGAATCTCAAACTGAAAAGAATCTCTAATGAAAATACCCACTCCGCCTCCTCTGGGACCTCTATCCTTCCTGATAAAGTTGTACCCATCAATGCTAACTGCTTCATCTGAGATGCTGTCGCTGAGCCAAGTTTCAGAAACGCCTATAATGTCAAAATTTTCATCAACAACAGAACTTACGAAATCTGCAAAATTGTTGGTTAGAGATCTTACATTAAAGAATGCTAACTTGAGTTCTTTTTTCATGAAAAAAAAAAGAAGAATTTATAACGAAAGTGAAATGTGAATAATATTTCTAGGGTAATACAGTATTAATTACAAATTCAAAAACTAGTAAGTTTGAAGAGCAAGTGAATAACACTTGTCCTGTGGTAAGTTAGAACGAACGACAAATAAAAAGCATATGTGAAAAACATTTATAAGTCCCTATTTAAAGGTGACAAGAAAAAAAAATTAAAGGTTCTGCACAAATAAGCAATATTTGTAGGTATGCAAGTAAAAGTGCTGAATGAAAGTAATTACACACCCTGTGAATAATAATCAACATAAAATGAAGTTGAACGGACATAGTATGAAAATATTCGAATTCACGATAGACAGACATCCTATGTTCTTCTGCGAAGGTCTTCCGTACTTCGAATGAGTTGCTTTTCGTCGTCCCGTTGAACGAAAATATTGCCATTCAAGCTGAATGCGCGTTCCCCCAATCTCTGACAGTCTTGTAGTAATTGCAAGCGCGGCTTAGTAAGGAGCTCTGTCACGAACAGCTGAGATCCTTTTAACATGCGCTTCTTGAAATATACTTCATCTCTCTTCCACTTGTTTACAAATTGAACAGCAATAGGTCGAGGTTTTTTGCGATCAATCGACTTTTTACCAAGCCGATAACAATCTGAGAAGTCCCTTTTTTCAACTTGAATAATAAAAAACGTATTTTGGCCGAATGTGATGCCATGTCATAGAGTCGCCATGTGCTACCTGGGTACTATAATCGACGGTTCATAATTATTATTGTTACTCATTATGCTTGTATTTTCGACATATGAAATTGAAAGTCAGTGACTAATTAGGAGTTAGATGAATAAACTGACTAAACGCTTATTCGCACTTAAGGAACATAAATAAGTGTTTATTGCACACACTCACATCCCAATGGGAGACAGCTTGCATCCTTCCTTGCGGCTTTTTCATCACATTGGTATCCATCTTCCTGAACATCAGTGATATACTTATCAGCGGAACAACTATACATGAGAACCAGAGTACTTGCCCAGTTGTAAGCAAACCAGGTAACATCAGAAGGGTAGCGAACACTTGCAGGATGCTCAGGGCAACACAACAACACAGCCAAAATTGTCCTGCAAAACTTTAATTATAATGTATATTATAAAACACTGTTTTATAAAACAGTATTAGTAATTCTATTCAGCATCTTCACTTGATGGTGGCCCTTATTATATTCCTTTATTCAATACGAGTGTTCAACATAATACAAAACTTTTGTTAATTCGGACGCATTTCTTTTATTTTGAAATCAGAGCATAGATCGTTCCATAATTTAATGTTGTTCAATAATATGTATTCATACAGGGGTTGAGGGTTAGCCAGTAGGAAAACTTCAATGAAGTCCCAAGATGAAGATTTATTTCGTCGGCGGCAAGATATGCAGATACGAACGTGATGCAAGAATGTTGAGTTCTTACACTCACACTAAAAAGTTTACATACATTAGGAAAGGGTGTGAACTTTCCAGCATGTCATATAATCAATTATATAAATTAATTTTCACTCAGAAGCACGTGTTGATTTTCAGTGATATAAGTAATTTTCAGAACAACTATTATAATTTCCACACTTACCAAAGAAGTGATCTAAAACACCAATTTAAAATATATATCTAACAAATATATATATATAATTGTTGGCAAGTTCGTTAATGGATCATCAATTCATTTTCTCCCAAATCAATCACTCCTAACAGTTTCGAAACATATGTCCAAAAGAGTTTCAAGGCTTGAAATCATCGTGAATGTAAAAAGTAGTACTTGATAAAGAGCGCGGCAAAAAAACGCGCGACAATAAATGCATTGTTGAACAATTACATTCAACATAAATTCCCGATGATGTTCCATGTTGCTGCTTATTAGAAACGTTGGATATTTCTTGAAGAATTGATTCCACAATTTCATCAGATATTTTAATTTTGGAAGAAGATGGACAATTCAATATTTTGTTAGAAATCTCAATTTAGTGAATTCACATTCACAGTTGTACAAAAAATGTTTGTATTTCGTGTGTGAAGTTTTCATGGCAAATTCGAGAGAATTTTTGTCAAAATTTACACTCACTCATGTGCCATCAAAAAAACATTCATTTCACGCACTTGATAAAAAAATAAGTATTTTCTACAAATTCAGCTCTTAACTAAAAAAGGCAGATAACAAATAAGTAAAAAAGATACTGGCCGCCAGAGATTGAACCCGAACCAGCTGCTTCAGGACCCTAGATCATATGACTACTTATAGTTCGACGCACCATTAATCATACCAGAATTACGTCATTTAACAGGTTGCTGAGGGGCAAACATTGTGTTTGTCAAGATTTGTCATATGAAAACAGAATTAGTGGGATCGTTTTCCTTGGAATCCGAGTTGGAACCAGAATGAATTCCATAATTTTGTTTGGTGAAACTGTTATTATATTGTGGATATGGCAGGGATGGCCAGGGCAATGCTCATCAAAGGTAACCTAACAGATAGTTTGTGTGCCCCTCAAGAAACCATGTCAAAATCACGTGTTCTGGAATGGTCAATAGAAGTCCGGGAACGAAAGGGAGAGGCGTTCACTTCTCGGTGCCTAGAATATCTAAACAATTCGGTGGTATCGCAGATGACATCGATTTCATCAAGTCATGATCCAAACCCCGCACAAGTTTTGACTTCTGGGAACTTGGTTCCCAACTTCGAAGTAGCGATATATAAATTTATCAAATATACAAATATCACAAAATACATACTGCCTTTTCGAATTGATATCAGCATTTCTAGCGGCAGTGAGTTGGTGATTGCAACATTTATAGTGATATTCTTCGTTCTGAAAGTACTGAGGTACTTCACTTGAATTGAACTGAATCAGTTAACACGCATTCTACCGAAAAAACAGATATCAACTGATACAGTTCATTTAAAATCTCATGTAAATTGCTCGTCTGAAAAAGCTTTTGCTCAAGGTGCAAAAACTCCAAAACAGTCGTTCATGACATCGAGTCATATTTCTTAGTCAACGATATCATAGGGGTGGGTGGAGGTCAAAGGGATGCTTCAAAAAATGTGCTAATACAAAGGGCATTCCATTAAAAAAAATGATCCCAACTCACTAGATTTTTTTTCAGTGCACCCTATATATGTAGCAATAATTTCTAGCAATGGACCTTGTTGTCTCATTCCCATTCGATTTTTAATCAACTTTCTAGATACCATAGAACACGAGCAATCGAGCTCCGACGCACTAATGCCCCACCCTTGATAGGTCTTGAATGCGCATGATTCATGTTCTCCAATTCGATAAGTCTAGATAGTAGTCTGAGTCAGTGATGTTAATTATTTAAACGGTTATAAAGGGTGATTCATTGGGAAATGCGCATACAGTAAGGGTAGATGGAGGACACCGAGGTGCTTCTGAATAATCCATATTTTATGAGTCTATCATTCTTTATTTGGGTGATTTATTGAATTCCACCATTTTTTCAATAAGTCATAACTTATGAACCACTATATACATTTTTTCAATATTTGGTTTGTATGTTCTGTGTTCACAGTGGTGACGATTGACATAATGAAAAGTCTTATTATAGGGCCGGCCTTGAAAAAATTTATAAGTAGGTTTCGTGTCGCAACAACTCCCTGTATATCAATATTTTGAAATATCATTCACAAATTTGGAAAGAGCAGGAAAAAATAACCACCTCATTATTGAAACCTATAGATCTGACTCAAGTTAATAAGTGAAAAAGTTGTATGCGGGAACACCAAATACATTCGTCTGACTTGTTTTTTCCTGCTCCATCCAAATTATTAGATGAGATTTTAAAATATCGATTTACAGGGTGTTGTTTCGACTCGCAACCTACTTTTAATTTTTTCAAGGCCCGCCCTGAAATAAAACTTTTTTATTATGTCAATCGTCAGCACTGTGGACAAAGAGCATACAAACCGAATATCAAAAAAATGTATGGGGTGGTTCATAAGTTATGATTAATTGAAAAAATGGGGCAAATTAATAAATCAATCTGTATCTTGGTTATAATGAAAGATAGAACCATGAAAAATTGATTATTCAGAAGCACCTCGGTGTCCTCCATCTATGTTTTCTGTATGCGCATTCTCCAATGAATCACCCTGTAGAGAGAATAAATTATAAGTACCTAAATAGCAATGATATTGACATACCTGAATTCCAAATAGAAGCAACGAAGTGTCTCGATTCCATTATCAGTCGGTAAATCGAAAAGGGATCTTCTCTTTTCACTGACAATGAACACGGTATTGAATTCAGTTCACAAGAGAAGTCAATAGGACTCAAACATCCAATTGTTTTTTTGTAAACTTCCATTTTCTGACAAACTTGTGGATATAGTGGCTCAATTGATATACTGGAAACGAATGAAAAATATTATATTATTTGAAGTGCAAAGAAATAAACTTTGGTTCGTGTTCTACACGCTATTCTTATAGTACGCCAGTTGGTTTTTCAAATTTCAAGTATGTGTGACTGGCTGATGGGACCATGTCCACAAAGCCATAAAAAAGTATGTGTGTGTTCAGATGAGTATTTATGAGAATCTCCTTCTTGAGATTTTTTTTCAGATAAAATACCCAATTTCCTGATCTAGGATTATTCGAAAATCGATGTCAATTGGATTCGACCACCGACATATACAGGGCGCTTCGATCGACTTTATACATGAGTACTTCTATTCAGAAAATTGTCCAGCAAACCTTGTTGCTGGAAAACATTGAAAAATCTCAGTGATTTCAAAGTTTTGGGGTGTGGACCATCAAAAACAGACCGTCCCAGACTTTATGGTATGTTTCTAGTTATCTTATGCCGGCCTAGTACGGTCTACGCACTGCAATTACTCGTCAATCACTTTTTCCAAGCCGATCACTGGGAACTACCATTGTCCTTTATTTTCTTGCTCATAGGTCATTGAATAAACTAAAAGACGAAACTAAAAGTGGAAAATACAAAATACTATAGTACAGTCGTATTCACACTGTTCTCTTAGAGCACTCCTCGCTATGCTAGTCATACTTAAAACAACTCGTGCACTAAATAATCGTTTCTCTAATATGCTTGCGTCAAGTCTGTTATTATGAAACTTGAAAGACAATAAAAATGTCACTATGTAGAAACGATAAATTGTATCTATAAGTATAACACCGTTACATCATAACGGGAAATCGCTATGCTCGACAACAAAACGAAGAATACACCAAAATACAGGTTTCCTAACTGGTTACCTGAATAGCTCTCTCTACATAATGTCAAAGAATAACGTAACATAAATTCTACAGAGTGAACTAGTGACCAAATTATGCCGATTGATATCAACTTACCTCTATGCGAAAATGCATTTTTGAGCCGTGATAGGGCGATAAAGAACAAATTTATTTCTAGATTTTCTTTAATATTTCGGAATCCTTGGAAAGTACTGTTCGTAGGGCACTATAGTGAATGTGCATGGAAAACATGTCGTACCAATTCAATTCATATACAGAGAGTTAGGTATTTCTCATTCTCTTTGATAAAAATTAATGTAACTTTTGTAGCAGTACGCACTGACCAAATTTTGATATTTCATCTCACTTTTCTCTAACTGTGGTGTTTTATAATTTTGTTTTTCGAGATAACAAACAAAATCCGTTTTGGTTTGGTGCTCCTCCATACTTGTTTATGATTATGACGATTATCACGTTTTGCAAGTTTTTGCCTCATTTGTGTTGAGTTATTGACTACAATAATCATATTTATGAATTACTTCAGCATAATAATGTTGTTGGTCATCTTCAAATTCATTTATTTTTCTCGCCTGGATTCGAGGGTGTAAAGTAGCACTTCAGGCGATAATGGAGTACAGTGGGCTGTAAAGTAGGTGATCGGGCGATGGTGTAATTTCACTGTTTTTCCAGTAATTTCGAATAGACGGTCTTTCTTCGCCAGTGGCATACATAATTTAGCAAAATGAATTCCAAATCCAAATCATTAATAAATTCCATATTGACAGTAAATGAATCTCCAAAACAATCGTGCATAAAACGTTGTATATGTTTCGGGCGTAACTTGCTTCTAGGACCTAGGCGGTACATAAAAGCCTACTTTACGCCCTCGATACATAAATAGAAAAAAAAGGACACACTATGTATTAAGACAAGCTAGGAGAAAACGCGAAAAGAGATTTTCGAAACTAGACTCACCTTGCATCAGCCTGCATAAATATTCCAGCATTGTAACAATTTTCAGACGATCCAATAATGCAAACTATTTCTTTATAATCCTGCATTATCTGTAACATTTCTTTGGTGACGTCTGGAGTACAGTCAGTAAATAAAGAAACAAGAAGTGGTACATTGTCAATGAGTTCAATATGTGGTCTTATTTTATCAATTCCTCGAGGTAATTTTGCCTAAAAAATCAACATATTTCTGAATCTTTCGAAAACGATGAAATTAACAGTATTTTTTTTAATCTATTACTTCATGAAGTTTGTTCATGTTCAATTCAATTTGTTCAAAATCAATGCTAACGACTTCATCATAAGAATTATATAGGGTGTCCGATTGGAATCCAGAAAAACTCCCATAATAATTGTAGGGTTATAATATTCGAGATATAGAGTTTTACCAATTTTGCTCAACTCTTTGTGAGGACAGAACTCACGAACCTTGTTCTTCTACTACCCAAGCGAGTAAGGGGAAATATCCAGGCCCGGATTAACAAAACTTGATCATATTTCTTACATATTTGAAAACTGCACAAAAAGATGTTTCGAATTGTGTTTTGTTTTGTGATACATACAGCTTATACTGGAATGCGAACCACTTCTAGGGATCTAGGTGCTTTTTGTTTTCCGCATGCTTTTTCATTTATGAATTTCTGATTTTGAATTTGAAGTTTTATGTATATGGGGAGGTGAAAATGGACAGTTTTCAATTTTACCCATTGACTAACAAGAATTTCCGCAATTTGCTTTGATCTCCTATTGAACACTCATCGTCAATATTACTATTGAATACTCGTGTATTTGTGGAAAAAAATATAACAAATCAATCTACATAATGACGTATCTATGTAGAAACATTAGAAGAACAAAAATCGACCTCCTAAATATGGAACAATTATAACAATTGTTCAAAGTACCCTCCATTTCGATCCATTTGCGCGATATCTCAGTTATCTTTGGAGATAGAGTGTTGCGGGCTTCACATTAGTGCCTTACTTTTTTGTGAAACGAATGATGCCGCGAACAGAATTTTCACAGTCTTTCTAGTTTTTGAGATACAGTTGAAAATTCTCACTTTCTAAGCACCTTTCGTATTTTGGTTACTTTTCAACTTATCGGCAGAATGAGAACGGGACCTTATATAACTTTCCACACATAGTACAGTGGCGTACTAATTTTATTTCTGTAATCGTTCATTTTTAGTAGGTTAATTAAGCCAACATTTTTTTTCAAATGGGACACCCTGTATATCTCTACCCAGTTCAATTCAGATTTCCTATAGCTCATCAAAAATATATAGTATTTTACTTTTTATTTCGAAAAAAAGATTATTTTGGCTCCATTTTGTGAAAATTAGCTACTACAGAAATAAAATGAGTACGCCATTGTATTATACGTAGAAAGTTATATAAGGCTCCGTTCTCATCCTGCCTTTAAGTTGAAGTGACCAAGATACGGGAGTTGCTCAAAAAGTGAGAATTTTCAACTTCGCCCTGTATCTCAAGAACATGAAGGAAGTAAGGTAGTATTGTGAATACCGCAACAGTCTATCTCCAAAAATAACTGTGATATCGCGCAAGAGATGGCAAAAGCATCGAAAACTAGACACACTATACAATAGAATAGAATATCGAAACGGTAATTATTGTTACTCGATTGGAAAAATTCAAAACATTGAATTTTACCTATCCAAATGCATAAAATCGCTAATTTAAAATCAGAAATTGATAAATGAAAGAGCATGCGGGAAAATAAAATGTACACAATTCGATTCTTTTGTCTACTTCTCAAATATGTAGGCGGATTTTGGAAATTCTAAAATACAGGGTGTTTTTCTTGAGGTCCAGAAATATGATCAATTTTCGTTAATCACGACCTGGATTTTTCTCGTGATTGATAGGTAAGTCGCTTGGGTGGAAGAAGAAGAACTTGTGTACCAATTTCCCAAAAAACAAAAAAAAATATATTGGATGATTCTCAAGTTATGTACTCACAAAGAATTGAGCAAAATTGATGAAACACCCTAATCTCGAACATGAAACTTGTAAGACCCTACAAATATGGTATAATCAGAATAACCTTATTGGTGACCTCTATCCACCGTTGAAGTTTCTCCGTTTCCCTATGAGACACCCTGTATTATTTATTAGGAAAACAGTTTGTTTTAATTCGTCAATGAAATTTATAGTAGAGATGTAGTATACCCTGACGAATACCATTAACAAATCACATGAAATTTACACCTTCCACCGAATCAGCTCATGTCTGACAACACAATATCGCTCACCGGCGACAGCAGTGGCACATCTCAGAAAAATATAAAACACGTTAAGACACGGCATAAAATTAGTTCAGATGGTCTTGTCGAGATGGCACTTTTGCCACTACAAGCTACCACCTGCTGAGCCCCTTAAGTTGCATCAATACCGGCATATTTTCAGTGTGCCGTTCGCTCTGATCCGTAATGTTTGAGCAATAGTGACAAGAAGTAGCAACGAAAGATAACTTGGAAGTGTTCATTAAACGTTTCATGAATTTTCATCCAAACTGTATAATTTGGTTTGAACTTCACCTTTTTGTAACAAGAAAATAACTTAACAATCCCAAATGATTATGCAAACGATAGCTCACTAATTGAAGGGGCAAGTGGAAGAAGGGTCAAGTAACATTTTCCGAAAATAATCAGCTGTGTCATGGAAGGTGTTATGTGCATATGTAACTTGCCCTGTCAGGATTTGTTTCTACTCTTCATAACTGAGCAGATACACAGAGGTAGAAGGGACTATTTTACATCAAACATCAATTATTCATTTATTCATTGCCTACATGTCAAGAAGTGGAAGAAGGGGCTATGTATGCATAAATTCAGATGTCTATCAAAAAATTATATGATAGCAAAATTTTTTAAATACAAAAAATCAACCTTAAACTATGCCTCACTATTGCATAAATCGAATTATTTTACTATATAGCTTTCAATAAAAAATGCCAGCTAGCTTTACTAAAAGCTATTTTCTCAAGAACCCATATTTGTAACATAACTCCTTGTTCCACTTGCCCATTCAAGGATCACAGGCAAGTCTATAAATTATATTCTAATGTTATTACAACACGAGAAATTGAGATGCTCAAACTTCAAATGCAGTTTTCTCCATAATATTCAATTTTGAGTTGTGCCACTACTGTCGTCGGTGAGCGATATGACAGACGAATGTAAATTGCTTATACCAATACTCGTATTCGCCGGGCTCTTTTCTGGTCTGTAGATTTCTAACCTTGATAGTAATCGAAGTTTTAGAAAATGAACAACAGTTTCTGTTGCCTTTGGTTTCCTGTCAATCGACAAGAATCATAAGTATCTACTATAAATAAATATTTAAATACATAACATACCCTATTACTCATGTCGAAATTAATAGGTGCGCTTTGTTCAGTGCTTTCTGTTAGATTACTCAGTGATTGCCATTCATGGGTAGTACTATCTGCATGCAAGGGGATACTTTCCTGGCTGGTATAGTCATTATCACCACACTCACTCTGTTTCATCTCAATGTTGAATTTCTCTACTTCTGTGTCAAACTTAACAACTGAATATTCCATGTTTATAGCACTTGGGGCAGAAAAACTCATTGTCCTCGATGACTCTAGGTTACTAATCGAATAAAAATGAATTAAATACATATAGGGTTCAATGGAAGTATAAATGATTGAGATTTTATTGATCCATTAGATGCAGAATTAGAAATAAACGAGATGAAATAATAATCAATAGTTAGGGAACATATTCATACTTTATTCCCAATTCACAAACCAAGCATTTAGTAGACAGTGAAAATATATATGTTCAAGTGAATGAATGCAATGAGAATAAAGAAAAATATCTGATCTGATATCATGTTAAGATAGGTGTGTAAGTGGGGATAATTAACGTGAAAAAACATTGCTAATTCGAAAATTGGTTATTGATATAGAAAACAAATAAACAGTATATGTATTTTTTTTCTAGTTTCAATGTTTCAATCATTCATACTCTGACATCAGATTCATAAGCATAACTAAATTCTGATTCATTCAGCCACTAGAATTCAATACACTAATAATCACATGCAAGTGATGAAACACAAAATTTCTGGAATCGAAATACCAATGTTTGTAACATAGGTAGGTAACTACTGTCCTATTCAAGATTCAAAGAAAATTTGACACGAAATAAAAACATTTGAAATGTGTTCTTCCGTAATTATTATAAATTTTTTTATTTCAGCAGAAAGAGTATCGGAGGATCAACGTTTACACGAATTTGCAAAATATAATTCGAAATTTTCAGGGCATACTATGTTATTTTCTTCATGCTAAACATTGCGAAATATTCTTAGCAATTTTTTTGAAGAGAATACAACCCTGCCACTGGATTCAGCCTCCTTCAGTTACGTTGATAGCAAAATTTTCTTGAAAATTTCCAATTGGAAACAAAGTTATAACAACATTAATTTTGGTAACATACCATTTTTTATTCATAATTCAGACAAATTCTGAGAAGCGGCCACATTGTCAACACAAATATAGGAAATCATTTAGGTTTCTGGTAGACATTTGAACTAGTAATGGCACCATTTTGGAATGAAGTAATGAAGTCGAAAAAATAGCTCTATACGAAAAAAAAAAAATATACAAATCTGAAATATTCAAATCTTCAAGACCAACTTTCGTATGTTGAATGGGTGAAAATTTCAAAAACGACTATTAGGCATTTTTTTTTCGAAATAGTGACTAGCCTATTCAATTCAAGCATAGGGTGTAATGAAATCTATAGATTTGATAATATTCGGTGATGTGGTCATACAATTGAGGAGTACTGAGATACGAACACCGCGGTCCGAATCGTACTCAACCCGCTTTAAGCGCGCTATGATTGGTCCGATTAACGCTTAAAACGCTTGTGAATATTCACGGTGAGTCATCATGACGTCATGGATTACGTCACTCCTCGCGCTTAGAGTGCTCACAGTTCAAAGTTGGAGCGGTCTAAGAGCTGCTGTCAATATTATCACTACTATCACTTGAAACTTGAAAAAGTAAAAACATGGGGAAACAAGTCCTGATATGAATATTGTTATACAGATATTACAGAATACAGAGACAACTCTCTCTATACAATTTTCGATACGATGTATTAAAATCATTGAACTCTATTATATATTGAATTGAACAAAGGCGATATATTATACAACTGCTGCATCAACTTCCTCATCATCAGTACTTGACGAAGAAATATTATTTCGATAACGCTATCGTCAGCACTGTGTCAATAATTAGATAAATATTCACCAAAGTTTCTCCATGTGAGGTTATGTAACGGATTTCATAAGCGCGCTCTGAATTCGGTCCAAATGAATAGTCGTCAAAGCGTACAAACCAATTCGGACCAGCAATGTGCAACACTAGCGCGTTTAAAACAATATAAGCTCAATTCGGACCGCGGGGGAAGTTTCATCGTTGTAACTTCTTCAGGAAGATCTCTCTAGTTCAACCAAAAATTGTTTTTCGAAATCGGTCTATGGGTTCTAAATCAGGAGGGTGTCGCGGGTTGAAATCGCACACACTGTAAGTAATCAATATGTGATTATCAAGAACCAGGTGGTCACATTATCTTCTGCGAATGTAAATACTATATTGTCATTGATCATAATTATGAAATTGTCATCGAGACCTGTTTTTTTTTGGGCCATTGAAAATAACGAATGATCAAAACTATATAAGGACTAACTGATATAAAATAGCTATGTGGTGTGATTCGATTAGTGTGTACAACCCGATTATCTGATGTGAATATTGAAATAATACTATTTTTATTCAAAGACAAAAAAGTGTACATAGAGATAAATCTACGGACAGTATGTAGTTCAGTAATTGGCCAAGTAGCTAAAATCGTTACATTAAAAGATATATCGACTCCTGAAGTTTCATTTAAAAAATGTGTTGACTCAGTAGTGGTGATTAAAAAAAATCAATATTCTTTTTGATGCAATCGTACGCGAAGACAGTACTCATCTTATGAAACATTTAATTCTAGTCAAAAGTACTGATAGTTTGGTGATTCCAACAATTTTGGATCTTTATTGATAATAGCAATGTTACCAATATCAGCAGACACTTAATTTGGACAACCCTGTATATGTACACATTCCAGTGGTATATTTAAGGTCAAATTTGGGTAACACAAAATATTGAATGTAGTCACTATAATGATGTGACCTTCGCCTTACATGACAAGCATGACAAATAGTCCTACCAAATTCAATTGTGCAACTAATAACTTATAAGATTTGAACACATACAAGTTCAAGGATAAATGCGAAATATATTACCTTAGCACAAACTAAAATCAACTAATTTTTCGAATAATCATGGACGATTTAATTCATTCTCTATAATCCGTTCAAGGTAGAATTTTGAGGAAAAATTGCAAATCTGAGATGTTATTAAAAGTTTGAGTCTGGTGACATTTTTAACCTTGTCAAAATTATGTTGGAAGGTTAGCCTAATTGATTGTTTTGTTTTTTGCATGCACGTGAAAAATTAAGTATTAAGCATGCCAATTTCAAAGGTTGTCAAAGAACATCTAAAAATAATGAGAACGTAAATTCGCAGCTATCTAGACAGCAATTCAACCAACTTGTACTACTTCCACAGGAATTAAAGAAAATTAATGCACCGTCTTCGATATACAGGGTGAGCACATACAGTTAGATGAAATAATTTTCAATTCCTAATAGGAGTACGTTGTTGATAATCAAGTTTAATCGTTTTCTCATCAATACATTTTTTTAGAGGAAGAAGAAAAACTTGAGTTTTCTCCACATAACTTAATGTTGATCTTTAAGATTCAGGGACAAGTCCATTTTCAGCCTGATTGGTCTGATTGAAAAGAGATGAATATATTATATTACTTCATTAAATGATAACTGTTTTTTCTTCTTCCACAGTATGATTTCGGGCTTGAGAACGCCGAACCAGTAATACAATTTGTAGGTTAATCGAGGTAGTGGAATCTTCATTTCTATAAATCATTGGGATTTTCACTTCTCGTCTCTATAAATAAAAATGTTAGTCATTTCAATACACTCGTGGTAAGGACAAATCGAATAATTTTCCCGAAATTGTTCACTATTTAAAATTTGAAAAATTAAATCAATAGTCAGTAATACCTTGTTTGGAAAATATTTGTGGAATGAGAATACAGGTATTTTATGAAATATAATATTTTTTCGTCGACCTCTACGAAATTCACATTTTGCGTTCTAATTTCCGAACGAAAAGCCGACTATTTCCGAAGACAAGTACTTTTCGTCCGCAGACACTAACTTCTCGTCCGCAAACACTTTTCGTCCGCTGTAGGGTTGCCAGTTCTACTGACTTTTCAGTAGATCTCCTGATTTGCATATTGATCTACTGATCTACTGACATTTCATAACCTATTGAGAAATATGTTGACATCTTATTTCTCATTATAGTTACCTTTATTATTAATAATCTTCAGTTAATCACATACACTCATAAATTGCATGATATTTCGGCACGCTCTGTTTAAATTAATTATACAATAAAAAGTAAAAAATTTACATATAGGTACTAATGATATGTATAAACCAAAAAAGGACAATACTTTATCTGATTCAGATCAAATTCAATTTTGTTTCTTACGTTTGGTTGTTTTATTTGTTTTGTATTTTTGTAGTTCATTTTTACTATTCGTTCCTTTATTTATATAATCAAATCTGATGTGTACCTATATATGTACTGTATTTTATGATATTTGTACTAAAAGTACATAATGTTTTGACGTCGTTTATTTCATTATCCTTCCTTGGAATTCGTATAGCATAAAACAGAATTTTTAAAGAGGTATTTACTTATGAAATGAAAATCGCACTGGCAACCCTGGTCCGCGCGGACAGTGAGTTGACAACAACTGCCATTTGCTGTTGTCAAATTAATTAATCACGAAATCCGATAGATTTCACGTGTGAATAGAACTGTGATGTGGATATAAGTGTTTGAGGTCGACGAAAACATTTAATATGCACCTCGGTGGAAAACTGTCTATTATCTCGCCTGATTGCTAGCCTCGGCTATTGGCCCGGCTATCAATTTGCAGACTCGAATATAATAGATAGTTTTCAGTCCTTGGTACATAAATAAGTATTTTCTAATATCGACATGTAATATGACACTTTTCAATACTGACGGATGTTTTACAACGTCTTAGTTTACGTAATAAGTTTCAACACTAGTTACGAAATAAAAATATGGATGGACGAAAAGAGTTGTGCATTTTGTGCTGATTCATCGATATCAGTTGGAAAATCTGTACTCGAATCTGCCATTTTCCATAATGAAAATATCAAACGAGTTTATTTCGTGAATTTCGTCGCTGATTTGTCCAAATTATTGTTTGACGGAAACTTCAAAATTACGGGCGAAATCGACTTGCCTACTAGATTTTGTACATAATCGCAAGAGCTCATGTCACTTTTCATCAAAATTAACATTAAATCATAACATTTATTGATCCCAAGAAACATACAATGTTTATAGAGGGAAACAAAAAAATTAAATGAAATAAAATCAAATATGCAATACAATGAAAGATAAACTGTTCAATCAGAATTAATTGATACAAGGAGAGAATTAAATTGATAGAATATATTTCTTCAGGTCACACTTAAATTTTTTGACGAATTCGAAAGATTTTATTCTGTTGGGTAGACTATTATAAATATTTATTCCACAAAAATACAATGATTTTTTCCAGAATTGGATTTTTATTTTGAAAAAATATTGTACGTATAACTAAACTGATCAACAAAATAAACGTCGTGGCCCAAAATATAGGCCGATTTCATGGATCCCATGACTAATTTCTATTCAGTTTTCACAGTTGGCTAGCCCAATCTTTCAATTACTCGTCAGACCAATATAGGACTACAATCATTATTCCAGATGAACAATTTACAGGATGATAATTGAAGTAGTGAAAATTGCAGCGGAGTCGTTACGTTCCCGTTTGAACAAATATTTTAATTTTTTTTTTCGGCCTTAATCATGAAGATTGATGCCTTCCCTCGGAACAATAACGATTTTTTTTTTCAGTTAGAAACTTTATATCGGAAATATATATTTTTCTTCAAAGTGATGCGTTTTGTCAACGAATAATTGAATAACATTGACTGTTCATGAATTTTTTTGAAAAATTCACATTTTGTGGATAGTTCTGGATAATGTGAGTGTCCTGATACAAACACTGAAAATGTAGTTCGTATACAGGATGATATAAAAATTATTGTGAGATTCGATGAAGTAAAACAGACCTCTCTTCAGATGAAACGTGGCTTCCTCAATTCCATAGATGAAATTATGCAATTTTATACCATGAACATGAAGTTTATTATCTGGTCACGAAATGGTTTTAGACTTTTTCAAATCTGAATCCGCATTATGGAGATATGATTTTTCATGCAAAATGATGCATTTTGGGGATATGGAGTTTGATTGGTTTGAAACAATGAGAAACAATATTAATGAGGTAATTTTTTCTGTTAAAAATTACTAGTATGATTTCTTAAGAAATTGATCCCTTTTCATTTCCATAGAAACGTACGGCACTATCCAAAATTATGTTTTTCTCTGAAAACTGATCATATTCATGATTTTTCATACTGGTCCAATTTTCGTAAGAATCGCACGATTAATAGCTGATATATAGAGGGGGACTGTTTGAAGTGAGACACGCTGTAGATAGAACATATTATTCACGATTTTCTCTGAACATTACAGGATATCCCTGTTCGTGGGAACCAGAACATAAAAAAAAACTCCTTCAATCTGAATGTGCAAATGGTGAATTCAAGATCAGTTATTAAAAACATCCTGTAACTCACTCTCCTATCTTCTGATGGATAGGGAACAACAAAGGCAATTTGTGAAGAATACTTTTTCCATTTTTTTGTTGGAAACCGGAGCAGATTCATTTTCGAAACGTAACGTAAGTAACATTTTTTTTGAATTTTTCTTTTAGGTTTTTAGATAAGAAAATTTTGAGGGCAGTGAGATTTTGGGGCAAATACTCTGATTTGTCTATACTTCAAGTGTATTGACTTAAATTCATTTAATTTATTCATTATTAGCACAGAATACAGAAGTTATCATTATCACCATTCTCATGGAATCTTTGAATTTTGAATGTCTCAAATAAAACTAATACATTTATTAATAAAGACGAAGAGAAAAAATCCTAAAAATGTAAGTAATGGACCAGTAATACAATATATTTCAACTCGAATCAATCAGATTCATTTGGATGAAAATGGACTTGTCTAACTTCGAAATATGCTTCCCTCCTTCCTCCACTTTGAATTAATAACATACTATCAGAGTTTAATAATATTTTCTATCAATAATTCAATTTAATGAGAAATAGATACCTACATCATTCCGATTCACTTCTCATTTTCGAAAACAATGTTGCGTTCACCTTGTATATTGAGGACACTACGAAATCGAGTGCGAAGGCATAGAATAAAGACTTTCTAGATAGACACCGTAAATAGCGATTTGGCCAACACTTTTATCAGTAGTTGGACAGGACATTATGCAATGGGAATAGTTAATCTGATTTCAAAATTAGCTATCAGATATTTTCATCACATTTTGGTGAAATACCTAATTTTTCAAGGCACGTATTTTTCAACGTTCTGTTTTGTTGGAGTTGTCAGTATGAATGCACTTAAATTGTAACTCCAGATATCGATAGCACACGAACAGTTGAAGTTTTAACTTTTTTACCGGAAAAATTGTCTATTGATTTTGTTATCTGAATGTATATAGCACCCTGTATGTTGATCGCAATGTGGAATAATTCTATTCATGCACACTCATAATTCCAGTTTACCTACCACATCTTACAGCTATATTCATAAACAATATGAAAAATTTCAAGATTTTCAATAACAAACTATTTTAAAGCATAATTATGTTCATGGCATGGGATGGAATAATATTTCCTCAAGTTCTATCGACTCCGAAGTATAAGTCATTGAAACTTCATAGGTCCAAAATCTCCCGATATTTATGTGGCATGTCTTCTTTGTACGAAAAAAGATCAATTAATAATTGTAAGTAATTGCTCGGTGATTTGTGAACATAAATAATTCGAGAACTCGAAACATTTAAATTCCGCAAAATCTAATTTTGGTTTGATGTTCTGTGTCTGTAAGAAATAAATTCCTCTTAAATTATTTTTACCTTTTTGAATCACCTGTTTGGTCCTTTTGCAACTGTATCAGTTTTATTCATATTAATCTCGATATTAGCATCTATTATAATCGGTATTTATTGTGTAACGGCCAAATTCCTAACTTTTCATTAAGAGGCATTTGACTTTGGACAAAATCTAACCAATCATTTTTTACTCCTCTCCTCCATAACTTTTTTCTGATAGTACTGTTATTATGTACCCCCTTGAAAAATATATCTACGCGCTTAATATCATGTTCCTAATGTCCTGGTGCTTGAGGCCAGCCAAAATTGGAGGGTTAACCTCGCCACTGTGGCGGTGTCTATCTATGGTGTCTCTAATCTACAAGAAGAGCACAGTGAGTACCTATCGAGCAAGCCATGTTTATCATCAAGAGTAAGAGAATCGACGACCTTCCTAATGGATTGTTTGTCTCGTGGAGAGCTATTACAGTCTTGTTGTCCTCCACTCTCACACCTGACAGATATTTGCAGACACAAAACATCCGAGAAATACGAATTAGTATCGAGAAATACGAATTAGTATAGTAAGTACAGTTATAGTCCATTCCAACTAAGAAGACAGCGTTGGAAACCATAGAGAAGCGTTGACCTTCGCTTTGATTGGATGATATTGGAGGCAATATTATCTACTCAAAGTGGAATTGAGTCTTTAGAAGGGTCATACTTTTGAATTAGGAGCCATAAATTTATTTCGTTATGTAAACATTCCTTCAGAGGCATCTACCGACTATCTTCCTATTTGGAGTGTAGCATAAGAACAACGTTAAATAGTACAAATATACAAGGTGAATCATTTTTTTCACAAAAAAATGAGGTGTGTGCATGGAAGTCCACTTTCAACAAGGAAAAAGCATTTTGTGAAAATGTTTATGTTTGTTAATAATGATTACTATTCTCTGATTGGGGAACTATGCATCTATTCATATTTGCAATATTTCATCGTTCAAGATCTCATACGGAGATTATTCCATGAAATATTGTTTTTGTATTCAAGAGGAAACGATTCTTGCTTTGTTGGCTTATGCCACGCAGACTATTGGAGAATATCTGTCGAACATCTTCTCGAAGACTAAATAAATCAAATAACATCTGATATTGAAGACTTGCAAACAAATGAACAGTACATACCTACTTCAGATTTTTGAACTGTTTTGCCAGACTGGACTTTATATATAATGACTTGAGTTCGCATATTCAACGACAGATGGAGCGATCGTTGTGGAGATTTTGTGAGCATATTTTGGCAAATTATAAGCAGAACTACACTGTTTCACCACTAAGTAAACTGATTATGTAATCGTTCTAAAAGAATGAGGTTTTCGTATCTAATAACAACAAAAAATAGTCAGGGCGCCACTTGAATCTTCAGATTTATGAATTCAGTCCTTCACCATCGAGCATGAGTGAATAAAAGCCATGAAATACTACTGAAGTTATGTAACAGCAACAAAAAGAATGATGACATTTACTGCAAGAAAGAAAATTACCTCGACACATCTTTTGAGAAATTGTACACTACGAGCATGGAACAACAATTTTCTACGAGATAATCATTTACTCTATGTTGTTCTATGCAGGGTGAGTCAGGTTTTTGTAGCAGGTTTTTTTTAGCAGGACTTAACAGCTTGCGATGAACAGGAATAACTATAGACAATGAATCAACGTCAGCAGATTGAGTAAAAATTATAGAAAATATTAATAAGATGCATATGGCGGCCTAAGAATGGCGAAGAATAGAAATAGCGTTATAAATGAAGACAAAATACCTACTTCATACAGCCCTCTGTATAGTTAAGTGATTTAGAATAAGAAAAAGCATATCAACACAACCATAACAGTGCTAGTATATGAGAATGGGATATTTAGTTTCAATCTTCTCCTGAAGATGTCCTGATGCTAATACATCGAAACACCTGTGAATGCAAAGAGTGTGTTTGATTAGTGGTGAAATAGTGTAGTGTGATTATTGTGCCAAATGGTCGAGTTTTCGATATAATGATAAACAAATCTATCCTAAAAAATAATCTCCAGATTCATGAGTAACAAAGACAATTCTTTTGGAATCAAGTATGTTGATAAAACACATGCCTGAAGTTCAGCAAGCATATAGATTGTAGCATGTGATCGTAGAACAGATCATGATTGAAATGACCATAACATACTACACCATACTACACCATATTATGGAAATAGATAGAGTGGGATTCGATTTGTAATCTATTCTCCCAATGACATAGTAATATCAGTGATGTTGAAAATGCATCTGTTGTGAACATTCGATATGATTATTGGTCGACTGAAACTCATGTCAGATTTCAGATAATTTTCAGCAGCCAAAGGTACCTAATAGCCATCCGAGGTCGCGGTATGTTTCACTGTTTACTTTATTTCTTCATTAAATCATATGTTATTTCACTGTTTACTTTATTTCTTCATTTAATCATATGTTATTTCAGATTTGCTGAGGATGCAAATTCTCAATATCAGATGATAAAGAATGACTTCTGTACGGTTTGACCGCATGTCGATATCTATCTTTTACAGTAATAAATTAACAATAATTGCTAGAAATTACTCAATTAACACTATTCAACATGAAAAAAAAAAACATCCCGAAGGCTGTCAAAATATCTCAAATCATAGTTATAATAAGTCGCACCAATTGGGAAAAATGGGAAAATGCATTTGATGTGTATAATTAAGAACACCTACAATTTGTACCTCAAATGCAAGAATCGAGATGATAAATAATTTCATACAAACTGAAATTGGATCATGAGATAAAAACATCCGAGAGTAAATGACTGAAATGTTCATTTTCATAATTTGAGTTGCTCTTTCAGATGACACAATTATCTGAAGAAATAAAAATAAAATGTGATCTGCGAATTTTATCATTCAATAGTATAATTTCGAGATATCACAGCTATAGCAGTTCATCAAACGTACCCTAGCTATAGCTGTTCTAAGAAAAAAATGATTCACCATTGTGTATCAGAAGGGGAGAAAACGTATTATGATGAGAATGAGTATAGAAAAAAATATCGTTTGTCATCTAATAGGAGACAAATACCAATATCATGCGATGCGAGTTAGGGATATTATAACAATTATAGGACAGTTAGAAATCGCTGGGCTGGTATAATAATCATTTATGTACCAAGGACGAAAAACTATCTAATATAGTCGAGCCTCTCCGAGGCTAGCAATCAGTCGAGACAATAGACAGTTTTTCGTCGTGGTGCATAGTGATATTCAATTTTTTCGTCGACCTCGGACACTTTTATATTCACAACAAGGTCTTATTCACACGTGAAATCTATCAGATTTCGTAAATAATTAATTTGACAACAGCAATTGACAGTTGTCAACTCAATCGCCGCTCTCGCACCGTGCCGTAGCGGACAAAAAAAAATTCCTTCGGAAATAGTCGATTTTTTATTCGGAAATTAGTACGTGAAATGTAATTTTTTGTAATCGACGAAAAACAAACTTTTTTCTCAGACTACCCCATCGCTCATAAATATTTGGATTTTTTCCTCAATGTGATCGTGAATATAACATATTGACGGTTGATATAGCAGTCAAATGTTAAGTTGACACTTGAAAATGACATAAAAAGTGAATTTTATTTTCAATTTATTATTGAGAATCCGGTGTCCCGTGAACTGGAAGTAATACTTGTTTGTCAAAAAGTGATGTTTATCCTTGCGTTCAACAAATGTACTTTGTTCCGAATTTCAATGTAGGTACCCTAAAAACAGAAGAAAAAAGAGGGTCTAACACCGGTATACTGTGGCTTGTACACTTGTATCAAAATTAACAGGTAGGACTATGAACATTATTAACCATAGATGAGACAATGTGTCAACACATTGCTTCATTTCATGTTTCGGACAATACCTACTCAACTTCGAATTGAAACTAATTATTTTCGATTTTTTCTGGATAGAGAACTTTTCCAGATGCCAATATGGACACAGTGTACATATATTGGTTATTATAGAAGAGATATTGAGACAAATTTCCTACATTATTCTTCGCATTATTCCTAATATTGCAATAATGATAAGAAGAGTGAAACGAGATAGCATCTAATGATAAAGATTATCCGATAACCACGTTATGTTGTTTTCCGGAATATAATTATGTATTTTTCTATAAATTTAAATGGTACAGCTCATTTTTCAGCGCGTTTGAAAGTATATTTAATATCTTCAGACCTGTGTATACAGGGTGTTGGGTGTTAGGTGGTTCGAAATAAATACATATATTGAATACTAAATAGTACATCGACTGTAGTATATCTGGTCAACTGCTCACCTCAATAATGCTATCATTATAGTAGTATAGTAGTCACAGTATTATAAATATTTATAGTATTAATTTTAGTATTTCTGAAGTTTTTGTCTCTTGATTGTTTGTATATGTCCTTAGTTAGGTACTTTTAATTATCATTATTTTAACTTGTAATGAAATGTATTTTAATTTTAATTGCCAATTTCTTATGGATATTTTCATGGACATCAACAGCTTTATTCATCTCCTCACTAATTATATATTTATTATATTTATTATATTTATTATATTTATTATATTTATTATATTTATTATATTTATTATATTTATTATATTTATTATATTTATTATATTTATTATATTTATTATATTTATTATATTTATTATATTTATTATATTTATTATATTTATTATATTTATTATGTTTATTATATTTATTATATTTATTATTCATATATTTTGTTGAATAAAGGTTATTATTATTATTATATAGATAAAAATATATCGGGGAATTCAGTCACTTGGACTTCAAAAATGGAAACTACTTTATCGCTATGTTATAAACTGCATGCCTTTTGTCGCTGTTCTTTCAATTTTTGGTTTCCAATACCTATCTATATTTTTCATACTCAATATAAGTTCATTTATATCGGGTCTTCAACAATGATTGAACACCACGTGACCATATTCGTATGCAACCAACAATACATTTTTGTTATCATATTTATTCAGGTAATATTATCATATATGTCATATTTGTCATTCATTACTAATTACTATAGTTTCCAGTGTTTACTTTCTATCGTTCACGTCCATCGCAATTTGAATGACCCGTTAACTTGCCAACTGTCCTAGCAGCCAATAGCTTGCCTTGTTTACAGCAATTAAAAACGGGAAAGTTGAATTGAGAATCTATCATCAATATTCTAGGGTTTTCGAAATTTCATTTTACTCGATTTTTTGGGATTGTCTCTCCTCGTTTCTATAAAATAAAAATATGCGTATTATTTCAATATATTTGTAGTGGGACAAATCATCTGATTTGTCCCAAAATGTCACTACGTTTAAAAATTGTTTCTATCAGAGAGCCTAAAAGAAAAATCCAGACAGTATTTGTCGAAATTTATACTGCACAGCTGCGTAGCCCTAGTACCCAGTAGCGTTTTGTTGTCTTTTCTCCCGTGTTTGTTGATAGTTTATATGGTTGTTATCATTTCATTGTTCTTGCATCCGATTATTTCACTCACAATTTGCGAAAAACAGTTTTTATCAAAACTACATCTTCAATTCATTGTTGAGGAAAGTTAAGACCAATAATTAACCTCTTGTTTTTATTGTTCATGTCCTTATTTTCCTTTCAGGATTATCAACATGGTTATTTCTGGTGAAATGGATGTCTTCTTACTAATGGCACATTTCAGAAGAGGTACTCGTAATCCTGATGTAACGTTGATGTATTCCCTTCGAAGCTGCCGGCAACAATTTCATGATGCATTTCCGAATGCAAATATCCCATATGATATATTTTCCAATCACAGACTGCATATTATACAGCATTTTGAAACAAAACACTGTATCTGCAAAGAAACATCATCAGGTAGACCAACTCTTCTTTCTGAAAGTGTTCTTCATGTGTTCAGTTCCTTGAACAATATTATGATAGGCGCATCATGAGCCAACAGGTTTGACCACCAAGATCTCCTGATCTCACCCCACCAGATTTTTTCTTATTCGGACATCTCAAGGACAATATCTTTATGAATCCATTACATGATTTCAATGAACTCCAAGAAGCCATCAAACGAGAAAGCCAAGGTATAACTGAGGATCAACTCAGACATGTGTTTGAAAATCTAAAAAGAAGAGTGACTGTCTGTTTACAAAATAATGAAGGACATTTTCAACATCTCTTGTAAACCTTGTAGTAGAGATGATCATGATAAATAATTTCGAATTCATGATTTTGAGTGAGTTAAGAGTTGACTTTTTTATAATTTCGAATCTAACAGGGATTGTGTTGATTCAATTCTAGGATAAATAGAATAAATGCAGGTCATTTTCAACATCTCTTATGAATAATGTCTGAGAGTTGATATTTTTTATGACTTCAAATTCAACATGATTGTGTGTGTGTTACAGTTGACATAATTTTTATAATTCTGCTGTATCCAATATGATTGTGTTTCATTTAATTCTAGAATATATGTATAATGGAGAGCATTTTGATTGCGTTTGTTATCATAAAAATGAATTTTGTTTATAATTTCGACTTCAAGATGAATGTGTTTATTGAATTCTATAATATATATCTATAATATGTGAGTAGGTGTACTTGAATTGAACTTTCGTCCTACTTCTCTATAATTTTGATTTCCATAAAAATTTCATATTTTACATACGTTTTGTATTTCTGAACTTGCTAAAGTTTATAGTTATCTCTGTTCATGGCATGATGTAAACAGAGAAAGTCATAGAAAAAAATCAAGTTCAGCAGGTAGAGCAAGAGCACAAACGAATAGATCTTTTTTTTCAAGAACTTTATTCAGATAGTGCTACAAAAAAAAAATATAATATATAGATATACAGATATGTTAAATGAATGTTAAATATTAATGCAGTATCTGACAAAGGTTTATCCAAAGCAGCATCTAATGCTGGTCTCGGAAAACTTACTAAAAAAACAATTGCAACATATACAATTACAATTCGAAATTGATTATATATGTATATCAACTATAATATCATAGGATGCGGAAACAGTATGTACCTACCTATCTAATCACAACTCTCCCTAATGTTTACAATATACCTACAACCTACATTGCTCAACTTAAAATTATGTGGGTCTCTCATTCAGTTTATGAGTATAGAAATTTTTTATCTGATTCTTAAAAATAGTAACATTTGGGCTATCTGTTATTTCTTTGGGAAGAGTATTGTAAGTCTTCATGCACTGACTGATGGGGTTGTTTAGGCCCATATTGGTACGCACAGGTTCTAAGAAGATATTATTTTGTGTTCGGGTATTGTGATCATGTAGCTGATTAACAAAAGTAAAGTTGGTATTACATTTAAGTTCATTTCTTATAACCTTATATGCAAATTTCCCTTGCTCAATTTTCAAGTTGTCTTGAATTGGTAGGATTTGAGTTTCTTTGTATATTGCATCTGTTGATGTTCTATAATTTAACCTGAATAAGATTTTGATAACTTTATTTTGAAGAACTTTAATTCTATTGAAAAGTGTTATTCCACATGTACCCCATATTGGAATTAAATATGTAAATATTGATAAGAAATATGCACTGTAGATTTGGCGTAATGAAGATGGGCTTAGGTAGTCTCTGCAGCGATATAGGGCACCTATCATAGGTACTACTTTTTTTTCTATGTGGTTAATATGATTACACCAATTTAGGTTTTCATCAACTACTAATCCTAGATATTTAACATCATGAACTCGAGATATTTCTTCTCCTCCTATCTCCACTGTGAGATTTTGTACATTTTTGTTTTTCTGTGTGAAAATTATATATGTTGTCTTTTTAGTGTTGAGTTGAAGTTTATTATTTTTAAGCCACTCATAATAGCGTGCGAGATCTGTGCTTATCATTGTTTTTAGTAGTTCAATCTCCTTATCTTTATATACAAGAACGGTGTCGTCTGCAAATTTGAAATATCTACAGTTAAGCTTAGCATTTTTTAAGGATAGTACATGTAGTGTATATAATAGAGGCCCAAGGACAGACCCTTGAGGCACACCTGCTGTTGTGTTTTCGGTTTCACTAGATTGTTCATTAACTATTGTAAATTGGTTTCGATTTATCAGATATGTTTTGATCAACGAGAGAGCATTTCCCCTTATTCCCATTTTTTCAATCTTACTAAGTAATATATCAAAATCTACTACGTCAAACGCTTTTCGCAAGTCAACAAATACTGCAAGAACGAAGTATTTTTCATCCAGCGAGGAAGCAACATAGTTAACGAAATCCATAGTTGCACTCAAAGTATTGCTATTTTCTTGGAACCCATATTGGTATTCATCAAAATTGACATGCACCGTCATGAAATTGATAATACGTTTTTTCAATATAATCTCGATAACCTTAGATAGTGTGGGGATTACTGAAATTGGCCTGTAATTATCCATAATGTTTTTTGGACCAGTTTTGTGGATAGGTGTGACTTTGCTGATTTTGAGGATATCAGGAAATATACCTTGCTTAAATGATTCATTTATAAGATTAACCAGTATTGGTATAATGTACTCTTTGAGTAGCAGTAGATCTTTCGTATTTATATTGTCATAACCAGGTGCTGATTTTTTATTTAGCTTGTCAAGTGCTTCCTGAACTATTAAGAAACTTGGTAGGAGGTCCAACTTCGCCATATTTTGCAGATTTACAGTAAAGTCTTGGATGTCAATTCATCAACTGGTATAATATTTCAATATGTTGCAACATTTGCGTTATCGCAATCACCGTGAGAAGCCGGCATGATGCTTTTAGTAAAGGTAGAAAAATCATTTTGGTTTGTGAAATATTTTATGAAACTGAGGAAGGTATACTTTTTCTTTCACAATTTAAACTCACAAAAAGCCACGAAGAAAAATCGTTATAGCAGGGTGCTATTTCTGTTTCAACTTTGTTTAAATTTTCATTGAAATTACAACTCTGCTTTGACTTTGTTTAGGACGTCTATGTTTTATTTTGATAGCAGCTGTTAATTTCCAGTTATTCATTTACCAACTGTGTAGTGTTGGTTGCAAACGTATTTTGGTCACGTGGTCATGCATGTCAATGCATGTACATATTCCATATTCAATATTGTTTTCTAGCCTTGAAGAAGAAAATAAAAGTTTTCGAAAGCTTGGCTTAGCTATGAAGTAGTTTCCATGTTTGAAACCCAAGTGACATTTGATCTAGAAAATTGAACAAGAAATGAAAATAAAAATAGTACGCCCCTTCAGGGCTATTGAAATCCTAGTGACTTTGCCGTACACTGATGACTATGACATAAGAATTGATATCCCCTACCATTTCCCGACCTCATATCGGCTGTGATTTATTTTTCTTTCAATATTTGTTATATTCTCTTCCATTTCCAATGGGTTCCATCCGACTATAATTTTATTTTCACTTTTCACCACTTTCAAAGGCTTCAGCACTGGTCTATAATTGCTACCTATTTTCAACTTATTTTATTGGGCTCTATCTTGGCCCTCACTAGTCTGACGACATTGCCTTACGACCCACTAGACATTGCCCAAAATCATAAAATACCTTCTTCAATCTAGTTTTCTCACTGACTGTGTCTAGTATTTCTGTTGAGCTTTAGAGCTAGTATGTGATGGAATGCTTGACGAGTGAGTCGAATATTTTCTATCCAAATGTTGGCTATCTGAAAGTTCTCTTCAAACCATTGTAGTAGGTAATGTAATTTTCCTTTCCCCATGGTTTTGATATAAGTACCTTTTTCTCGTTCTTAAGGTTCCCAATGCAGCGTTTTTGCTTTTTTATTATTTTGGTTAATTGTCCAATGAAATAATTTTGCATTGTCCCTTTAATTGAACCTTGCATAAAAAAATCATGACAATATCTGAGAAAACTGAGAATATGGGTGAACTAATGTTAAGATATACTGCTAATTGCTGCTACCAGATAAATCATTGAGATTAAGAAAATAACACAGGGAAAATCAGATGATTGTTTAATACTTCTTAATGCCTTGTGTTGAAAGTGTTGATGATAAATAGAAACGTTTCCAGAACATAACCTCAACTCAACGCTAGAAGCCCACATAAATGATGATACATAGAAACGTTTCCAAAACAGTTCATCGCGTCAAATATTATCTAAATTCAGCGTCACCTATCAGAGTGAATGACGAAATGCAAAAACGATCCGCCCTGAATATTTGAAACAAAACAAATGTGCTGAATCGTCGAGGCACGTCTGTTTACTTCAGAGGTGGAGACTTTATTAACATACCATAACCGTAAATTCCCTCTTCCATTAATTCCCACCACCACATTTTCATAACCGAAAGGTAAGCTTGAAAATCAACCAAATACACACTCATTTGTCCGAAGAACAATTAAATGAATCTAAGCAACTGAATATACTACCAATTTAGGATTGATAAATTATTAGTAGAATTGAAGAAACTAAGCTCACCTGTTCCTCTCACTCAAAAGTGATATATGACAATTCCATCCACTCTCTAATCCCATTTTTTCATTGAACACTCTCGATCTCAACTCATTTTCTTTACTGAAGTGGACGAATCTAATGCAGGCCCTTTCTAATTGTTCAATCAAATGCACCTATATAATTCAATATTGAAATGATAAGTTACGAAGAAAATAAACTGACCAGATTATTGTATCAATAAACTGAATCAAGAATGATCATTTCTGAACTGAATCAGATGTATATGTTATTATTTCTTCAATTTTATTAACAATTGATTATAGCTGCATATACAGAATGTGTAAGGAATGTGAAGGGTTGAAATAAAAGTTAACCTCAGAAATGTTACAAAGAACGTTGAATAAACTATCAACATCGAGAATTGACCAGAGTGGAAATGCTGACACTGCAAACAATTATGAGAATGTCACTAGGGGAAAATAACTGAAATATATTGATCTGTAGTACTCACTATATCTGTCATCGCTTGATACTGCATTGTCACCATTCCAATGAAGATCTGATTACACTGCATTTGAAAACAGCTTTCAGCATCCGACACATTGATCATGGCATTATCATTAAAGAGAAGGGAATCTGAAAATTATATATTACTGATGTAATGTGATGCACAATGGAGCATAATAATTACTCAGAGAATACCAGGCGTCTGAGCCCTTTTCATACAGCCAATATCCCAACTATATAGCTTAGAAAAAAATAAAGAATGAACATAATCTGAAACTGAATGGCCTGAAGACTGTACTTTCAAATTCAAACTCCGTCAAACTCCAATTTCAAATATCCAAATGGAACACCGTATATTTTTCTCGAGATTTCGGCATCAACATACTAGACATACAACCCGACAATCTCATCCGAATATTGCTCTCCTGAAAACTCTTGCTTAAAGCACAAAAGGACCCAAACTGTCATTCATGAGATCCACTTGAGTGTTCGGAATCATGAGTAAGCGGGAATAAGATAACCGGTCATAATGCGCACGCTCCATGGGATCCCGTTCCTTATCGTAAATTGATGAGCTTTTGTATCATGAAATTATGTCGGTGAATTTTAGAGGTTCGATTGATTAACGAAGGGTATTATAATATCATGACATGATGTCAAACTTATGGATGAGCTTTTGTCTCAAGAAATTAGTGGTCTGAATAGTAGTTTATGTCGGTAGATTTTAGAGGAACGATCGATTGACCTTGGGTATTATAATATTATGACATAACGTCAACCTTATGAATAACAGGGAGGTCCGATAATAATATTATGACATAACGTCAACCTTATGAATGACAGGGAGGTCCGATATTGCTCCCGCGTGGTGACACTAGTATGGTTGGGGACTATAGGTCATCTACATGACATAGGGTGAATGCAAATTATGGAAAGAAGAAGCAAGGTAACGTATTGTGTGTCAATTACATACGTTCTCGAGCAACAAAGGCACATTACAACGTTAAAGCATCTCAATATCAATTTCCAATTGAGTTTCGTAAACAAATATCGTTACTGCGAATAAATGAACCAATTATGACAGAATACATGACCTCCAACCTTACCACTACCATCTGCTTCGACCATTACAGATTATCTGCTATTAGTCAAATTCAACATGTGTATAAAGCTGATATGAGATTGGAAAAAGTACACGAAAACTGCTTGAAATGTTTTAAATTGTTCTGAAGGTTCCAACTCAGTAATTAAACATTTTCAAATCGAAGATGTGACATGTGAAAATAACAAGTGAACATCATTGAATGTGCCCCAGAAATTACGATCTAAAAACAGTGTGCTCGTTCACAATGTTCACCATTTACGGATAACCACTAATGGGCTCAAATTTCAAAAAGTATACTCCTACGACCCCGAAACTAGTGACGGCTTCTCAGTTGAAATCAATCAAACACCTGCATGGATTTTTATCATTCTAAAATAATTGGTGTTTGGACGAAATTAATTTGTTTTTTACCGTCTAGTTTAGAAGGATGAAAATCGGTATGTTTGAAGTGATCCTCAAAAATAAATGTAGTTCCTTCCTCCAAAAAACCCTCGATCAATCATTTAAAAAATTATCAGATTCATTTTCTCAGATGGAATATTTTTGTAAGTTTTGGTGAGAAAAAATGTCCTAATAGTACTTTTTGAAATTTGATACATAAAAGTGGTCGGAGTTGTTCACGATTACTGGCTAAAAATGAGATCACCAACTTCTTGAATGTCCATTTCAAATATCTGCAATACTTACAATAAAAAATAGTTCATCAAGTTCGATAAAAAATGAAGGTTTCACAGGAGTGGTAGATCCTTGAACACGGATAAAGAATGCCATTTGTTGGGAGTGATTTCTCAGGGGTAGTTGAATTCGAATTTGAAGTCGACAGTACATACTTGGAGGTGTTTTAGTTCAATTCACGTTATTTTAATTTTTTCATAATTGCGATGCCTACTGGCTATATGAAATGGCTCCGGTATACTCGGTATACTAAAAACACTGATGTCACAGTCAAATAATGATATCACTAATGGTCAAGTTGACTGCTAATTTATCACAATAAAATATAAATAATAGTAAATGGTTTTTTGGGTTATGTTATTTCCCACAGTCTCATCCGTCTCTTCCCGTTGTTGTGGAACTTTTCTCATAACAGATTTAGATTAGTTGAGTGTAATATGTTTTAAATATTCTATTCTAATTCATGCACAGAAGCAGGGTGCGCATGTCTGATTAAATAGCCTTATCAAACGAGGAGCAGAAAACAAGAAGTTAATATTTTAATTGCCTGAAATGTTTTCCAAATACCCTGGTCGCACTGGTTAACTCCTATATAACTGCGAGTGTAACTTCCTTCAAACAAGTTTACCAACGTTTTCAATTGCGATTTTTTTTATGAACGGGACGTTTTTTACGTGCAGCTCGAAAAACCGTCAATTTGATGAAAATTAAAAACGGATGATCAAATACGTTTATGAAATAATTAGATAACAAACATGACAAACTGTTTGCCCAAAGAAACTATTGATCTCTTCACAATTTCAGTTTGTCGAACTGAAAATATGACTCACAAGGGTTGTAGGACAATTTGACTACGTGATTTTCGGAATATTGTCACGAATAGGGTTATTTTCCTTAATTTCATTTAAATTCATGAAGGGTTCGAAGTCATTGAACGGTCACGTCTTTGTTTATTAATTCCAAAATTTTCGAATCGTAAACGAACTTTTTTTCCATATTAGTTGAACATAAACACAGGCGTGACATTGACATCAACGAACCTGGACTATCGACCTGATTTCCTTATTGTTACGTTTCCGAAAATATAGACAACTATTTAGAAGACGTAAGGAAACGGGTTCGACAGTTCCAATACCAGTTCGACTGCGAGTTGGACTGCCAGTTCGACTGACAGTTCGAGTTCAAACTCGGTCTTTCCATGAACACGAGTTAGGAAAGTCTGAATTATATCCATAGTGAGTTTGTAAAGTTGCCACTGTGCCCGAACCATCGGAGTTCGGGCAGAACAGAAGATGCCCTTCCTCAGGCTCCCAGAAAAATTCAGTAGATTTGTACATATTTGTACCTAACCTAACCTGACCTGAAATAACCTGCTGGTTTGTAGAAAATTTCATTTTGACAACTTTCGGCTGAATTTTGAATGAAGATGTGCCGAGAGACAAAAATTCCATAATGTATTGTCACCGTAATTATGAACACCTGCCAAATTTCAAGTTAATCAGAGTTATGGAATTTTTGTTGAAATTAGAAAAAAATGGCTGCTCCAAGATGGCGGACAAGCTTTGGTCCGATTCCATTCAAAATTAGTAAGTGGGAGTTTTTGAGGTCGGAGATCATGATTTTTTTGTTAAGATTTATAAATTCAAGATGGCAGCTTCCAAATGATTTTTTGTTTTTGTATGAATGACGATAACTCCGTTGTTATCAACACAAAACTATTACTGCGACATATCATCTGTAAGAGAAAAAAAAGTTATTTGTAACTAAATCATAGTGAGCTATGACCCACATTTGAAAAACTGAAGTTGGTGCTGATATCTCAAATTCTAGAAGAGTTGGCATAAATTTCATATTTTTTTCGAGATCACTTTGAAGAACTGCCATGAAAATGTGAAATTCCTATTAGAATATTTTCATAAATAAAGAAGTTACGGAGGAGACATGAAAATGATCAAAATCTGTTTTTTGCGTATAAAACAAAAACGAATAGATTTTATCAACATATTTTTTCACATTATAGTTGGCCTTGACAAACTCCACATTTGGTGTCATTTAACCGACCTCGTATCTCTCACAGTTAAAAAGATACCCATGGTGAGCATGGTAAGTGGGACACACTGTATAAGCTTTCACTGAATGCGTAGTAAAAAACTACCCGATTGTGAAAGTTTTCTAAAATGAAAATGTTGGTACACTCATCAAAACCAAGCCAGATACGGAGTTATAGATAAGTGGTTATCATTTTTGAAGAGGGGTGCTATCCCATACGTTATTACTTGACATTTTACTACCGAGTAAAGAATAATTTCTGGGTGATCAAAGGTCATGCCTTATTATAAGCTATTTAATCATCTTTCTTTTGGGCTCAATGATCTTTGAATTATTAATTGAACAAGAGATAACTAAAATAAAGCTCACCTGTGCTGAAGAACTGTGAACAAGACTTTATATTAGGATCAAGTACACTTTTACACTCCCAATGCATGGGTGTTGGACTTCTTTGATTCATATACAAGTGCCGTGAATCACTTGGCAGTTCCAAATAGACTTCACCTAATTTATTTTGAATCATCTTTGATAGTGGCCTTAAAAATTTCAAATTTCAAAACTATTACAATTCATGATTACTAAAAAATATCTCGTAAGTTTTAATTTGATTGGAATGCTTGTACTGTTTGGTATAAAATACAAAATATAAGGAAACATCTGGACTATTCCTTAGATTAGACAAAGTTCCCACATTACCTCATTATTTCAACACATTTATAAGTATTTGAAATGAATAATGCAGAATTTTTAACAATATTGATGTTTGGCTGATGAACTCAATAAAATAGTTTCACATTTTTATGGATAAGTGATTTCTGGTCATAATATAGAATTTCTACAAATGATTGTGAAATCGCTGCAATATAAATTACCTCCACCATGGAATCATGAGTTTCTCATACTGAGGTATACAAAAATTACCTTGGCCAAAGGTAGTCATTTGTAGAAGATACATATTCAAAAAATAACTGCAGTAACAATCGTAGATAGAAAAAGATATATGTTTTTTTTATTTTCATTCAAAATTAATATATTACAATCATGTGATTGTTTTCCTGAATCACTAATTTGCATTTTGAAGAAACTAACTCCTAATCAACATAAATGATCTTGGTATTGGAGTTCCAGCAATTTGATTGCTTCAAGAACCATAATTGGTGAATTGTTGTATTAATTTGAGGGAAATGTGTAGTGAACTTCAGGAATAGGGTGAATTCACAAGGTATTAACATTATTAGAACACATTTTTCAGTCGAGATCTATTGATCTAGATATGAATATTGAAATTTGTAAATTTTGCAAAGTAATGTTTATAACTAATGAAAAATCAATGATTCCTTCAACATGAATTTCCATTACCTGTAGGCAAACGCAGTACAGTAGGCTGTCAAACTACTCCTCTGATAAAAATCTTGTATTCTCTTCCTATCAGATATTGTTAATGGTACAAGATCACGTCCATCCCAATATTCTACGCAAGAATCTAAGATAAGATCAGCTGTTCCTTCAGATAATAATTGAGTATTTCCAGTAGATAGTTCCTTCACAACAACCGCGAAAATATGAGGAAATGGAAATTTCAATTTTGTGGATAGTTGCAAAGATCGGGCATACTTATTATCTTTTCTAACCATTTCAGGTTGCTAAAACGGAGTATCAACATTACTAACTAGTTACATCACATGGAAATATTCATTTATGTAATTACCAAATGCCTGAATGATGATATATGTTCTTCTAGACTGAATATTTTTTGTGCATGATCTACAAAACCGATTTCTTTAGCCAGTTCACAGAGACACCTCCTGTTCATAACAGGAACCGAATTTTCATTGTAAACTGCCTCACATGTTATATGGGAACAGAAAGCTGTGTAGTTTTCCTGCAAAAAAAAATACTACATTCACAAGACAGCATTTCACCAATTCATTGGAATATTTTCCATTTTTTTTTCAGAGGTTGCCTATTAATTGAATAAAACTCATTATTTTAAATATATTTTGACGCCCTGTATCTTGAAACCCTGTATACGATACAGGGTGTACGGACGAGCAGTGACAGTCAGACACAACTAAGTGAGGACAGACAGTACTGATAGCAACATTAGGCTGGACTGAAAATTTAGGGAAATTAAAAGCAAATATATTTTTACATACTCCTAGGTATGTCAGAGTCATATTTAAATTTCCATATGTATTTTCAGCTGAATTTCCATATGTTATAAAATATGTTTCTGACTTTGCATAGGCTAATATATCATAATGTTGCTGCAAACATTTTTTTTAAATACTCACCAACAAAGGCATATAAATCAAAGAAGTGTAAACAAAACACCTGCCCCGATAGCTGAGCTACTGCGCATACTAGTCACGAGTGGATATGTGAACTGCGATTTTTAGGACATGAAAAGTGCTGACTAAAGCTACTGTTTTCCGTAAGGGTCTATACTGTGCCAATACATAGCTCTATACTACCAACAGTTATCACCTCATCATTTTCAAATAGAAATATTCCGAAAACGGTACACAGTTTAGATTTTTACCATGAATACCTTTTCGGTGTAAAATTGAACGATTTTCAAGTTCACATTAAATTTGGAATATGCTCAATAAGAGTCCAATACAACATATCGTTTGATATCACTATCCGATATGTCGTGCAATCTCCTCGTGAACACAATGTATATTTGTAAACTAACCTGTGTGTCAGTATTGCAGGTGTTCAGAAGGATAGCAAGTCCTAGTGGCTTCAATGATGATATGTATTCCTTCCAGTCTGGGTCATCAAAATATAACTTGAAAGGTTCACTGCTTCTATGTGTGACATCAAGAACTTCGGTAACTGCATTTTTGGGGCTCTCAGGACGAACATTTGGGTACATGGAGTCAAGATCGGTAGTTAAGTCATTTATGTTATCTAAGCTGAAAAAATATAGAATTTGTATTGAAGTTCAGTCTTTCGAAATACAGTTTGTATATGGAATGTTTCCAAGAATGTATGTCGATACTCTCAACTATTGACTTGAATTACATGTATTCACTGTCATCCCTGTTAAAGATCTGTGCAATTCATATGACGACAGTAATTTACAAACAACGTAATTTAGTGGAGTGTATTAATATTAGTGAACAACAAGAAAAACTCAAAGTCGTCTCCACAGTTACTTTTTATCGTTGATCATCCCTCTCTACTTCAAGTATGGACTACTTCAGAAGGGTATTAGTAAAAGATAGTGCATCGGTCGAATTAGAAGACGTTTATGTTTTTGAGGCTGAAAACAAAATATGACCGAAAACCGGAAAATACTACTCTCTATCTAAATATAATACTTTCCTTTTTGAACAGTTAATGAATGAAATTCGATGCGTTCAATTGTCCCTTCCTGGCTAATACCACATAATTCCATATTCTTCTGACTTCATCCCACGCATGATCGATTCTGTTAATGATGTGTCGAAAGATTGTTTTAAAGGAAAGTTTAGTTTTCGTTGTTAATCATTTTTGCACCGAGAGAAGAAGATTCAAGTACACACTTTGTTTGACAAGCGAACTTTGCGTTTGCGAAGCGAAGCGTTATCCGAATGAAACATGCTATTTTTTCTGCAACCGAAAGAATCGGTAATCGGTAATGTTTGGAGATATGACGTATTATGGTGGGCGTGGTTTGTGCTAGCATGCAGTATATTTAGTAAAATCGCATCCCGTACTCTACCTTTATATCTAAGAAGTGATTAATCGAAAAAAAAATACTGTGGATGCATTTATAAATCAGGTTCATTCAATTTTCAAGGATGTTTGATTTGTAGTTTCAAAATAAATATTACAAATTGACCATGTGATTTTTGTTTGAGTTTCTTGTTGAATATAATGAATAATAATCTATGTTGTTTATTCTTGATGACCTAGTACATCCTTTTTAGTTCCTAGGAGTCAAAGTGTTGCCTAGCAACATACCTATTTTTATGTCAGTAATAGAAACGTCAACTTCAAGAGCAAATTTTGGAATTTAAATTTACGATTTCTGAGTCGTTTGCAGAAGAATGTATTATCAACAGTATTATCACGAAGTTCTGAATATTCGAGAAAATTCTGACGCTTCGTTGTTTACTAAATTGTGAACGAGTGGTATTGATGTTCAGAACAGAATGGTATTTTCATCTATACTAATATTATGAAGGGAAAAGATTTTTTTTGTTTGTCACCTGTTCAAGTGTGCCGAGGATAGGCATGATGCATTATATTTTGCAGTTATCTCGGTCAAGTCTTCTTGGGAGAACAAAACACTCACTTAGGATATGACAGTGACATAAGCTTCAAGAGCAGAAGGTAAAATTGTCTTGATTTTCGTTAAATTTTAGTTTAATTTTCCGTCAAAATTATGTATACTCAAAGTGAAAAAGTGGATATGTTGTTATTGTTTGGAGAATGTCACAGAAATTCAAGGAATGCTGCTGAGTTGTATGCTCAGAGATATCCCAATCGGCAACATCCATTACATCAGTATTTTCGGTATGTTGAGAGAAACAATTGAACGAGCTGAAATGTGTCTTCAACAAGGAGGCATGCACTTTGAAAATTTACTATAGTGAAAATTTCAAGAAATTAGGAGATTGAAAAAAATGTAAGGGCATCGCTGAAGTTATTGTTAATTTCGTTAAATTTGTTGATCCAATCGCAAATAAATTAGTATCGTTAGATTCGTCAAAATATCCTGTTTTCGGGAAGTGCTTACAAAAGTAAATGAATTATTATCCATGGCACACTTGACAAAAAATAAATTATCATGAAGTATTTTCGTCAGTAATATTTAATTCATGTTCTTATTTGTAATCCAATCGCAAATAAATTAGTATCGTTAGATTCGTCAAAATATCCTTCTTTCGGAAAGTGCTTGTCAAAAAATGGTCGCCATTTGAAAAATAATAGTTAGACACGAAAATGTACTTTTGCCAACTTGTCTTATTAATTTTCTGATATCACCTGAGGACCTTAGAAAAAATTAAGTAGACATAAAAACTTTCGGAAATGTCACATTCTCATCTAGAATTGTCTCAGAAAACCAAAAATGTTACAATATACAGGGTGTTCTATTAAAAAATTTTGAACCGGAGCCATTTCCGGTGAAACCGGAGCCATTTCCGGTGAAACCGGAAGTGACCGGGAAGTGAAAAATATGTGGAAACTCTCCTCTTCACATAACATTTACCTATACCAAATCTCATTTTGATACACCTAATGGTCTAGAAGTTATGACTTGTCTAATAGATTCGTTGACACCCGGTATACATATATTATATTATTTACTGAAACATGCTTTGTCAATAAGGTTGATATCTTCGACAATGAAGTATATTTTCGATTGATTGTTTTCGCGATAATGCAAGTTGTCTGGCTTGTGATTGGTCTGAAGATTAGTGAAACGTGAACGAAAGCTTACCTTGATGAGTGGGATACGTTACTTTGATTATGCAGAAAGAAAACTTTCTCAGCTGTAGGGTTGGGCCATGATAATATACCCTTCTTATCAACACATCCCAATGCCTGAAATTACATCACTTTACTGAGAATTATTTGTTACCATACATTGATATCGTGGTAACGATCTAGTACTAATACTAGTGGAAGGAGAAGATGGTGTGCTCGACTGAAATCTAAAACTCGTCTTGTCCTGCGCACGACGTCAACTGAGATTGTCATTGTCATTTTTTGGTTTTCTTGATTGATGTCCCGAAATTCAAATATTGGGTGCGAAAATTGAATAAAATAATGGTTTAAGTGCACTTATCATGCGATGGTTTTTTTTTTGAGAACTTTTTTGATACTCACGTATTTACGCCTGAAAAACACGAATTTCACAATGAAAATATGAACAAACCGCTATTTAACGCGATATTTTACAAAAAAATTCGAAATTTCACCTTCTTTGCCACCCATCTTGGATATTCATTCACAACTACTTGTCCTTCTTTTTCCATCACTGAATAATTTATATACTCACGTTTTACTTCAAGAACACATTTTATTTCGTATTTATTTGGAATTTTTTCATATTCTAGTCAGGTAAACAATCACACCAAGACACCAGCTGCCGGTCATTCTATTATCAAATCTAGTCATAGGTACCATACAAATACGAGATGTCAAATAAAGGTCAAATGTCGAAAAAAATTGCAAGGAACCAAACTATTGTTTATCTCATTTGCGTAATATGAAAAAATTCCAAATAAACCATACTCCTTGTTGATTTTTAGAAAACAGAAGGTGTTATCGAAGTACAACGTGTAGTAGTAGTAGTATTGTGGGGAGGCTGTAGCCAGACAAGTAGGCCCCCATGGGCCCTTTTTGCCAACCCCTGCTCTCTACATATCTACACATTCCTCTTTTAGTTGTCCTTTTCGAACCTTCCCGTCCTTCTGATGAAGGTCAGGATGTCCGTCCACTCTAATTCGGCCAAATCTTCCTGTTGTAGTTTATCTACTCCAAAGATTTCGAATCTCATCCTTCCACACGCCTCACACTCCCCGATGAAGTGAAGTGATGTCTCCTCATCTTCTCCGCATTCACGGCAAGTGGGACTATCTTCCACACCTATGAGTGATAGGTGTCTGCGTGACCTGTTGTGCCCTGTCAGTACCCCTATAAGAAGGCGCAGGACTTGGCGATCCCTGCCCAGTAACCAAGCCGTCTTTGGCTTGCTTGGACCGGCCACCAGGTCTCTCGATTGCCTGAAGCCGCCTATACGCCTCCCATATCCTTCTAGTGCCTCGTCCTCCCATTTGTTAAAGGCAGACGAAGTTTGGCTTCTTGTTATGCCCAGTGCCGGCTCCGGTCCCCAGAACGGTGTCGCGGATCCGATTCTAGCCAGCTCGTCGGCCACCTCGTTCCCGGGCACCCCCTGTGACCCAGAACCCATACTAGTTCGGCTTCCTTCTGTTCAGCTAGTTTCTCAAGAGCATCGCCACATTCCTGCACCAAAGCTGAGCTTGGTTTAGGATGGCAGATAGCCCTGAGAGCCGCCTGACTATCCGAGCAGATGTGAATCTTCTGCTCTGGTCCCTCTTTCACCTCTCGCCTCTCCGCTACTGCCAGAATGGCAAAGACCTCAGCCTGGAAAACTGTGGTATACTTTCCAAGAGCGTAGCTCTTCTCCTTCTTCTCCCTTATGCCTATTCCTTCTAGGTAAATTCCTGCACCTGAGTTCTGTTTGTCAGTTAGGCGCGATCCGTCCGTATAACATACTAGACTCCCTGGGCGGAATTCAACTCTGTTGTCTTCCCATTGTTCCATGCTTGGAATAGTAAGGGTGAACCTGCTATTCCATCTCAGCCTATTTTGAGCGTTCTTTACTCTCAGGGTGGAGATAGGGATCTCCTGCTCCACCCATGTCGCTATTTCCGCGTGACCTGTCACTGCTCCTCCGTTAGCCCAACTCCCGCATCCTCAGATAGGCCGCCATTTCTTCCCTACAACGTGAGTATATAAAGTGTTCAGTGGTAGAAAACGAAGGACAAGTACTTGTAAATGAATATCCAAAATGGGTGAAAAAAGAAGGTGAAATTTCAAACTTTTTCGTAAAATATCTCGATAAATAGCGTTTTGTTCACATTTCCATTGTGAAATTCGGTGGTTTTCTGACGAAAATACGTACGCACCAAAAATTACTTCTTTTCGAGGCGTAAAGTGTTTTTACTACCAAGAGAGTTTTCGTAATTTTATTAACCACTAGTCAATAAAGACATAGCCATATCTGTTATAATTAACCCTAGTTCACTGTTCTGATCAGATATTCGCAGGACTGGAACTGAAACAGAATTTGTTAAACATCCAAATATTTTTCCCTTTCTTTCTTTGGTTCTGTCATGGTTAATAATACCAGTAATTTTAAATTTTCTTTCAAAACCGCCAATACTCTACTCTCTCAATTCTGTTTTTCCTAACCATATTATCAATGACAAACACTCTTTTGATCCCAACTCTAACATAGAAATTTTACATATCTGTGACAAGGGAAAAAACTTAACCTTCTTGAAACTCTGGAAATTAATAAAGCTGTCAAAAACTCTGACCTCAACTGCCTCAATGAACAAACTCAATTCGATAGTCTTAAATTATTCAACTCCTTGTTATTTCAACTACAATTTTGTTCTGTGTTCTATGTCACTTCAAATCAAAACATTCCTTAGTTTTGACTTGACTGGTGTCATTCTGATGTTGTGTTTTGTCCTCAGCGTCATTGTCAACAATTGTCATTCGTCGATTGTCATTTGTGATTAAGTAACCTAATTCAACAAATTCAGGCCCACATTTTGGTTCATTTTAATATTTGATTTATATCACATTTTCTTCGAAAACTAAGCTCTTATAGAGCTGTAATAATGGTTCCCTAACAGTTATTCACCCGCACTATGCGCGGTTAAAAACAAAATTAGTTTTTTTATGTTTGTTTAATAAGTAATCTTTTTCCACCAATAATGGTAGGTACATTTAGATTTCTTAATCAATACTTAAAACTAACATAAGCGTTGTTTCTTCTTACATATTTTCTTTCAATACATTTGCTGATGATGAAGGATTAATCCTTCGAAACATGTCCTTACTTATGTCCATGACCGTTGGTCATTATTAAATTGTTTATGTGGTGGAGTTGTGACTGTAAGTTCTTCAACCCCTCCTGATTCATATCACCTCCACTGTAAGTTATGGATCACCTACATTGGTTAATAATGACAAGATCATATCTGTGATTTTTAAGACAGATCGAGAAATACACTGATTTTTCAATAAACCTCTCTATCTGTCGCTGACTAGCAGCTGTTATTGGTATCAATATTATCCCAGATGACGTCAGATAAAGTGCGCATCGGCACACCATCTTCTCCTTCAACTATGGTACTAGTCATTAAGTTTTCAAAAAGGTAGAGAATGGGGTAGTAGTATATTCGCCATCCATTGAAGGAGTTCTATTATGGCTAGAAATATGATTGAAAAAGTCTTTACATACAGGATTAGCATATGCCACATATTAGAAGTTTTCCAACTTTCAGTTGAAATAAAAACTTGAGAATGGGCCTTTCAAGTAATTTCTAGAAAAAATATATCATATTTATGGCTCTGGAATTACTTTAAAGCAGTTTTTTGAGATTTTTTTCCATCAATCTATCTTATAAAAAATCACTGAGAACGCCAAATTGAACGAGCGTATATTCATTCCGCCATTTCTTCATTCTAACAAATAATACAGATTCTGTTGGGTAACTCAACTAATAACTACTTTCCTGAAAATTCATGGTATTGAAAATTTGCATTGCATGATTAGTTAGTTGGTTGATTTTTGTTAGGGAATTATTTAAAATTGTAAGTGAAATTTCACTTTGTATTGAATTACATTGCAGATATTCATGGCATTAAGTTTCAAAACCCTTTCATTGAAGTACTTTCAAATTGAGGAACTCACCTATTATGTACCTATCTATACCTATCTACCATACGGAAAGAAACAACTTTTCATTCAATACTGCTTACTTTGTTCTATTGATTTTAGTGCAAGCGTCACTGCCTTCTTGTCAATAATTTTGAGATCAGGTTATGCGGGGAATGAGGTATTTTTAGCCTGCTTCATCTTTTTCTCTTGTACAAATAGTTGCAATAAAATTTTCCGGGAATGAGTGCTTGAGATATAACACTGTTCAATTTGTTGATTATAACAATTATTAGTCCACTAAATTTCAACATAACTAGAACCAAACTAAGTATATAAAAAGTGTCTTACTGTCAGATGCCTGCATCACATTTTATCCTTATTAATCTTGAAACGAATGGAATACTTTGGAGTTCAGAGTAAATTGAATGTGATCAGCAGTGAATTACCAATCAACTAATCACCTACTACATAGTAATTTCGAATCATTGCATTCCTTGCACCATCTTGCACATAGGATCAATTCAAGGATTTTATAGAGATCTGGCAACAGCGGAGTGATTTCCAGCCGTCAGAACTCCAACCAATCAAATTGCAAGAAGACATTGGACATTGACATCACAGCTCAGTAGCGTTTGAATTCACATTTATTGAAATAGCATTTTTAACATTAAATAATTCAATTGTCGTTCGATTTTCTCGACAAATATGTGGTTAGGATAACGTTTTTAACTTCCCTTCATAACATTATAGCGAAAAAGGGTAACATTTTAAGATACTGGAAAGGCCCATTGTTATTCTGTTGTAATCGATCAATTTCAATCTACCTGAAATATTTTTATTCCTCCAGCTATACAAGGTATGCCAAAAGACGGCACTAATTGTCTTATTTTGAGTAAAAACCTACATTTTTATGTACACAGTTCGATTGGTCTTCTAATTCTGGGTTTAGACAACCTATTTTATATCAACTTATCTATCACAGTTTCCGAAAACATTTGTATCCTGCAAACCATTTAAAATTAGAGCACCAAATTTGTGAAATAGTAAGCTACAGGCTAGCTTCTGATGTCCGATTAATAAATCTATTTTGCACCATACGGACACGACAATTTTCAAATTTCGCATTGTAAAATTGCCGAACACTCAACTTTTTCAAATGGCACCCATTTTATTGACACTATATGAAAGAATAATGAATTTGAGGATGAGTATAAGCATTCCATATACCTAACAAAAACCTCCTTCGAGATATTAAATTAAAATCAAGAAATGCTAGAGTGAAATGTATTTTTTCCACCACTAGCTCTAAATCCTACCATTATTTACTCCTTCAGAAGGCGTAAAGTGTGTTTTTACTACCAAGGTAGTTTTCGTCATATTATGAACCACTATTCAATGAAGACCTCTGTTATAATTAACCTGAATTCACTGTTCTGGTGCGATATTCACAGGAATGGCAATCAAATCTAGTAGGTATTCATCAATAACAACTTGTAATATGCTGTCATGGTGACACATTTCAGTTTCACAGAACTATATAATGATTGAAATATATTGCTAGTGGTGAAAAAAATGTAATATACACCTTGGTATTAAAAAATATCATTACAACGGCTGAACCCTCGGGATATTTTTTTGGTCCCTGGGTAATAATGATATTGTTTACTACTACCTTGGTGTATAAATAACTATTTGAAATGAAATTGACAAGAAAGTGAACATAATCAGTATGAGACCAGTTGAAGAATCTCATACCAAAAATCACCTTGGGAATGAGTGAAAGTGTTTTTCTGACATTACTACTCACACTAACTGATCCTAAAACATGGAGAATGTTGGTAGATCTTGTTAAAATTTCGGGTTTTCCCTTCACTATCTTCACAAAGTTTCGAAAAACTTCTTTTTTATTTATATGAATATCAGTATGTTCTTCTGTGATGTTATCTGTGTCTTCCTCTAGCTCAGTATCTTTACTTCCTGATTTGGTTGTGACATCAAAGATAGTTTTGAACCTGAAACAAATTATATCTGATCGCAAATAATAATACTCTTATACGAATTTGTTTGTTGTGAGATATTCAAGAAGAAGATAAAGAAAATGTAAAAACTTCACAAACGATAAGATTTACACAAAATTCTCAATCACACGGCATGTTTCGCTAACACAGTAGCTTCATCAGGTGAAATACTGGTACAATGAACTAAACTAACCTTGGCTTGCCCAACTTTTATATCCTACTTTCCCAACCTGAAGGATTAGAATAACCTGTGGACAGATTCGATATGGGGCTCTACTGAAAGTGGAATATTGAATCCCTTGAAAATTTTACAAAACAGGGCCATAAAAAATATCTACTCCCTACCTCGTCTAACTCCAACCACTGAACTTCAATCTCCAAGAGGTTTTCTCTCAGTAGACAATATCTACTACTTTAAAACCAGCATCTACATTCATGTGATATTAAATAAAAGTAAACACACGATCACACTATTTAGATCAACTCAAGATGTTCATGCACACTCTACAAGAAACTGTACAAATATTTACATCCCATCCATCAGATCCAAATATGGAATGAACTCCATCCATTATAAAGGTATAAAATATTATAATGAATTGCCAGGACAAATAAAAAATCTTCCCTTTCATAAATTCCGAACGGAATTGAAAAAACTGATTCTAGGCAAATAAATAAATAAAAACCAACACTTTCATCCTAATTTCTTTTCTTATTGTTCAGTAATATTAATACATATAAGTTATGGGTACTCTAATTCATATGTCTTCATCATGTGCAATCCATGTACTACTTAACCTGTGTACTATAGTATGTATAATTATCATGTATATTCAACTGTTTTTTTCATCATTATTATTGTTATTGCTATCATCATTATTATTATTATTATTATTATTATTATTATTATTATTATTATTATTAGCACTCTTCAGCTCTCTTTCTTTGTTCTTAGCGTAGAAAAAAATGTATGTTTTTTCTAATTAGAACAAAAAAAATAAAACACTTCAACCTTCATTTTCGGAAAAAAGGCCCAATATCTACATTAAAATGCGGTGTACCGGATTAACTTGAAAGGGTTGGTAGCAAATACATACTATTACCTACTAAGAAAACAAATTCAACAGTGGTGAACTATTGAGGTCTAGTTGATCGTTTAGTGAAATGTCAGAATTTTTGAGTTTGTTGATTTCTAATGAATCAAAATGATTGATTTGCATTCCTTTATTTTCTACGTGTAGAATTTCGAAATTATCATCAAAACTATGGTTTTCTTCTAATATATGGTTGGCGTATGTTGAATTTTTTTTCTTTTTCAAAAAAATCATCGTATGTTCATGAATGCGCTGATTGAACTTACGACCTGTCTGACCGATATATACCTTAGGACAAGATCCACAGTTGAGTTTTTATACCCCTGATTTTTCGAATTTAAAAGTTTTGTCTTGTAACATTATTAAATACACCGACCACTGAGTCAACCGACCCAGGTAACCCGGACCTGCTGAAATCCTAAATAGCAGAGGAAGGCATCACCCTGAATAGTATACGTCGTCGTGGAGACCGCATTATTATTCCCGGGTGATGGAAGTTTTCAGATTCTCCTGTCATCAGTATTATTAGTCATTTTGATTTGTGAATTTTTTTTTGATTATTAAAGTTTCGAATACATCAATTACTTCGTACTACGACCCAAAACATCTCCTTACAACTGGCGCCCAACGTGGGGCCGAAGTATTGCTGTACATCGTTACTCAGTCAGAAGAATTGTCTTGTTAAAGTGACTATTGTACAACGAAGTTTTCATCTCAAGTGTTTGAGTCTGTCCTAAAACTTCCAGTGCCAATCTGAACAAAACTGTACATCCCTTCGTAAGAGACAGAAGTTTTCATCTCAAGTGTTTTGAGTCTGCTTTAAAACTTCCGGTTTCCAGTGCAAATTCAGCCAGAATTGTGCATTCTTTCGATGTACCGATCATCTCAAAAGTGAGTCATCAAGATTTATATAAAATCCATCTCACCAACGAGTGAAACGTTTGTTTTGTTGAGAACAATCTGTTCTGAAGACCTTTGTGACTTTTGTGCATGAAACATTGACTTTTGTGTTGAATCCAGTGTTGGAACTCTCGTCGATACCAGGACTATCCAATATATTCTGGACCACGTTCTTCAGTTTGTATCCAGAGTAATATTCTACAGGATAATACGGTTGAGTATAGTGGGTGACACGAAAATTCAACATACAGGGTGAGTCATATTTCACATTTTGCATGCCCATCGGAATTTCTGAGGATCTCTACCACGAACTGGATATTTTATGAACAGATCAGTATTTTGAGAACATTCAGTGACATTTTGAGACTTTCAAGTGATTTGAACATTATTGACATTCAGTGATCTTTGTATGGAACTAAGATCCGGTCGTTTAACTGAGAATATAGCTGTAACTCGAACTGAAATGACCCCTCCAACTGGAAACGAAATGACTCAGCAAATTGTTATGACCCAAGAGGTTCTTCAAAATTTGTTATCCGGTTTAATTGGACAACAGCAGCCTACTACTGTACATACTGGCAATTTCACTAAGTGTACTGCTCGTTTTGATGGTGCTGAGAAATCAGATGTGAACTCTTTCATTGATTCGATTACGGTATACAAAACATGTGTCAATATAACAAATGAAAACGCTCTAAAAGGTTTTCCCATGCTTCTTGAAGGACTTGCAGCTACTTGGTGGCAAGGTGTGAAGTCTTCAATTCTAGATTTTGATGAAGCAATTATAGCCCTCAAAAATGCTTTTGGTCAACAAAAACCAGCTTATCAAATTTATAAAGATATTTTCTCACGTGAACAAGCAGACAATGAGAAAACTGAGATTTTTGTTAGTCATATCCGTTCACTTTTCGCGCAATTACCTGAAACGCCTGTATTGCCTGAGATAATACAACTTGATATGATCTATGGGTTATTGCATTATAGAATCAGGAAGCGACTCTCTAGAAACGATTTTGATACGTTTGCCAAACTTATAGAAAAAGTTCGAATAGTTGAACTAACTTTTATTGAAAAGAAAGTCACACACCCAGTTCAGACTTTTCCACAAAAACAAAAAATTGAACCGAGTACTCCATCAGGTAGTAGAAAAACTGTTCAATGTACATATTGCAAGAATTATGGTCATAATAGAGAACAATGTAGGAAACTTCAACGTCAACGAAATAATACTCTGAAAGAAGAGGTTAAACAACCAAACCCATTTACCAGCACAACTCAAGAACGAAGTTCTTCAAGTCTGTCAACAGTAATTTCCTGTTATGGTTGTAATAAACCTGGATACATTAAGAGTAATTGTCCCGATTGCCGTACCACTACGACAGCGACAACTAGTAAACCTACCACAAGTACAATGCAAGCGGATTTTTTCTGCCAAACATTTTCTAATGAAACACAGTATCCTTCGTTGGTTCGTGTGCAAATACTAGATTCCAATGGATTTGCATACATAGATACTGGTGCAAAAAGAAGTGTAGCAGGTGCGACTTTGTACAAAATATTGCTGCAAAAGAAAGTTCCTCATACTGAACAAGCATTACTCATGACGCTGGCTGACGGAGTGCAACGTGAAGTTAACACTTCATCATTTGAAGTTGAAATCACTCTCAACCACAAGGTGATTCCAATTACTTTATTAGCCATACCAGAACATGTTAAGAGTAGAACACTCCTTGGACTGGATTTCATTCGACTATCCAATATGGTCTTAGACATGGCAAATGGACAGTGGCATTTTGGGGAAACCCCACATCACACTAACCTCTTCGAAGACGAGGAACAGTACACATTGCCAAATACTGACATTCCAATTTCTAACATTGAATTCCAGGATTTACATCTTCGAGATGATGAAGGTGTCAATTTATCAGAACCCGAAAAACAACAAGTTAATGATTTTCTACGGAATCATCCGAACATATTCTCCAAAAGTGGTGAACCAACTCCATTTATAGAATACTCTATGAAATTAACTTGTGATATACCAATTTCGGTACCACCATATCGTATGTCTGAGAGCAGTAAAGAGAAACTTCGTACAGAACTTGACCAGCTTCTCTCTGATGGTATCGTTGAAGAGTGTGAATCGCCATACGCATCACCTGTCGTTTTAGTGCCAAAAGGTAATGGAGGCACTCGATTATGTGTCAACTATAAATCACTCAACGACATCACAGTATCGGATAAGTACCCCTTACCGAGAATCGACGACCTACTACATACTGCTAAGCGAACTCCTTTTATGAGTACTCTCGATTTACGATCTGGTTATCATCAGATCTCTGTAAGAAAAAGTGACAGAGACAAGACTGCATTCATATGTCCTTTTGGTATATATCGCTACACCCGAATGCCGTTTGGTCTTAAAAACGCTCCGGCATGTTTCCAGAGGCTCATTGACCGATTCAAATCTGGACTGCCTGAAGTTACAATCTTGGATTATCTTGATGATTTAATAATCTTGTCCGAGAGTTTAGAAAAGCACATTCATGACTTACAGCAAACATTTACTCGACTAGAAATGTACAAACTTCGATTGAATCGTCCAAAATGTTCATTTGTACGTTCCACGGTAAAATATTTAGGGCACCTGATAACTCCAGACGGACTGATGCCAGATCCTACCAAGGTATCAGCAATATTGGACAGGGCACCACCTAAAAATGCCAAAGAGGTCATATCTTTTCTACAAACCTGTTCTTGGTTCCGGAGATTCATAAACAGTTTCGCTGACGTCTCAAGACCATTATCATCTCTGACCAAGAAAACCGCCAAGTGGGAGTGGAGCGAGCGACATCAAACTTCTTTTGATACCCTAAAGCAGCTGTTGACATCGAGTCCTATTTTACGACAAGCAGATGCCCGATTGCCATATTCATTGCGGACCGATGCCTCGTCTTACGCGATCGGTGCAGTTCTCCTCCAGGGGGAGGGAAAAGAAGAACGACCCATAGAGTATGCCAGTCGTCTTTTAACCGCTTCAGAGCGAAATTACCATACTACTGAACGAGAAGCCTTGGCAGTGGTATGGGCAGTTGAGAAATTTAGAGGATATTTGGAAGGAGCAGATTTTGTCATCCAGTCAGACCATCAGCCATTGAAATGGTTGATGACCTTGAAATCACCAACTGGACGTTTAGCCAGATGGGCGCTCTCACTCCAAGGGTATAATATGCGTATTGATTATACTCCAGGTAAATTGAATGTCATCGCCGACACCCTTTCAAGACCGCCCATTGACCTCACTGAAGTAGAACTTCAGCAAATTATAATCGACATGCCAACTGATAAAATGGAAGATATCCGAAGTGCACAATTGAGTGATCCGGACGTCAAGAAAATAATTGACTGTTTTGAATCACCTGACCCCTCCGCTACCGACTACAAAAGATGGACGGAAAGAGGATACTTGATGAGTAATGGAATATTATATCGTAATGATCCATTGAACAAACATGACGATCTGCAACAGGTTGTCCCGAAAACAGATATTCAGAAAATACTCGAAGAGTACCATGATTCACCATTAGCAGGACACTATGGAGTCGAGAAAACTATCCAGAAGATCCGAACAAGATTTTATTGGCCTGGCATGGTAAAAACCATAAATGAATATGTATCGAAATGTCTTGAATGCCAACGCTATAAAGTTCGCAATTTGAAACCTTCTGGACTTCTTCAAACTCCTGTCATGCAACAAAGATTCGAAGTAATATCCATAGATTTATTTGGACCGCTCCCTGAAAGTTTGAGTGGTAAAAAATGGATATTCATCGTGGAAGACACTGCAAGCCGTTGGGTAGAGATTTTCCCACTTGAAACAGTTTCTGCCGAAGCATGTGCCCGTACACTAGTCAATGAAGTGATACTCCGTTATGGAACACCCCGCCGAGTAACCAGTGACAATGGAACTCAATTTGTCAGCGAAGTGATGCAGAGTGTTGCTCAAAGCTTTGGATTTAAACAACACCTTATTCCTACTTATCATCCCGAATCCAACTCTGTTGAACGGAAGAACCGGGATATGAAAACTCAACTAGCAATTTTAGTTGGAAATGACCACCGGACATGGGAGGACAAATTACCTGCTATAAGGTTTGCTATGAATACAAATGTCTGTGTGAGCACTGGATATACCGCCGCCTATCTTACCTTTGGGCGCGAATTAAGAACACCTGATGATGTCCGAAGAGATATGCGAGCTATAATTGAGGGAGGAAACTTTGTACCTCAAATTACTCCATATTTAGTTCAATTAGCTAATACTCTACAAAAAGCCAGAGATTCTCATGAAATAGTTCAAGATCGTGCTAAGGTCTATGCAGATCAAAGGAGAAGAGAACATCAAACGTTCAAACCAGGGGACCAGGTCTTACTCGATACCCATTTCCTGAGTAAAGCAAAAGACTCTTACTCCGCAAAATTGGCACCACGAAGAGATGGCCCATATCAAATTGCTAAAGTTATTACCCCTACAACTTATGAAATCGTTTCGATGGAACAACCTGATCAGGTACTAGCAAAATGCCACAGTTCAGCGTTAGCACCCTATAGACCCCACGACGAAGAAGAAGCCGTACCATTGAGGCCATTACGAACACGAGGTCGACCACCTGCAACTCGATCCATAAAGCCTGTAAATGCATCGGAAACTCCGCCAGAGAAGGAAAAAGACGTTAGAACTGACGTATCAGTGTCCGATGAAGAAACCTCCGCAGAAGAGGTAATGAAACTTCCCGAACGAAGAGACGGCCGACCCCGCCGTGAAAAATCCAAGCGAAGATGTCTTTGTTGTCCAGCTACACATCAACCATTGGAGCACACGCGAGGACGCCACTGTACTCCAAAGGGGGAGATTGTAACATTATTAAATACACCGACCACTGAGTCAACCGACCCAGGTAACCCGGACCTGCTGAAATCCTAAATAGCAGAGGAAGGCATCACCCCGAATAGTATACGTCGTCGTGGAGACCGCATTATTATTCCCGGGTGATGGAAGTTTTCAGATTCTCCTGTCATCAGTGTTTTCAGTCATTTTGATTTGTGAATTTTTTTTTGATTATTAAAGTTTCGAATACATCAATTACTTCGTACTACGACCCAAAACATTTCCTTACAGTCTTTATTATTTTTGATAAACCTTTCCAACGTGTTATTTGTTCTATATGTTACTTTCAAGTTCTGTTTATGTTAAATTTAAATAGGTTAAAGTTCTATAATTTTGGTTATTATTTTTGATGGTAGGATAAACTTCTCAAATAGCTGTATTATGGGGTTTTTTAAAAAGAATAATGTCTATCAAATTCGTTGTTGACTGCAATCTGTTTTATGATATTGATTTCTTTATTGAAATTTACTTCCGAAAGAGGCACATTCACTAGCCTGTGTATCATTACTATAATATGCTGCAATTTTATTTTGATGAGGTTGTGTTAAATTATTATGATTATGATGAAAAGGTTTATGAAAAATTGAAAATTATGTTCATCATTAATATTACTCATTTTACTCATTGTCAAATCTAAGAAATTGATTTACTTTTCTGTTTCTATTTCCATTGTGAGTTTTATGTTCGGATGAATAGTATTAATATATTTGTGAAAAGTGTCTAATTGTCTATTGGTTCCTTTAAACATACTAAAACGTTATCTACCAATATAATATGTATTTGCTATCAACTCTTTCAAGTTAATCCGGTACACCGTATTTTATTGTAGATATTGTGCCTATTTTCCGAAAATGTAGGTTTATCGAACCTGTCCACAGGTAATTCTAATCCTTCAGGTTGGGAAAGTAGGATACATAAAGGTTAGAAAAGCCAAGGTTAGTTTAGTTCATTGTACCAGTATTTCACCTGATGAAGCTACTGTGTTAGCGAAACATGTCATGTGATTAAGAATTTTGTGGAAATCTTGTTGTTTGTGAAGTTTTTACATTTGCCATGGATTCCATCAAGTAATGGCCGAGTCAATTCACAAAAAAAAAGATTAGGGTCTTTTGCCCTAGAAATAATTCATTGCCAAGTCAATACTCGTTTTAAAAAGAATGCTTCCATTTGTTTTTCTAGACTGATCTAGACAGTGAAAATCACTGATCAGCTTTTGAAAAGTTGATAATTTGGAATAATTTGCTGTTGTTGCTGTTTGTTTTTTCTCATAGATTTTCCCTTGAAAGCAAACAGTAACAGCAGGTATTGTAACGTGATAATTGCAGAGAGTACTCACCGTGCTATACCAAGATAATTCGCTAGATTCCAGAACAAAGGAAAAACCATAGGCAGTAACGGCAATACTACATTACATGGAATAATAAACATAGTATTAGATACCAGATATCTTCCTAGGTACTTGTGGAAATAAAAATAACGGAACAAATTAACCACAAGTACTAAAAGGAAAGTGAGCGGTAACATGACTTGTTCCACAATTTGTATAGTTACTAGATGCCTTTGCTGATTCAACTGTGACACCGGTCTATCCAAGGCTTGTTCCAAGAAAATCTTCAAATTGTTTAGGTAGGGTGTTTCCAACAGACGGTATCTTTTAGGTTCGAGTGGTTTTCGAAATTTTGGTGCGCTGAAATTCTCATTGGCGTTTTGTAGTGATGGGGAAAATATTTCTTTGGCATGGAGAAGGGGAAACTCGGAATGTTTGTCCAGAGATTCACAATATCCTGGACTTGCCTGACCTGCAAAGAAGCTTCACTCAATGACAGATTTATCCCCTCGAAACTAAAAGTATTTACCTGGTCTCACTAAGATAATATCATCTTTCACCAACAATGCCCATGGTAAGTTGACTAGTTGACCGTCTCGATAGGTCCATTGTAAGGTGATACAAGGTGAAGTAGGTGAGCTTAAGTTGGGATAATTTTCAGCAGACCATTTGATATTCCTTTGTTCTGTTTTCAACTTTTCGAGTACAGAACGGATTCTATTCGGAATTTCATTATGCCGCAACCTGTTATCATAAATCTCAAGCGACACATTGATCATAATCAATATAAGGACAGGTAATGCTTCATAGCCTCCTACATTGTCACCTTCTAATAAATATCCTATCAATAGTGATATGGCAGTCCACACTCCGAAGATTATTGATATTATATTCACTGTTGTAGTCTGACTTCTATAGTGTAATGCATCTTTCAACCATGACTTGGAATTTCTGAAAAGTTAAACGGAAACAATATAAGCTATAAAAAATTGGTGCGATTTGCCGTCATTTCCTATCTGGTCTTCTTAGAGGAATATTCATTCAATTTATAACTCAATTTGATTGTTTATTATTGTAGAATTTTCGGAAGTTGTCCATACTCAAAGTGGAGAGGAATGATCAACGAGAAAAAAAAAGTCGTCTCCACAAGTTTAATGGCGAAATGTGCATCCAATTCTGCTTCTTACTTTTGAGACAAATTTCGACCATTCAAATGGTCATAATCAGCCATAGTACTAATAAAGTTGATATATAAAAAAAATAGTTCTTGCTCAACATCTAGCATAAATGGTTACACTGCTGAGTGGACAATAACAAGTTATACAAGTATACAATACCAAAACTGATAATAAGAAGTAAAATATCGAAAACAAATGAAGTGGAATTATTATAACTATGGTTGAGTGTAATATTGATTGAGAGTTTAAATACGGAAGCTCAGGTTATAGATGGTGAAGAAACAAAATAACTATGGTTGAGCGTAATATTGATTGAGAGTTCAATTATGAAAGAATAAGTAATAGATGGTGAAGAAATAATAGTATATTACGTAATATGTGTTGAAAGAAGCATATTATGCACGAATGCAAAAGTTACGCACATATATGGTTGTAAATAAATGAGATTTTCAGAGGTTTTTGGAACAAGTACAGCATAAAATCGAACTACGAATCGAAGAGTGCAAGGAAAACGTTAAGAAAATCGACGGTGAATTGAGGAATGAGATGGAAAACATGAAAAGGGAGATCGCAAACGAAATAGCTCTACAAGGTTCAAGATCGACGTGAAACCACACACTTTTGATGGGCAGTAATCATCGTTCATGTATCGTGTGAAGCTGCAGCTAATGGATGGAATAACGAAGAAAAGGATACTGCCCTCATCGTAGCCTTAAGAGGACCAGCTCTGGGGATATTGCAGATAATCCCTATAGAACGGCAAAAACAATATGGAATGACCAACTGCATCTGATTATCCGACTCATCATCGCTCTCAAGATTCCTCTTGAGCAGGTCGTTTCCTAATACCAAGGATTCCCACTGACTCCAGTACGCCTTCAAAGTCTGTGAAGATGGTGCTACTTCTTGCGAAGAAGGGCGGCGATTCTCTTTCTTCCATTCTCAAAGCTTCTGAAGTTCTGAGTCCTTTTCTTGCTCTTGCTTCATTGCCGCAGGTATCTAATCTTCATTGACAACGGTGGTTGTGCAGAGGGCTGCTTCCTTATCCTCCACACGACTACAATGTGAGCACTCAGGTGGACATGGCCTTCTGGACAATGCATCTGCATTCTTATGGCTCCTCCCCACTCGGTGTGCTATCTCCAAGTCATATGGAGCCTCTTGATCCAACGAGCTACTTGGCCTTCGGGGATCTTAAAATTCAGGAGCCACTTCAGTGCAGCGTGGTCCGTCCTGAGTAGGAATTTTCGCCCATAGAGATACTTATAGAAGTGCTCCACTGATAGTTCCCTCCTGGTAACGCAGTAGTTTCGTTCTGCCTTCGATAGCACCTTGCTGAAGTAACCGATGACTCGCTCTTGTCCATCTTGATACTGCGAACGGACTCGACCAATGCCGATACTACAGGCATTTGTGTCAAGAATGAATTGCCCCTGTGGAAGTGGATACCCAAGAATCGGTTTCGTGGTCAAGCGTTCCTTCAGAGCATCAAAGGCCGCCTGGCATTCTGGATCCCAGTGGAAGAAGCGTGCTTCCTCGGTGAGACGAGTAGATGCTTTGCAATATCCGAAAACATTCGAACGTAACGTCGATAGTAAGTGCAGAGTCCAAGAAAGCTTCTGAGTTGAGGCGTATCTCTTGGTACTGGCCATTGCTTCACTGCTCGTACCTTCTCAGGGTCGACTTCCACACCCTGCCTTCCTACGACGTGTCCCAAGTAGTTAACCTGTTTCTGCAGCAGATGACATTTCTTCAGATTGAGTGAGAGGTTTGCAGCCTGAAGTCTCTTGAAAACTTCTTCTGGCTTAGCCAGATGTTCTTCAAAAGTTGTACCGATCACGATGATGTCATCCAAATGAACAAGGCGTGTCTTTCAGGAGAGTCCCCTCAACACATTCTCCATGATTCGTTTGAAGGTGACCGGAGCATTGCAGAGTCCGAAAAGCATAACCTTGAATTGTCATAATCCAGTGCCGATGGTGAACGCTGTCTTTGCCTTATCTGCCAGATCCATTTCCAACTGCCAATATCCACTTCTCAGGTCCAGAGTGGAGGAACGATTCGATTCCGCCAACGTGTCGAGTGTGTCGTCAAGTCGAGGCAGAGGATAGCTGTTCTTCTTCGTCAAGTTGTTCAATCGGCAATAGTCCACCCAAAAACGAGTGTCTTCATATTTCTTCTTTACTAGGACCACTGGTGAAGCCCAAGGACTATTAGATGGCTCGATTACCCCGTCCTGTTCCATATCCTGGATGATCTTTTCTGCAATTTCTCTATTGACCTGTGCTAATCTTCGGACTAGTTGACGAATCGGTCTGGTATCCCCCGTATCGATTTTGTGACTGACGATGTCGGTTCTACCTGTTTTTCCATTGGCAGGTATGGAAATGGTTCTATACCTTTGCAGTAACTCAGTTAACTTCTTCTTCTGTCGGTTGTTGAGTGAGTCGCTTGCAGCAGAGACGAGTTCTTCATACTTGCCGGCCTCATCACTGCCAATTGTCACAGGGTAATTATTTATGTTGATGAATCGAACAAGTACTTGGTCGTATGCTGACAGTTAAGCCTTGCCGACTAAGAATTCTCGTTCGACTTCCTCGTCATGGTTCCAGGGTTCTTGAGTGTTCGGCTTCCGAAGTCCAGTTGAATCCCTTGAACACCCATGATGTCCATTCCCAGAATAACATCTTCAATATCTGCCATGATAGGTCGATGTGGAAATTTGACGGTCCCGATCGATATATCCACATCGATTTCCCCATAAACGGTGAGCTTCACCCGTAGCAGTTCTCAGACGCCATCTTGAGTTCACAAGTTGCTTTCTTGGAGACGTCAAAAGTCCACGTCACAGGATCGTCTTCGATGCACCAGTATCCACCAAGAATGCACAATCCTTTCCGTCGATCTGCCCATTTACGTAGATGCTGCTGTTATCACGCCGTAGGGATGCCATGCAGATGAGGGGGTCTTGAGAATGACGGGTCAAAACTGGTCTCTTCGGATCGGCCCCTTCTAGTTTTCCTGCAGCTGTTCGAACTGGTTTCTTCTCATCCAAGAGGCCCTTGATGAGGTTCATAAGGTCTTCAGTTGAATCTTGCCTGGGATTGTCTGCTATTTTCTTGCTGTCATTGATGGATCGGAATTTTGTTACTTCTCGTGTACCTTTTATCTCGCAATCTATCCAGGAACGTTTGGACAGCGAGACAGTCTATCAGATACTCAGGAGCTGATGGGTAGGTACACCGAACCAACCGAGCTACTTCCATTTCCTGTAGGCTCTCGTTGTCTCCCTGTCGACGGTTCTTCATATGTGATCGTAACACTTGCTGTAGATGTTTTTGACCATACCGCATGTTGAGGCGTTCGATGAGATAATCGTAGTTATCAGATTTATCCTCCGGAATGGCTTTCAAAATGTTTAGTGCATCACCCTGTAGAGCTACTGTGAGAGGTAGCACTTTGTCTTTTGATGTCTACCCATTGGCTTTGGACGCTGCTTCGTACTGCTTCAGGTAGTTTGGCGTTTGGCCACGATGTTTTTCCATCTAATGTAGGCGGCTTTACTCGATTGGTAGTAGCCACTGCATCCGGCCCTATTCTCGTTTCCATCACGAGTCGTTGACCATTTCCTGACTTTTTCATCGCAGCTCTCCTGCGAAATTGTAACTTCAGTTCATCTATTTTAAGGTGCAGTTCTTTCTTCAGGTCTTATATCTGAGTCGCGACTTGGGCTGTTATATTGTCCTATTGAGCCGCAATCAGTTCTTGCTGAGCAGCGATTTGATCTTGCTGGGCAGCGATTTGATCTTGGTGAGCAGAAATCTGAGCTGCTACCTCTTCTCGTTGGGCCGACATCTCCGCCAATACCTCTTCCCGTTGAGCTGATATCTCAGAGGCGACCTGATATCTGTGCTGATATCTGAGTCAATACCTCCTGCCGTTGAGCTGAGAGCTGAGAGGCGATCTGATCTTGCTGAGCAGAAATCTGTGCCGAGATCTTGCCTTGCTAAGCACGCATCTGGTCCGTGATATCCTGACGCTGGGCTGTTATCTGTTCCGAGATCCCAGCCAACATCGATTTCGCTGAAGCTGGTTCCTCGAAGGTGAACTTCTCTGGATCTTGACCTACGCTCACCACGTGCTCTTGAGACGATGCTGAAGTGTAGCTTTGTCCCTGTTGTGTCTAGATCTCTCTCCTCTAACTCGCGTTTCAAGTCCACCACTCTCAACTCAAGTAGTTTCTTCATAGTTACAGTCTGTTCACTTCTTCACACTGGAATATCCCACTTTTGACACCAATTGTTACTGTATTCGGGTGCAGAAGTGAACACGACACCATTTATTTTCGAACTGATTTATTTCAACTAAAGGAATACTAAATTATATCGAACTTATAACTACTATTTATGTAAAACGATTTATATCACCAGTCATATTTTGCTTGCGATGTTTACTTCGTAAGAATATCTGCTGGCATATTATCTGTTGCAATAGGCCTCACGCAATATTTTCAACAGCATCTCGAAAAAAGTGGTGACGAATATCTATGTGCTTGCTTCTTGAGTGAAACTCGTTATTCTTTGATAACTCAATGGCTCCCTTGTTATCACAAGAAAATATCAATGGGCTTGTATTTAATATTTTCCAGTCCAAGTTCTTGAAACAACTGTTGCAACCATAATGCTTCCATTGTTACATGATTCAATACCATATATTCAGCTTCCATTATTGACAAAGCTACTGCTGGTTGTTTTTTACTATTCCATGAGATTAAGGATTTGCCAAGTTTGAATACATAACTGACATAAGACTTGCGATCATCTGAGTCTCCCCCCCAGTCTGAATATCACAATATCCAGTTAATTCCTGTCAGCTACTCCTCTCATAAATTAACTTCTTTCTCGTAGTGCCTTGAAGGTATCGTAAAACTCGTTTTACCGCTCTCAAATGGGCTCTTCCTGGATCATTATTGAATTTACTGAGGATACTCACTGTATGATTGATGTCAGGCCTAGTCCATTGAGAAAGATAAACCAGTTTACCTACTGCTTCTCTGTAGGGAATTTTCTTCGATTTAATTATTTTTTCTTCTCTGTTAGGTCCCATATCACGAGTCAATTTCTGGTTTACCAGCATAAGTATTGAAACTGGATGGCAATTGCTGTGATGTTGGATGTTGAACACTCTCAGAATTGAATTAACATAATGTTCTTGGTCCAAAGTGATGATTCCTCTTCTTCTATCTCTCTCTATTCTTATTCCAAGACATTGGTGAACTGATCCCAAATCTTTTATTTCGAATACTCTCCTCAAGTTTTCTTTGAATTCTTCAATTTTCCTCTTGTTATCTCCAAATACCAAGATGTCAACATAAATTGTGACGATGGAAATGTGTACGTCCACCTTCGACTGATTCAAGTAATGCTTCATCAGCTCAGTATGTAGTTTCTTATTCCATACGCGACCTGATTGCTTCAATCCATATATTGCTTTCTTCAATCGGCAAATGATTTTTGATTTCCCTGTATCAGGTATTTTTGGTACCTTCATGTATATTTCTTCTGATAACTCAGAATGCAGGTATGCTGTCACAACGTCCATCAATTCGATTTCAAGATCAAGCTCGGCTGCCAGTGCAATACCATGTGCTTCCTTCTTGAGCTGAAGACCCATTTGCTTTTGATCGCCTTTCGCCCTTCCGGTAACTTTTCTTTAGAGTCACTGGATGTTATTAGTTTGATAAGAGTTCGGACACATAAATGACAACGGGTAGGGTTTTTGAATGTTTAGATTTATTAAGTTACACACCTTGCATTGTGACAAGAGCACCATAGTCGTCCCGCGCTTTTTCATTCAAAATTGTTTGAATTTGACAATACATTTTATAAACGTCAGAATTGAAATGAAATTTTATAATTATACATTCGAGATGAAAGCAGCTGTGGAAATTACTTGCTGTGTAATAAATTGTGCCAATTCTGAAGAAAATGGATATCATTTATTCAATTTTCCGCAACAAATATCAACCATTCGCTTATGGAAGGAAGATATAAAATGGCCAAGGTGCAAAATCAATTTGAAGACGAGCAAAATTTGTGAGGTACTCATTAAAATTCACTTTTTATAACAGCATCTGTTTAAAATGAAACTATATTTTAGGTCCATTTTCAAACAGAAGATTTCAAAATCTGTCTGTGAGAATCTGCTGTTCCATCAATTCACAAAGCAGGCAATTTCGAGAACAAAATTCCATTATTATCATCACACAAAATACAAAACAAAATAATCATGGAAAAGAGGAAATGATCGCAAAATTACATAATAAAAATGAAAATTTGAAAACGAAACTAAGAAAAGCAAGTAAACTACAAAGTGATATATTATTGAATGGCGTTTTTGGTGCCGACCAAATTTAAAATTCAACAGTGAAAAGTGAATAGTTATTTATGTATCAAGGGAATTATTATAAGGGCCTTAATCACGCTGGAGGTCATGGATATTTTCTATATCGATCCATGTTACTCATCTCCTAGGGCGCTAAGTGGAGTTGCTGAGAACTTTACAAAACCAAGTATTTGGTAGGTCTCGTCAAAATAAACTACTTTTTTCCTATCAAATGTTTATCGAAAAATGATTTGTTCTCTGTATTTCAGCACCCTGTATCTCCGAAATGAAGCATTTCCGGACACAAAAGCTTATATAGACTTTATTTCTCATAACTGTCTCAGGAATACTTCACTTGAAAGTACTTATATGTTACTTCCTGTATATTGATAATACCTACCTTTAATTTAATATAAATAACTTCATGTTTTATACTCATCACTAGAGTACAGTTTCACATACAATAAGGAATCATAGCTATAAGTGTATCCATATGTGTATATTTTCTAATATTAAAATGTTCTTACATGGATTCTTTTCATTTATATAACAGTTGTTCTCCTAGAATTGTATCAATATAAATTGAAGTGGGTGTTTGTACCCTATATCCATTGTCCATCTACGGTTATGATTGATTTGACAGAATATATAACCTCTAAAATCGTATCTGACAATCAGACGCTACTAGGGAAATTGAAAAGACAAAGTGCAGAATATATGTCTTATTCTTTTATTCACTTAAACCATTGTATTATAGAAAATAGAAAAGGACAAAAGTTCAGCTGTGTCCGAACTCTTATCAAACAATACCATCCAGTGACTCTACTTTTCTTCAACTTCCCAAGTATTGTTGATTTCATGTGCTCTCAACTCCTGGACTATAGCTTATTTCCAATTTTCGGAACTGTCACTATCTAAAGCTTCTGTCAATGTCGTCGGTTCAGAATAATTGGAGTCATTTGATGAACTGGCCAAACATATGTAGTCTCGCAGGTAGGTTGGTACCATACGATTTCTTCTTGAGCTTGAGTCTTCCTCTTCACCAATATTCTCGCTGATTCTTGCATTTTTTCTGCAATAACATGTTCTGCTTCTATTTCTGTACTTTCGCTTCGCATTGCTTCATGGTCTTCTGGTTGCTGATGAGTAAAAAATATTTCATTTTCTACTTCCTTTGGACATATTTGATTTTCTAGAAAAACAACGTTTCTGGAAATCACAATTTTCTGTCGGCTTTTATTGAACAGTCTATAAGCCTTCGTATTTCTCTCATATCCAAGAATAATACACTCCTCAGATTTCGAGTCTAACTTTCTCCTTTTAACATCTAGGATCTGAAGGTATGCTCTACAGCCGAAAAATCGTAGGTTGCTTAGATCGGGTTTTTCTCCGCTCCAAACTTCCTCAGGGGTAGAATTATTTAGGGCAATTGTTGGAGAACGATTCTTGAGGTGAACTATGGTGCTCACAGCTTCTGCCCAAAATGTTTTATCCAGGTTTGCTCCTTCAAGAATGCATCTTACTCGTTCCACTATAGTACGATTGGCCCTTTCAGCTACGCCGTTTTGTTCGGGGGTATATGGGGCTGACAGTTGATGACAGATTCCATTTTGCTGTAGAAATTCTTCCATGGATCTATTTATATATTCTCGGCCATTGTACAAATTCAAATATTCAGAATCATTGCAAAGGTGCCATGATTTGAAATAATATAGAGTGTATTATTTCAACATTGCAATGCAATGGGTGTGTTTTTTTGGTTTCTAACTGGTAAAACGACAATTAGTTTTTTGTGATTGTCAGGGTCGGTCCGTCAAATAAACATGAACATCATAATTCTTTTTCAAGTTGTCACCTGATAGTTTCAGTTCGAAGTATTATTATTATGGATAATGTGGTTCCTGCTTTTTTGTTATCTTCCTTGATAGGTGCAACTGTAAGAAGACAAGGTTTGCTAGTGTTTTTTGATGAAATTGACACTCTTGTATTGGAGAGAATATTCAAACTCCCCATAAAAGTTTCGACTTCTGGAAAATTGCTTTCCAACATCGTGTTTCCAACATAAAGCATTTTTATAATATTTCAAATACATAATTGCAAGATATTAGCATATGATATTCTGTTGGTATTATTGAAGTAAGTAGAGGGATACAACAGACACAAGATTCTGATTTTCTCTTCTGTACCATGGATGTTGATGGGCTGCTATGATCGGGTACATTATGATTATTTCGAGCTATATTCGAGCTTGAACATGATGCTCTGGCTACTATACCTGGGCGATCTCCAAAGTACTGTCAGTATATCAAAATACGCCCAGTTTTTAGAATTGTTTCAAGCAGTGGCATTGAAATCTCGTATCTCGTTGTACTTGGTGGTTAGTGTTTTCATTTTATTCAAACATTGTACACTTGAGAAGAAGTGTCCATTCTTTTTCATTTGATTAGATATTTTTTTGTTCCGTTTTTTTTATATTTAGGATTGTTTAACCGGTCCTTATTGTGCCCACATATATCAATGAGCAAAAGCGTCTGTTTACTATCCCAGATGTTTTCCCTCTCCATCAGGTTCAAATAATTGTCACTATCTTTCGATGTTTTATCTGCAGTTTCATCATTGAATGAGGCGTTTGCTGTTTCAGCATTATTTTTTTCCATACTCTCTGGTATTACCTAATTTACAGCAGCAGCAGACACTTCAGTCCTGATAAATTCATACAAGCCAGCTGAAAGAATCGGTCATCAAAATTTATGAGACGAGGGTCAAAATCTTGAACTTTAGGATATTACTCACTTCTACTATTGAACCATAGTATCCGTTTGAACTAGATGGTCTTCCATTTTTTTTCGTTTCAAGTATTCTCTTTCTTATTTTCGATTTCGAATATTCAAATTCAAAAATTCAAATCACGTTTACTGACATATACCGCCATTTCTGTCACCTCTTCCATAATCTTCTTTCTGTCATTCCGTCTGAATAATGTTCAATAAAACGACTGGAACTGTCGATCCGGTAGAAGAATATTGCCAAAAAAAAACGCACCTATATGCAATGCATGCAATTGACCGAAAATATGATGGCAAGTGCTTGCCGATCCAGTTGGCTGTAATTTTGTTCACTCACTGTTAACGACCTTGAACCAAATGCGATCGGTCTTCATACACCACAAGATATATGAGAAAGAACTCCGGCTACTCCTGTTGGACTAGCGTCGCAAGTCAATGTCAAAGGTAACTCTGGATCGTAAGGAATCAAAACTTGATCGCTGGCAATTTGTTGTTTCAATGTTATGAAAGTGGATTCACCCCCAGTTGAATTTTGCATTCTTCTGCAACAACTGAGGAAGTGGATACGTTTTTGTTGAAGCATTTGGGATGAATCGTGTGTAGTAAATGACCATACCAAGAAATCTACGAACGCCATCAACATCAGTTGGCCTTGGTAAATCAAGGATTGTTTGAACTTTCTTTGGTGACTTGGAAGTTTGATTGTGTACGATCAGCCCAAGTACTCAGTGCTGGTTTCGAAAAAAGCACATTTCTTGCGATTCAGATGTAGATCAGACTTTTGCAGCCTTTGAAGGCACGCGTCGAGATTTCTTTGACACTCTTCTTTGGTTGATCCATGAACAATTATGTCATCGAAATAAGAAAGTGTTTTTGCTAGTCCAGAAATAATGTGATCTATTATTCTGTTGAATTCAGGAGCAGTTTTGATGCCAAAAGAAAGTCGATGCATTTGATAATTTCCTCAATGGGTTGATATACTTTGAATGTTGTTTACTTCTTCATCTACTGGTAGATGTAGATAGGCTTTGTACAGGTCCAAACGATAAAAATATTTTGAACCCTTCAAGCTGTTTAGGATATTTTCGATTTTCGTGATTGGATAGGTTGCAACTGTGATCTTGTCATCAACACCAATTTTATAATCCACGAATAGTCTGCCATCAGCTTTAGGAATGACCACTAATGGTGAACCCCAGTCACTATGGCTAACTTTTGATATTATTTCTGCTCTAGACTATCCAGTTCTTTTTCAACTTTTTCTTTGATTGCATAAGGTAGTTCTCGCTCTTTGAAATGAACTGGTTTGGCATTTTTGCGTAAACTTTGCGTAAATGTAATGTTACCTTGAAATTTGATACTAATTCAATCCGCTCTTCGAAAATATCTCATTATTTTTCAATGAATTCTTCTTCTGTAGTTGTAATGATTTTCATATTGATATGTTTTATCCATACACGTCTTAATAAAGGCTCAAAATCAATTGGAACTACGTAAAATTCTTCATTTGATGATTGCTCTGATATCAAACAGATGCTTCTGCTTTCCCAAGTGGATAGAAAACATTTTTGGTGTATGATCTGAAAGCAATATCTGGTTTTTTTAGCGTAATGTTCAGATTTAACGATCGAAATATGGATTTTGATACTTGATGACATATTATTGGATGATAGTTCTTTACTATCCAACTTGGATGATAGCTTGGGCTTTTCTTACCAATTTCTCCAATGACTCCTCATTTGACTGAAGAATCTTTTCACGAATCGAAGTATCTTTGATGCCCCTGATGAATTGTGCAGGAAGAAAATTTTCAGAAATATTGATTTCATTCTGGCATTGACAAGAGGTTATGAAGCAATCAAGAGTAGAACTCCTCAAAATTGCTGTGCATTCAGAAATAGATTGATTTTCTTGTTGAAATGTTGATAAAAAAAGATGTTGTGAAACTAGCATGTTCTTTTTTGGAGATAAATAATCCTCAAGTTTTTCAACCAACATATTGTAGTCAAATGCATTGAGTTTTCTAGGTACTACAAGTGTTGATACAATTGAAAACGTTGACGAGCCGATAGAATGCAGAATCATTTCATTAATCAATTTTTTGTTGTCCGAAAAATTTTAGATGGTAGGGTAATTTTCAACCCGTTCTTTGTATGTGCAAAAGTTCTCCTTCTGTTGGTTGAAATTGTCAAATGGAGATATGAATGCTGTGTTGGCTGATGATGAATTGAGTTTGATTTGATCAAGAACTCGATTCTGTTCTAAAACTCGTTGATTTGTAGTTTGCATGGATTCCATGAGCTGTGAAACAACTCTGCTTCCATGATGTTTCTTTTTGATCTGGAATACTTTTTCTCAATCTCGATTTCTGTCTGAAGTTTCGATTCTTACCATCGTCGCCAATTTGTTGTGTCTTTCATTAGATCAAACTTTGAATTGATTACAATTATCTCGTTTTATTTATTAACATCACTATCATCACCTTTTCAAAAATTCTCTAACTCATGTCCTAATATATAAATATTGCATGTTTCTTGCACATAACAATTTTTTATGTTCTGGTTCCCACTAAAAGGGATATCCTGTAATGTTCAGAGAAAATCATGAGAACCAAGGGAAATAAGGTAGGAATTGGTGTTCTTCTTAGCATTCTCGATGTTTGTTGGATGAACGAGTCTTTGGAAAGAGATGTTCTGCAGGTCTCCAAAGTGACAACAAAGGGGTGCGAAGCCTCAACTCAACGGGTTAATCTCACAGGCATCTTTTTGCAGGCATCTTTATCATTCGTTTCAAGTAATAAAATATCTGTCAGCCTAATTCTGTGATTTGATTTCAAAAAATTGCAAATCTAGTGGTTGTTTAGTAATTTACATAATCACTAATCATGAAGATGAATGGAAGATGAAAAGACTTGCAGTTCTTTCTGGGAGATGGTGCTTATTTTTCAAAACTATAGCACAACAAAACCCCTCAACAGTCTATTTATAATATGTGATTTGTGAATTATGTGATATATATCCAGGAAAAAAGTACTGTGGAATAAAGAGTAATTTATGAAAAGTGACATTTTATAACCTGGAGGTTTGTCATGAGGTTTGTCTTCTTCAAGTTATTATGTTAGAAATTTCTACTTCTACAATAGTTATCTTATACTACTACTACTACCTACTACTTATATTACTTTCATTTCTCTACAATCATTGATGAACATCTCCAATTAGGTGTTGGGATCATAGTTGGGATCTATGTATTTGTTAAAAGAATATACAGACATTTCCAGATGAAGTGTCTGGTACAAATGAGGAAGCTCCTGGGATAATTTTCTCTAAACGTAATAATGCAAGACCCTATTAATTAGAATTTGAAAGAAAAACCCACAGAACATAAGTGCAATACAATTCTTATATATATTTTTTTCGTTTTTTACATCTATTTTGAAACACTGTGTATAATAAGTCTCCGTATAAGTATAGTCTTCTACCATAATGAATACTGAAAATACATTAATATAATATTCTGATCTTGTCAGTAGAATAGAAATTTAGTTTTTCTTGACATGAAACCAGAATGCAATCTTCATAATTACAAAGGTACTTGCCTTGTTTTTTGGGATGTTTCATACTGATGCAATATGGAGAAAATTTCAACACATAGTTTCTTCAAAGACTCTTCGGTTTTTAGTCCTGAATCCATATTATTATCTCTCAATTTTCAATTTTTCCCTGATTTTTCATTTCAATTTTTTTTCCTTAACCCCACTTTAATTTATGTAGGAACTGTTTTGGGTTGTTTGGAAGAAAGTGACTATTCGGCCTGCCGGCCGGAACTGAACACGAGTGTCTGCAGACAGTCCCCGTACTCTACATCCAATATTCTGGCTTTTCTCGTGATAACGTAATAGATGGAAGGTTTCTACAAACGTCGAAAAATGACAAGATTCGCGCATTGATAACAATGGGTGCGTTTTTCATTTCAACATTTTATCAAGCACAAGAATCGAAGAAACCATCGAACTGTTGCAAAATTCTACTGGAATGTTGATTAGTGGTTTAGAGGAGACTGACATGACAATTGACACATTTACCGAGGTAAAACAGAGTACCATTAGCGCCCTCAATGAGCAAAACTCACAAAGTTATAGAGACATTTTGAAATGAAATATGCCCCCAGAAGGTGTCAACGTAGAGAAAGTTATGCAGCTTCAATCCGTTAGATACAGCTCTGATACAGCGGTAATACTTCATTCGGTTCATTCTGATCCACATTCAAGTGGCATTAAGTCATGTTCGAGTTCGATTAGGACTCAACTTGAGTCAAGTAGGAATCGGCAATAGTACTTATGCAGTCGTTAATCAAGTATTGGCAAAAGGCCACAGAATTGTAACAGTATATGTTATACAAAAAACAAAGTGAAGTGAAGTGAAGTATTTACAGTAGTTGGTAACTAAGTTGTAAGTTGAAATCACTAAATAAACATGTGCGTGAATTATCCATCACGTAAGTTGAACCAGTACTCTAAGACAGTTCATACCGAGTGATCTTAAATAATACGATACATTTTCGTTAAGAACCAAGGTAGAAATCCCCATTTTATGTAGGCCGGCGCTTAAGTCACCAGTTTCTGATTTATGACTGTTTCGAATGCACAGATGAAATATTCGTTGAACTTAGCGGGTCTTAGGTGTACATTTATGTACAATTTTATAGGATGTCTACCATTCCAATAATCAATGATGAAGACAGTTCAGAGACGTATCTAGGAAATTGATTAAGGGTCCGCTGATAAACCAAGATCGCGTCTTTATTGAGATCAGAAACAGCATGATTTTGTATTCATAGTGATAACTTGATGGTATTAAAAAAATAAACATAGCTTCCGGTAGAGTCCCTGGATGGTAATAGTTAGGTAAGAGTTCGGAAACAGAAATGACAACGGTTAGTGTTTTTGAATGTTTAGATTTATCAAGTTACACAACTTGCATTGTGACAACAGCATCATATAGTTATTCCGCGCTTTTTCATTCAAAATTGTTCGAATTCGACTATACATTTTATGAACATCCGAATTGAAATTAAATATCATAAACTATTGAGAAAAAAGCATGAATGGAAGTATCCTGCTATGTAATGATTTGCGGAAATTCTAGATCGAATGGCGATTTCATTTCTTTAATTTTCTGAAGGAAATATCAAGCATTCTCTTATACCTATATGGAAGGACTGTATAAAACTACCTGGATGGACAACTAACTTGAACACAGGCAAAATTTGTGAGGTGAGTACATACATTAACTTATTTCTTGTAGCAGCAGATTGGAATAAAACGATATTTTATGCCCATTGTCAAACAGAAGATCTATAACATCCGTTGTTCCATTGATTTACAGAGCAGACTATTGAAACAAATTCCAATATCATCATGACACGAAATGCGAAGCATGTTAGAGTAATTGATTGCAATACTACGTATAATGAAATTGAAAATTTTATATCGAAACTGAGGAACCTAACCTGACCAAATTGAAAATTAATCAGTAGAAAGTGAATGCAGCAGAAGGTGGACAATCAAAACAATCTCCATAAGTATATCTACATATGTGTCTATTTTGTCATATTATAATGTTGTTACATGAATTCTTTCCATTTTCATAACTATGGTTCTGCGAAAAGTGTATCACTATATGAACTGAAGTGGGTGTTTATACCCTATTTCTATTTTCCATAAACGACGACAATGATTGATTTGACAGAAAATCTAACGGAGAGTTCCGTGTTACCTGAATATGCTGAACAATGCTGAATATACACGCGGTGAATGACATTGCTCCTTCAATGAAAATGAAAATCTGAATTGATAGAAGAAGTTGATTTTTCAGTGTTGTTAGTGGAAAAAAATTGTATATACCTCGAGCGAAAATGATATTATATAGCTCGCACATTATATTCTTCGGCGCTTCGATCCTCTAGATATGAATAAAGTGCTTGCTATATAATAGCTCACTTCTCACCCTAGGTGTATAATTATTACTATTATATCGAACGTACAAAAGTTGATTCTTTTTCGAATGAGGCATTATTACCATTCTGTCTGAAAAATCTGCTTTCTAGGTAAACCGCTCGGCCAAACAGACCTGACATTAATCGAAATATGAATAAACATGGCGCAGGGGGTGTATCAGCTTGGTAGGACTCAATCAATCGGTTCGTTTTCGTATTTTTGTCAAATATGAATATTTTCGTAGGTAATTATTAGTGAAATCATCGATAAAACTCATGAAATAACCTTGGATTATTACCCTCAATCAACTGTATCAATCAAACAATTGTATTATTAGTATCAAATTTAGATAACAATAACCGATCTCTATCTTGAAAAATTCGATATAATTATGTAGAAACATAATTTCTATTCAAATTGATTACAAATTATTCAGTTATTTTGTCAGTCAAAAATCAAGATCATTTGGATCGACTTATTTCAAATCCAAGTTTCTCGAAAACGGTTGTTCGTAGCGACCTCTACTAATATATCATTCTTTCTAAAAAATGTTAGAGAAATCGATTTTCCTACTAGGAAATGTTATAACATTCCAAATGACATAAAAGACATGTAGGTGGCGCAACCCTCACTGAAGAGACCAACCAACATTGAGTTTGATTTTGTCATTGAAAAATACTCTGAGAACAAATCTCACTAGATTATCACGATTATTCTGGAATTTTTCACAAAAACACATTAATATAAGAATCAAACTTTTACATTCTGCATCAGAAACGAATTTCTTCTTATTTTGTCGTCAGCAACAGGCTCTTAATTTGTCCACACGTACTTGAGGAACACCCTGTATACCACTATTTTAGAACTATGTTTTTTCACGTTTGTAGAGAAAATTTTGTTTGCAACTCGTGCGGGAAATACTTTGGTGATCTCGACTATTTTTCAACTCGACTGCGCCTCGTTAATAAACCACTTCTCGATTATCAAAGTAGCATTTTGCGTACCAGATACAAGAATACCTATTCTGCATGCAAATAAGTAATTTCTGAAATACGACATCTTCCTAGCCAACACATACATTCTTGGATGCCCATTTCTTTTCCATCAGGTTAAGGATGTCCATGAACATCTATTGGACATCAATTTTATAGATGTACAGTATACCTCCGAATTCATACATTCGAGGCAAATCCATTATAACGGGTCCGGTAACAGGATTGAATGGAAAGGTTGCTGTGGAAATAATGTTTATCTCACAAACGTCAAACGACAAATAGTAATATAATTGTAGTTTATAAGCGCAGATTTTGTGTTACAACGGATCTTTGCTGTAAAATCATATCTCTTGACTCAGTACATCTTGCAAACCCAGAGGCGTTTTCGCCATGAATTTAATTCGACAGTGCGCGCTGAATATTACCTTGTGTACGAACTGTACGTGTACCTTCGACAAATTTTGAGTTTACACTGCCCCTTTCGTCTATATCTCTTACTCATCTCAAAATTGCATTTCTTGATGGGACTTCAGCGCGCACTGCTAAATTGAATTCGCGGCGAGAACGCCTCTGGGTTTGCACGATGGACTGGATCAGGATAATTGATTTTACAACAAAAATCCGTTGATTAACCGGCCAATTTGCCATTGTGAAACAAAACCTGCAATAATAAACTACAATTTCATCACTATTTGACGTTTGTCAAATAAACAGTATTTCCAAAGCAACCTTTCCAAAACCATGCAATCCTGTTGCCGGACCCTGTTTTACCTGATAACCTTCAGATTTCAAAGAGCCACGGTATATAGCTTGTGTACGATCGTTGATTGATATATTACGCTTACGCTAAGCGTAATATATCAATCAACGGTACGATGCTACGACAATAATTTATAGATACCCTGTATCTCCTCAAGGATGTTGGATGCCGTGTGCGATACTGTCGTGAGGCACCCGTTTTTCAAATTGTCTGCTAGACATCCTACCAGTTAGATACGTAGGCAGTCCCAAAATGTTATTTATCTATATTATGTCATGTCATAAACATGTCAAATATCTTGGAAAACCAGCTGATGGCCAGCGGCACGGTTATCTTTACTTTTTCTTTGATCAACTTCAATTAACAGTTAACACACAGTTCAAGGTTCAAGTGGTTTTAGTGCTGAAAAGGAGTGTATAAACAAGCATCCCCTATCAATATCAAGTATCAACTATCATCTATCAACCTGTGCTATCCACTCAACACTCTCAACTCACTCAGATTCTGACATTCTGAGTCTGACAGGCATGGTAACAATTACTTCCACAAAGCATGGTAAATAATAATAATTATTGAAATAATAATAATTATAGTTATTTAGGTACCTATGTTATAAGGGATATAACAGTTCAATCAACGAACGCCAAAAAAGGTCCTTGGAGAAAAAATCATGTAGTCAGAAAATTTTGGACAGTGCTAAAGGGAACTGCCATGAACAACATATTATTAAGACTATTAAAAGTCCTGAATCCTGCCTGACCCATAGGAGATGAGGGAAGCATTTGAAGGTCATTTTTTCAAGTATTATTGAATAACTGGAAAATCACCTGTAGTGAGAAAATATTGGTTAAAAAAATGGAAGTGTATAGACTGCCCAGTGCCCAGTCGGCAATTTATACCCTTTTTTAGGCTTTTCCCTTTAGAAAGAATGTATTTCACTAAGTACTGAATGGTCGGCAGTCTAATGAAAAAGTATAGTTTGCTGACTGGTCGGCAGCCTATACTTGAAACAAAATTGAACAACATGAAATTTCCTATAGAAAAGGATTTGTTCAGTTTTCATCTACAATTGATAGTTCCTTAGATACAGGGAATGAAAAAATCAAAGTGTCAAAAATTGAGTTTTTTCATCATTACCATTATTAACTCCTTTTCAAAGTGTAAAGTGTGTTTCTACTACCAAGGTAATTAACTTCGTTTTATGAACAGCAATGCCACTGGAATCTAGTGGGTATTTATCAATAAGGAATTGTCATAGGCTAGGTCATATGCTATCATGGTCATGTCTACTAGATTTCAATTAAAATTGGAAATAAGAATTAAGAAATAAGCATGCTTTCATAGTGACAATAGAGGCATGACTTTCTTTGTTTACATTATGCCATGAACAGAGACAACTATGGTAACAAAATCAAGTTAAGCAACACACAGGAACATACCTTAGGTCCATATTTCAGTTTCACAGATCTAAAATGCTAGTGGTGAAAAAAATGAGATATACACACCTTTGTAGTAAAGAATTTGGGACCTTATACCCATGGTGGAATTATACCCCTCTGCTGAAGCCTGTGATACTATTTACTACCTTGGTGTATAAATAACAATTTTTCTGTTACTAATCACATAAATACCAATATCATAACATTAAACTCTATTTTTGATACTTCTTTATACTTTCATCCCATATGTATCCCAGAAACTTCATTTTTTAGTGGAAATTTCATGTTGATCAGTTATTCCAGAATAACTTGAAAAACTTACCTTCAAACGCCTTGTAACTTGTGTCTGTGGAGTTTGCGTCATTAAATAGAATAGTGGTGGGGACTTGGCATAATCCCATGTCAGTCATATCATCATATCAAGGTTGCCGAATTGCCCTGATTTTCTTTAACTTGAGGAAGAAAGTACTTCAATGATCTTGAACTGATAGGATAACCCAAAAAGAAGAGAATAGCATTTTCATGAAATGAAAAGAGCCTACTTTAAAAACAAACCTTTACTCTAGAAAATAATGTTGTCAAAACTCTTTCTCAACAGTAAATGCCTCCAAAATACTTTTTTTCAGGAAGGAAAGAAAATATCACTCCTGTACTCGCTCCTACATAAAAAAGGACACTACTTTTTTTAAACCATCTAACCTTACTCCGCCTGAATGAAACTTCTTCCTAAAAAGACAGTACATTTTTCAGGAAGGAAGGAAAATACCCGTCCTGCATAAAAAAGGACACTACTTTTTTCAAACCATCCAAACTTACTTGGCCTGAATGAACCTTCTTCCTAAAAAGACAGAACATTTTTCAGGGAGGAAGGAAAATACCCCTCCTGCATAAAAGAAGGACACTACTTTCTTCAAACCATCTAACCTCAATCAGCCTAAATGAACCTTCTTTCTAAAAATTATATTTTTCGGAAAATCACTTGAGAAAATAGAATTTAAAAAAGCCGACCGTTGCAGGCATTGAACCCGGGTCGCCGACGTGATATTCAAACGCACAGTCAACTACGCCATGAGTCGTAGTAACTGTATGAAGAAATAATTCAGATGCTCTGATTATATTTGTTACCTCCTGTCTATATAGACAAGCATCTAGCTCTACCAGTGAATCTTCAAACATTGAGGTCAAGTGACGTCACCCACAACATATATGTAAAGCGATGGCTTAGTGGTCTGTGCATCGGACTTCGAATTTAGTGACTGGGGCGAGGACTGGGGTTCAATCCTTGCGATGCGTCAATTTTTTTTGTATTTTTCACTCAATTAGTTTTTCAAAAATAAACGTTTTAGTAAAAAGGTCAATTTAGGACAAGTTAGGTTGAAAGTACTTTTCTTTTTCATGCAGAAGAGAATATATCACTGTGAAACCAGCCACGAGTTCCAGCCACGACTTCGCCTAATATTCCAGGCGCGCGCCATACCACCAATGGTCGTTCATTATTAATTTATATTCATGGCTGGCCATGAAATTACTGAATTTGATAAATTTTAATTATTATTATTAACCCACTACACAACTCCAATTCAGATTTTCTAATCTTTCTCACTTTCACAAATTACTCCTGATGATGGCTGGTAGCCGAAAACGTTTGAGAATTTGCTCGTAATAAAGACTGTACTATAACCTTCGTTTGTTAATATTCTGAATATTACAAAGTACACACAACCTTATCCTTTGTTTGATATAATAATGTATGATACTAACATTCCCACCAAGTCGACTATATCTCTCCATCAGCAATACTCTTTCATGGTATAATCATGTTAGATTTATGGCAAAGGCTGTTTTTAAAAAACTCGGATTTTTATTCCGTGCGAAAAGTTACTTCACACCTAATCATCATCTCATGATTTACAAAGCACAGATACGACCTATTTTAGAATACTGTTCTCACATATGGGGTTCAGCACCCAAACATACTCTGATATGCTCTTAGATTCCATCCAGAGAAGAGTCACTCGCCAGAAAATTGTAATATAATGAAGCCAGAGTGTTTTCTTGGATCAAATATTCAATAACTCCAGCACAATCAGTTGAAATCGAGAGAATTTGAATTCAGATGATGTATTTTTACCAATAGTGCAGTTGCGGTGGGAAGTATTCCAAGAGAAATTATAAGAACAGAAAACTGTAATATGATGATTCCAGTGTGTTTTCTTGGATCAAATATTCAATAACTCCAGCACAATCAGTTTAAATCGAAAGAATTTGAATTCAGATTATATATTTTTCAAAAATAGTACAGTTTTTATGTAAAATTCGAAAGAGACATTATTTTAAAAAGGCAATATGATGACTCCAGAGTGTTTTCGTGGACCTACTATTCAATAACTCTAGCATAATTGGTTATAATTGAAAGAATGTGCATCCAGATGATATATGTTTCAAAAATAGTACAGTTGTGATGGGATATATTCGAAAGAGAAAATATTGTAAGGACAGAAAAAGGCAATATAATGACTCCAGAGTGTTTTCGGGGATCTACTATATAATAACTCCAGTACAATCAGTTGAAATTGGAAGAATGTAAATCCAGAAGATATATGTTTCAAAACTAGTACAGTTGTGATGGAAACATACGAAAGATAAATTATTATAAGGACAGAAAATGGCAATATGATGAATCCATTGTGTTTTCGTGGAATAACTATTCAATAACTCCAGCACAATCAGTTGAAATCGAAAGAGAAATCATTTTAAGGACAGAAGTAGTAGTAGTAAGAGAGAGGGGAGTCGGTTGCCTAGCAAGTGGCCCCCACGGGTCCTTTTTGCTGACCCCTGCCGCACACATATCAACTCTTCCTTCTCCTAATTCTCCTTTTCAAACCTCCCTGACCCTCTGATAAAGGTCAGTATGTCCGTCCACTTAAGGTTAATTAATTCTTCCTGATGAAGCTTATCAGCACCAAAGATTCCGAATCTTAACCTTCCATATGCCTCACACTGGCGCAGGTATTGGTATGACGTTTCTTCTACGTCTTCTCCACACTTACGGCATGTCCTGTAAGCACACCCATGAGGACGCGCAGTACTTGTCGATCTCTGCCCAGTAACCATGCCGTCTTTGATTTACTTTGTCCAGCCACGAAATCTTTAGACTGCCTGCAGCTGGTGATATTCCTTCAGTATTCACTCATCGCTGCGATCGCTCATTCATTGAAGCGAAATTAAACTTGACTCCTTGCTATGCCTATAACAGGTTCTTGCTAATTCGTTTGCTGTTTCATACCCCTCTATGGCCGGGCACCCACACTAGTTCAACATCCTTTGATTTGACTAGTTTTTCAAGTGCATCTCCAAACTCCTGTACCAGTGCCGAACTTGGTCTGGGGGCAGATTGCCTTGAGTGCTGCCTGGCTGTCCGAGCAGATGCAGATTTTCTGCTCCGGATGTCATAAACTTCCGCTTGAAAAACTGTGGCATATTTTCCAAGAGTGTAACTTTCTCTTATACCACCATCTAGGTAGATTCCTGCGCCAGAGGCTTGTTTGTCGTTCAGACGGGAACCGCCTGTGTAACATACTAAATTCCCTGGCAAAAACTTCAAAGCACTCCCTCCCATTGCAGCCTGTCTTATGCGTGTCTTATTCTCAGAGTGGAGATAGGGACCTCCTGTTCCACCCTCGTAGAAATTGCCGCATGTCCTATCAGTGCCCCTACGTTCACCTTAGCACTCGCATCCTCAGCAGTGGCGGCTCGTGACTTTCATGACAGAGGAGGCTGAATGATATATTTATTGTGAAAAACAACTCTCTACTCACCCAAAATGCCCAAATCAATAGCTTTAATGACATTCTGTTAACGAATTAACCTGAACTTAATACTTGAAGAGATGTGTTCCTGTGATTTGCAGTGTCTATCCAATCCCGAGGCAAATCATTATATCCTAATCGCCCCCCCACTTATCGGTTAAAAATAATACGCAGTACCAACAAAATAGCTTATTCCTTACCTCAGATCCCGTCAACCAGATATATTTTTTATAAGTATCAGAATTGAACGAACGATTTTGTTTGTTACCTGTTTCAATCACATTTTTTATTCCGGTGTCGGACGTTTGTTTTTCACAATCAATTCATCTTCATAAGACAAAGCACTGAATGGGTTCACCAAAATGTATTCCACTTAATCGCAATCGTTTAAAACACTCATTTTTCAAAAATTTATAGAGCCCCTAACCATTAACCTAACATAAATATAAACAATGTACTCGCGTTTGTCCGCAATTCGCGAAGCGACACGTCAAACACGTGCTATTCGGGCGTATTCGGGCATTTGCATTGCGCGCGTAGGTTGCGCATTGTGAAGGAGTCTAGCCTCCTATAGATGTTGCCAAGTTGAATATTTTACGCGTGATGCGTGGGCAAGCACTGTTGCCAATTCAAAAATATTTAACTAAAAACAGGAAATAAAATCAAAATCCATGTATTTTGGTGTCCTTTTAATGAAAAAGTATAAATAATATTAGTTTAAGGAAAATCTCTGAGGAGGCTTAGCCTCCGTTGCCTCCTCTGAGGAGCCGCCACTGATCCTCAGGTGGGCCGCCATTGCTTCCTTCCTAATCCAGATCGGTAGTGGCAGCAACCCTTATAGTTCCTCAATATAGCATTTTTATCTCTTGAAGCGCACGAATGGGAATCCCTATTATGTTCAAGGAACATCGTGTTCACCTAGAAAGGATAGAGAAATATCGTGGTGCGAAATATCTTGAGAAAAACGCAACAGAAGAATATTCCGAAAATTTAATTTGAGCTTGCCGGACATTTGTTACGAAAATTGTGTGAGGGAATTATTTGAAAATAAAATCAAATTGGTGACACATGGGGAATGACATTCCCCCTATATGTGTCAAGCCAGGGAGATATCCCCCTGTTAATCATTAATCTCATAGCTAGTGCCTATGAGTAGGGTGATTTTCAAGAAATATTTCAGATCCTAGAGAGATGAAAAGTAATATCATGAAGTTTCGCTTGTCAAACAAAGTTTCACTTCTGATCCGAATGAAACATGCTATTTTTTCTGCAGTCGAGAGAATTAACTGAAATAAATATATGAAGTAACCACCAATTCGACTTACTTGACAGATTATTATAATACCTTTATTTTAATCATATAGGTAAGTAGATAGAAGCAAGACCTCAGAATACTTTACATTAGAATATTGGTGGATGCTGACTTTACTTTGTTGGCACGAATTCAATACTATACCCGAAACGTGGATACCGTGCCATATTATGTATGCAATGCAACAAATAATCCGTCTGGCGAAAATATTCTACCTGCATTTACAGATCATGTTTATTCAATTTTCAAGGATGCTCGAATTGTAGTTCCAATATAAATACAACCACATTGACCACAGTGACCCATTTGTGTATTCTATTGAATCGATGAATCGATGCATTCATTTGGACATGATTTGGACCAGGTGTAAGCCCTAATGGCAAATATCGCGCCAGTGCCAGGTGTAGAAAAAATAAGTGGAGAATGTTGGGTTAGTGAGCATATCAACAATAATAATAGCGATTATTCATTTCTCCCCATATTCCACTGTGTTTGGCTAGGTAATCAAATGAAGATAAACAATATCGTTGTGTGAGAAAAAAGTATTACTGGCCCCGTGATTATTCAAAAACAACTTATCCAATCAATCAGATTCCGAGAATGATTGAAATTCAGATCAAGCAAGTATGTGAATCTTGAAGACTTTCATAATCAGAACAAAAATGCTTAACTATAATATGGTGTATTATATCTCCAGCATGGGTATGAAATGCCAAATCTGTCGAAATCGGAAACAAATCAGGTATGCGTCCCAACCCAAATAACCAATCATAACAATGTTGTTTATTCTTGAAGACCTAGTCCATCCTTTTTAGTTCCTAGGAGCTGAAGTTCAACTTTAGCTTCTAGGAAGTAAAAGTGTTGCCTAGCAACATACCTATGTTTGTGTCAGTAATATAAACGTCAATTCAAGAGCTAATTTTGGTATCAAAATGGACGACCTTTGTATCAGTTGCAGAAAAACATTATTTTTGTATCTCTTTATGGATAAAAGTTATTTTCATTACAGAAATGACAATGGCTCAACCAGTTAATCCCAGAATTGAGAAAGTGCTGAACAAGTTGCTGGAACCGAATTTCAAACTCAAAGACGATGCATATCTCAACTTATTGTTGACTCATTTGACAAGTAAATCAAGTAAGTATCAATCTTTATATCAGCCAGATATGGAAATAGAATAGGTATCAGGAATCGTAGGTCTCATATTTCTACAAATAATAATGATGTCAAACCCTTGGGATACTGGATCCTTATACAGGTTGAGTCGTTAGGAGCGCACCAAACTCCAGATAAACCTATATGTTCTTATACGATTCTCATTTGTTTTCATTCCTAATTTGAATAGATGTGTGGCACTTTATAAGACTTCAAACGTACAAACTCTAAAATGAACGCGTCAAACTCACTAACACTAACACATGTCGGAACAACAAAACGGACCAAAAAATCGAGTTTGTACGATCAAAGTCTCATAAAATGCCACACATTCATTCAAATTTACAATGAGAATAGTATAGGAATATATGGGTTTTTTGAAATTATTTTAACGTGTACAATAAACACCTGGAGTTTGGTGCGTTCCTCCCGACTCACCCTGTAGAGGGTGTTTCAGAATTGAATGGGAAAAATTTTGTAGGCGATAGTACTCGCAAAAATAAAAAGAAAACTTCGAATAAATGTGTAACTTAGTTTTCGAGATTCAGGGTGCTGAAGGACGTTCAGAATATTATTTGCCATTTTCCATTATCATTCTGTATCAGCTTTTATAATGCCAAGATTTAGTATGGTCGGTGACTTACAAATTTTCGAAATTTCCAAATGATCCTTTTCATTGCAATATTTGCAATTGAGTGATCTCAATGTATGTATGTATTCTATTATATTTCACGTCCAGCCTTCGATATCACATTCTGTAGTACGCCCTGTCGATACTGCTACGCACAATATTTAAAGATTCGCTCTCCCTTTCTCCTGTTCTCCAGCCCTAGGATACCGTTACTCCCATTTCTCATTCGTCTTGTTGTGCTCGTTGCGCGCACATGTCACTTAAACGTCGCTGGAAAAGTAAGTATAAATTAATTCTTTTTTCCACAGTAGCTCTCTCTTTTAGCATCGGAGATAGAGAAAAGAAGACATTCATCATCTAATGATGAATCCGAAGAGGATATATCAAACAAGGACTTGTTCAAACGAACATATAAACTGGGAAAGATATTGCGAAAACGAAATCGTCGAGACAGGAGCCGTTCGCGTGCCTCGAGCAGGCATGGTCGGTCACCCTCTCGTTCTCTAGTTCCCATGGTCCTCGACTTCTCGAATTCGGGTTCGTTCTTGGTTCTACTAGTTCGAGTTCGAGCCAAAATCGAAGCCGTTCGCGTGTCTCGAGCAGGCATGGTCGGTCAACCTCCCGTTTTTGAAGCTGTTCACATGAGAGTGATAAGGCATTCAGTGATGTTCCCTCAGGCACTCAGATGATTGCCGAGATCTGCGCGATCCGGAATCATCACAGGCGACAGGGACAGAATCTAGTTGCACCGGCCGACCCCCGCGCGGGGCGGAGGGCTAAAATGACAGCTGTTGGTGGTAGCCGAACTTTGAACAAGTCGGGACTACATCTGAGGGGGGAAGGAGAACCAGATAGTGAGGCTAGAGTATGGCTGAAGGGCCAATATTTTTGATAGATAATGACGGAGATCTGCCAAAATTGCAGGATGACGTTCTCACTATACGGGGTCGCTATTTCGGACACTGATTCGGAACAGAGATTCACCCTTCATGATGCGATAAGCTCAAGATGGAGTAATATTGTGAACGGGCTGCAAGGTAATGAATGGAATAATAAGGTTGAATCCAGAATTAGAATGGCTTCATATATCAGCCTTGTATCCCCCACCAATGAATGTAGGGGATTATAGCAATGCTATCTAAACCGAACCACACGAAAAATAACTTTCATGCTGATCATCAGAATAAGTTGGGTTCAGGTCTAGCTGAAATAGGTAGGGGTCTAAATGTGATCCTGGAAAATAATGAAAACATGACTAAAACATAAGAGAATCCTTATTATCTCAACTATGCGATGCAGGCCGTATTATCACGAATTAATTTTTCAATATTACAAAAGTGAGGCATGAACTGGTAACCTATAACCTACGATCTCAACATAACAGCCAAGGAAATGGCAGAGAAAACAACCCATTCCTAAATTCTTATTCGCAGCTGATTTGGAAGAAAAGGTTAAAATAGCCAAACAACTCGAATTTTAAGGTGATGAATTCTAGATTTTAAACATCTTGTAGGGCAATGAAGAACATTTGCGATAAAGATGGGGGAGGGCGTCATAAGATGCTTGAACAAAACTCTTCTACAGATTTCGCCCGGTTCGCCGTCCACAAACGAACACATGGACACATGGACACATGGAGGGAGTTGAACCAAATTGAAGGGCGAACCTCACGACAAGACAGGAATTATACGAATAAAACATACTAGTATCGGCCTTAAAGTGTGAATACTCAATGGTATCGGTAAGTCATAATCATAATAGTTCAGCCGGCCGGCTCAAACTATTCTTTGATGAATGGTTGAATTTTACCTCGAATCAAACTGTCTTGGGTGAATGGTTACAGATTACCCTTCATCAAATTGCCTTCTCAAACGAAGTCGATCACCACATCCTTCTCACTGAGTGATACTCGATTGATGAGGAAACAATAAAATTGTTACTCTCGCACGGTGCAGTGGTCAAAGGCATAGAAATATCAAAGAATCTGTTCTTAACTAGAATTTTTCTAGCTGACAAGTCAAATGGGAAGAAACGTTTCATTTTGAACTCGAAACCTCTCAACCTTCAACTTCATTGAGGCACCCAATTTCAAGATGGAAAACATTCAAACGGTTTCGAAATCAATTTCACAAAATTGTTACTTGGCATTTATAGATTTAGAGGACGCGAATCACTTGATTACAATACACAAGTCACAGAAAATATTTGCGATTTCCTCTTGATAATCAAATCTATATGAATTTACATGTCTTCCGCTTGGATTATCATCAGCTCCATATACCTTTTCAAAATTAATGAAACCAGTTATTAAAAATATAGGGAGAAAAGGTATATGATGCTGAACTACCAAGATGATTTCATTATTTTTGGCAAAAACTACAACCACAGCAGATCCATTGTTATGGTAACACTTGAATAATTGCAAAACTTGACTTCATCTTGAATCAACAGAACAGTATTCTATAAGAGCCAATAAATCGGGCCGATTTAATGGATTTGTTTTCAATAGCGACTCAATACAAATCACGCTTCTAGATGAGCAAAAAGAAAACATTATGAATTTCATGAATTACTCGAAATCAAGAACATCATGCGACTTTCGAGAATTCGCCCAATTTGTGGGTTCATTGGTATCTGGCTGTACTCCTATAAAACTCTAGAGAGAGGAAAATATTTGGCTCTCTTGATCACCAACGATTATGTTGCTCATATGCGCCTACGGCCACTCTTATGATCTGATCTAAACTGTTGGCTAGATAACATTTGTATAGTATAAAGCAACTTCAATAGATAATATTTTGATCTAGAAATATTCACAGATGTTTCACTGACCGGTTGGGGGGTTCACTCGAATGGGGGACGAACCTATGGATAGTGGACACCTGCTTGCAATATTTCACGGTATTAGATGTTTCGCTATTCACATAGAAACATGCAATATTTCAATAAGAACAGATAACACCAAAGTTCTTTCGAATATCAATCTTATGAGGAGTGTCGTCAGATACTAGAGCTGAGCCAATTGAAAAAAAAACGGCTATAAGCCTATCAGCCTCATATATAGATTCCAAGGATAATAATTGGCTGGCTTACCAGGAATCTCGCGAACTTCCACCCAGAACGGAGTGGTATTTAGCTTCATACGCATAAGAAAAAAAAAAACAGCGGTAGTTATCAGATTAATTCACGACGAAAAACAACTTCAAATGCACGAAGTGTGTATCATGGCATAGATATCCTGAAGAAGTGGCAGTTAATGCTATCACACTCCCTAGGAGTGATATGATGTTTCATGCATTTCCTCTTCTTGTGATCCTAAGAACTATTCAGAATATCATCAATGAGTATTTTGAGTATTCAACTAGTGTATATAATCAAGGATATCATACAAGACAAGGCGGAGGGGATATTAGTAGTACCGCCGACTCAGCCATGGTATCCCTTGTTGCTGAAATCGACGTCGGATGGCGCCGGTAATATTCAAACCGAACATGAATCCTGGAGAATGACAGACCATCAGACAAGCATTACTACTAAAAAACTTTCCACCAAGCGCCATAAATACTGCGCTTTGCTCCTTGTCAGAATCTACGATAAGCCAATATATTTTCAGGTATTATCTCTGGTTGCAATTTTGCCTAAAAAAGAAGTTACTGCCGTTCGAAGGTAAGGCACATGATTGTATGAAGTTTCTTCAAGAATTGGTTGTTCAAGGAAACCGGAAATTTCTAACCTTCAGCGCCCACCGATTAGCCCTTTCATCATTTTGCCTATCGAAGAAGATGAAAGAAGTGGAAGATTCTTGAGAATTGTAGCTAATCTCAGACAATATTCATCAAGATACAAGACTACATGGGGTTCATCGGATGTTCTGAAGTACTTTTAGAACAAGCGAGAATATCAGGCTTGAAATCATTTCCTCCAAACTAATCACTCTGCTTTTTCTGAGCACAGGTCAAGAATGAAATCTCTCACTAATTAATATCGAGAACATGAAATAGTCTCCGAAGGAGTTGCGAATCTGTATACCTGACAGTGAAAATCACGGCTATTGAAGAAATCCACTTCACTTGAGGATACCATATTTTTTAAGGAAAACCAGAAATTATACGCTGCAATAGTGGTGAAAAATTACTAGGAAGAAACAGGACCTATTCGAAGTGATCCTATAGGGCATGTCTCTTTATCAACCATCAAAAACGTCACAAAATTGTATCTACGCAGACTTCGGGTAGATAGATGGGTAGGTGAACATTGTCAGGCATAGACATGAAGAAATTCCTCATTCGACGAGACATGGGTCGACTTCCCTAGCAAAGAAAGAAAAGACAAAAAAAAAAACAGGCGTGAGCCTGGACATCATTCAGCGAACGGCTGGATGGTCTTCTAATTCCCAAACGTTGATAAGTTGCAACGATAATTGTTAGAACCACTAGCCAAAAGTCTATGAAAGGAACTTCAGCATTCATTCAGTTTCATACTCAGAAGGTGAAGAATCTAACAAATTACTTTCAGTTTATTCATTGAACCAAAGTGATATGTTTCAAAGGTGAATATTGTAACATGTATCCATGAGCACTCGTTTCCTTTGATAGAATATCACCTGCTTTGTTATGGTAGACACTATGTTATATAAATCATGGAAACCATACATCCTTCCTAAAGTGGTCCAATTTTTTTCAGTCGACAGAATTGGTGTTGTTTGATCAATAAAATGGTAGAAATCTTTCTAAAATGAGGAAGCAGTATGTACATGGCAGTACTCATCGTAACCTGTTTTTAAACAACTACAGAATGTGATATCGAAGGCTGGACGTGAAATATAATCGAACGATTAAACGAACTTACCTAAGTGAAGTTCAATCGTGATTATATGAAGCGTCCAGCCTGAAGATATCACCTCCCACCATCCCCTGAGCAAATATAAATACCCCATACATAGTTTACGATGACAGAACTTTAAAACAATGAGAAATGGGAGTAACGGTATCCTAGGGCTGGAGAACAGGAGAAAGGGAGAGCGAATCTTTAAATATTGTGCGTAGCAGTATCGACAGGGCGTACTACAGAATGTGATATCTTCAGGCTGGACGCTTCATATAATCACGATTGAACTTCACTTAGGTAAGTTCGTTTAATCGTTCGATTGTTACAACTAATTAAAATATGGAACTTGTAAAACTTAACAGTGGAGCACAATCCTTTACGACACCTCTGGAATAATGACGATGAAGCTAGTTACGCCAAAAGATGCAATTTAACAGTACAAACAAACCTGACCAAAAGTCTATCGGAAATCAGTTGAGGAAATTTCGAACTGTGAATAAATAGTTATTTATAATACACACACTGGCACAATTAGGGGAACGGGCAAAATTTACACTAAGTTTGACATCAATTTTCTTTCGAACCGATCGCTCGATTCAAATTTTTTTTTTCACGAAATGTAGCTTCATTCTTCACGAATACATCTGAGAAATAATTACCTTCAAACGATGAGTCTTTCCATCATATACAGGGGTGTAAAGAAAGTACGGATTTTTCGGTATTTTTTTAGACATCCTGTGGACTGAACCACTGATAATTGAAACGATTTCTCAACACCAAATTGAAGCCCAATCTATTCCGAATATTTTCGTTCTTTATTCATCTTGATATCTCAATTATTCAAGAAAATACAGAGTTTCAAAGGAAAGGTGATTATTGGTATCAATTTTACACCTCAAAACTCAAATTGGATCTGAAAATGTGTCGTTTCTTGACTAACCTAACCTAACCATGACTAAACCTCTGCCATAGGAGACAGAAGCAGTAAAATCAAATTGTTCATTTTGTTTACCTCGGCGATATAGTCTTCCCCTGCCATCTATTGAATTAGTGCAGATGCGGCTCTCATATGTTATAAGAACATTGGCCCACTGGTCATATTCAATTAATGCTACAGCCCTCGCCACATCAGTAGGAGTCAAATCTCTTATGTTGAATTTTCATTAATCAAATTCATGAATTGTGAATCGCTTGACTTTGACAATAATTAATTACATTAACAAAATAACCAACGTTGATTAACAAAAATAGCATTTCACCAAAAGAACATTGGAGCAACTTTTATCACCCCTGCATATTCATGAAAGTATTCGTATATGTGTCTTTAAACAGTAAACTGATAGGTAAAACTGTGAACAATTCTCATCTTGAAGTAAAAATCCTCACAGAAACAAGTTGAAAAACGACACGTTCTCCCCAGTTCGAGTTTCGGGGTGGTAAAATTAATACCAATATCCTTTGAAACTCTATATTTTCTTGGATAATTGGGATATCAAGATGAATAAAAAACGAAAATATTCGGGATGGATTGGGCTATAATTTGATGTTGGAAAATCGTTTCAATTATCAGTGGTTCACTCCACAGGATGTCTAAAAGAATACCGAAAAATCCGTACTTTCTTTACACCCCTGTATATGATATAAAGACGAATCGTTTGGAGGTGGTTATTTCTCAGATGTATTCGTAAAGAATGAAGCTACAATTCGTGAAAAACAAATTTGAATCGAGTGATCGGTTCGAGAGAAAATTGATGTCAAACTTAGTGTAAATTTTACCCGTTCCCCTAATTGTGCCAGTGTGTGTACTTAAATAGTTATTTATAACACGAGGGAAAAAACTAGTAGATTTTAGCGTCAGGAGACAAAATACCGTGAGCTGAAAGCTGATATTTTTCCCGTGCATAATACACTATTTCTTTCTGTGACTGTGAAAAGGACGAATCAATATTGAGAAGATATTACATTATATTGAAATCAGGATATTATAGACGTGAAATTTTAAGTTTTTAACAGGAATTACTCCTGCAGTGCAGGCAGCTTTGTCATTATTTTGAAGTAATCAAATATATGTTAGTGTTAGTCTAATTCTGTGATTTTAAGAAATTGCTAACTTCGTGGCTGTTCAGTAATGTAAGTAACCGTGAAGTGGAATGGAAGATAAAATAACTTGCAGTTCTTTCTCGGAGACGCTGTTATTGGTTTACAACAGCCATCAACAGTGTATTATACATATATATAAAAGTGATTTATGGAAAGTGACATTTCATAACCTATTAACAGAGATGAAATGTCAAACTTTCTTACCGTCACAGAAAAAATACAATTTCTTTTCAGAATACTTCAACACCTTGTATCTAGAAAACGAAGCTGGAAAGCATACAAGTTTTCATGAAATTTCCTATTCATTTTTAGGAGTTCTATCGCCTATTAAATTTCTTTCGGATTTGTTTTCACCTCGCAATGGACAGAAAATCTATAAATAATAGGAAATTCTGAACCATCCCGATATCGCATCTAAAATTTGATTGAGTTGGAAATATAATAGGTGCTGAAGGACCTTGGTCGATAGCCTGTAGAATTGAGTAATAATGATTAATGATTGTATATCATATTATGTATTCAATTCAATAAAGAACGATTATTAATATTTATAATATGTACGTAATTTTTGAAGACATAATCTGTATATTTCCAGTTTAAAATAATCATGACTCGTTTTATTCAAATTTCGGATTGCATATCAAGGTCCACAGTAACTACCTTTTTTTTTCCTTTGTTTTCATTGCTTGATGCGCAGGAAATGAAATCTCTATAATGGGGAAGATAGGGAGAGGAGGTGGATGTAGGAATGGATTTTTTTCCGAGATTTTTGGTGATTATGAGTTCTTGGAAATACTTCCCTAGGCAATGAATTCCAGAGCTTTCCCGTTCAATAGAGAAAGAAGTTCTGATATAGTGGTGTTCTACATATTTCGAGGTTGACAACGAAAGGATGTGCAGACTGCGCTTGTCGAGTTCGCCTGACTGGTATTGCTAGTCGTGGAATGATGGCAGAGATTTCTTAAGAACTGTTCCCTCGAAAGTAAATATAAAAAATTGTGTGGCATCACCCACTATATAGTGTGGCATCACCCACTAGGAATCTAAGAGCATCAGAGTATGTTTGGGTGCTGAACTCCATATGTGAGAACAGTATTCTAGAACAGGTCGTATCTGTGCTTCGTGAATCATGAGAAGCTGTTGAGGTCTAAAGTAGCTTTTCGCACGGAATAAAAATCCGAGTTTTTGTGAAGCAGCTTCCGCGATGGATCTGACATGATTATCCCATGGAAGAGTATCGCTGATGGAGACACCAAGCATAGATTTAGTTGAGTTGGTGGGAATGTTGGTATCAGGCATTGTTATATCAGGCATACTGAGTTATGCCTTTCTAGAGAAAATATAGGCTTGAGTTTTCGCGGCGTTGAATTCAACTAGGTTGTTGATTCCCCAGGCTGTGATTTAAGCAAGATCTTCAATGACATCAATGACCTGTCTTCGCCGTGAGTTCTTGGTTTCCTGGGAGTAAATAGAAATTCCGGAAGAGAACGCAGTATGGAGGGTACAGTCTTCTGCAAAAGTGTGGATAGGGCAAATTGCTCCCAATAGATAATTGAGTAAGAGTAAGAATAATGTTGGTGCCGGAATTGATCCTTGTGGAACGCCGGAATTGATGCCAATGGTATCAGACGATACAGAAAACTCGTTAAGAGATGGCATAGCTGAGGTGGTAAGCCGTATGTTGGTTGTTTTTGAAGAAGTCCTTAGTGCCAAACACGCTCGAATGATTTTGATATGTCTAATGCCACAGCTAGAGATTCCCCATGTTTTTTCTAATGAAGCTTGCCATATATGAGTGACGTAGGCTAGGAGATCTCCAGTTGATCTTCTATGGCGAAAACCATATTGCCTTTCATTGATGATTCCTGCTCTTTCCTGATATTTGATAAGCTCAATGTTGATGGCTTTCTCCATTACTTTGGAGATTACTGATAACAGGGAAATAGGCCCCTAATTCTTGGGCAGGTTTTTTTTTGGGGGGGGGGATTGGTTCGACTCTAGCTATTTTCCAGCATGATGGAAAAATACCTGCTTTGTACGAGATGGTAAAGAAATTGCAGAGAATAGGTGTCAATTCTGGTGCAAATTTTTTGAGGATAATGGGTGGAATTTTATTAGGACCATTAGCATCATTCGTTTTGAGACCAAGAAAAATGCGTCTGATAGTGCGTGGACGGAAGACGATTTCGACAATTCTACTTTCAACAGGTGAAATATCGGGCGGCACTTTTCCTTGGGAATTCCTCTCGAATGCTTCAGCTAGGGACCAAAATGAACGGGATCCATTGGAACAATCTATGAGTTTCGATCTCATTATGGCATTGCATGTTTCTTTCGATGCATCTATTGTTTGGCTGCAGTTATTCCTGGCTTCAATGTATTCAGCTCTAGTCGCAAGGATATGGCTTTGCGCTGTAGGATGGTAGGCTGTTTGTTTCAAGGCAACAGCTCTAGAACAGTTTTTGTTGAATCATGGTTTCGAAGGTGATGATCTTTTCGAAGGATGAGGTATGTATTTGTCCCTTCCAAGCGTGATAATCTCGGATATTTCAGCAGCACACTGTGAAGGATTCTCAAAGTCAAAGCATATTTTGGGCCGAGGAAACTCGGAGAAAAACATGCGGAGGCCGTCCCAGTCTCCGAAATTGTAATGCCATATAAGTCGTGGGGGTACCGGAGCAGTTGATGGAATGTAAAAGGGGCAGGTTGTGGAGATGAGTGTGTGGTCAGAATTGCCAAGTGAAGCTCGTACATCTATGGTGTTAGGCGCTGAAATATTACTAAGGAACAAGTCAAGTGTGTTGGCTGAATGTTTATTGACATCCGGAATTAGAGTGGGTTCCTTGATGAACTGATCTAAGTCATGAGTGTTGGCGAAAGCTTCGGCTTGTCGCCTAGCTTCATCCGTTTTGTTGCAGTGTACGAGCCCAGCAGTGTTGTGTACATTGAAATCGCCCATGATCATGATTTCGGCTCCTGGATGGTTCTGTTGAATTTTATCAAGCTTCAGAGACAAGAATTCGAAGAGCTCTCCATTGGATGAATCATTTGGTGATGAGTATATACAACAGAGAACCTTGGTCTGTTTCTGGCTATCGAGTTTGAACCACTTAATATCAAACTAATTTGGTTGCAAAGTTTTTTCTCGATGACATGAGAGATTCATTTTGGAATAGAGACAGAGACCTCCCTTGAACCTGAAATGTGTGTGGAGTTAGTACCCAGGACAGAGCATATAGGTCGTGTTGGTGGATAATTTTACCTCTTTCTGTGAGAGCCAATATGTGTGGATTTTCAATTTGGAGGTGTCGATGGACATCGTTCATGTTCCTACTTAGACCGTGGATGTGACATAGGTGACATCTATCTTTCAGCCGATGGTGAATCTCCTCTAGCACCTCGCCCGGAAATTCGAATGAAGAGGTATTTTACTTCCGGATAATTTTACTTGAAGAGAACTCATCATCGCCTTTTCTGTATCGAAAAGGGACGTTGATGTGGAAGGAACGGGAAATAGGATTGGGTTGGGTTGGCCGGAATCATCAACCAGCTACTGAAACACGGGTATAACACATTCCACAGTGCCTAGGGTTGCTGTGGTGGTATCGTACCGGGCGATGCCGTTGGCTATCTCCCACCTGTTGGCGTCCTTTTAGTCGCCTTCTACGATAGGCAGGACTTACCGTGGGGCTATTCTAATGTGATCCCACACGGGTAATTATGTAATATAATTTTGCCGTGTTATTCTTCTTCAAAACTCTCCGAGTCAATGATAAATATGTTTTTGCTTGACAGTATTGAAATACATGAATATTACAGATATCCTGTATCCTTTTCGTGGGAACCAGAATATAAAAAAAGAATGCAATTAAGTTTTAGAGATGATATCGGAGATGATATACTATTTTGTTATGACTAGTTTGGGGGCGAATGTTATTCCGTGGAATTTTAAATGGAAGAATAGTGCGACTACTGAAAATGTGCAGGTTTTCTGCATGAAAATGTGTCGAATACCTTGAGTGACTTCATAATTCCAAGGTGGCCGTCAGTACAGACATCAATCGCTTTTTTGCATCGTAACACACTCTTAGGGTAGGTCCTACGATAATTTTGATAATAACCTTGTTTGTTTGAGATAAAATGAAGAATAAAAGAGTCCCCATACATTTTTCGATATCTTTTACTGTTTCTGAGATATAACTTCCAGTGTTGGTACAACATTGAAAATCTGAATATTTGTGTCAACAAAGCTAACAATTGTAAAAGAATTTGAGAATTTGTTCGCAATAGCATTATTCAATAATAAGTTATGTGAAAAAAAAGCTAAGTTTCATGTGATCACGTGTCATCTTCCGAGTCCTAATAGTCAATTCCATCGTTGCAACATTAATCATAATCGCTCGACGCTTCATCGCCACCACATTTACATATTTCTGTGCACCTTATAACTTGTGATTTTTACATCTGCAATTTATAGCACAGCGTCTTTTAAAACAACCACACATACTAGTTGTGTATAATCGAACTTGGGCACACCCGAACTGTGATGGATCTGGAAAATTTGAGTTCTGAAGTTTAGCACGTCGCCACTCACACCACTTGCGAATTATTGTTTTTGTTTTTGTTGGTGGTAGATTCTCATTTTGCAACCTCTTCCTTGGTAAACAGAAACCACCGTAATTGACCAATGTCTGAAAACTTCTTTTCTGGCGAATACACCTGACAAATAAATCGCTCTATAATTTTTTCATGTTCAGCTTCGAATTTTTCTTCACATCCCAACCTTCTCAGAGCCTCAACGACGTCTCTTTCTGTACTTTCAAACGCTTTCCAGAATGAAAGTTTGGTGAATAGATGTGAAGGGTGGAAGCACGAAATGTGATGTATAAACAGTGAAGAATTATTTTCGTATCTGCTTCTCCTCTTGTGTGTTTTGAAATTCATGTACATCGTTTCCTTCCGATGACTTGGCTTCATTTCTCCAACTCACCACCAGATTCCTCCCGATGTTCTGTGCTCACAATTTTGCTTTATTATATGCAGTCAACTCGTCCTTCGTCTTATAATGAAACAAGAAAGATTTCAAAGCAACTCTTTTTATGTCAGTACTGTCAGTGATTTTGTACTCAACGGTTATTACTTTCCCAGTCCTTTTCATTCTCATGGAATTCTTGAGTGAATTTTCCAGGTACGTATTAACCACTAGATACTGGTACTGGTGGGGGACGTTTGCACGTCAGCAACTAGTCCCTAATGGGACCTTTTTGCAAGCCCCAAGGTGTTTTCAATGACTGATGTGGTTCGCTTAAGAGATCTGGCTAACATCCTTTTCAGGCACCGCCCATCAGCTCTCTTTCAGAGTTTTTCGGCTGTTTTGTAGGCTAGTAATGTACTCACTACCATATGCTGCAGTGGCAGGCCTGCTAGCTATCCTCGTTAACCCCCGTTACAAACTGGGGTCCACTAAGCAGCTAGCCCGCTCTCACGCTCAGCTGGTAGTTTTCCACACCCACCTACATTCACCGTCCTACTTCTTCTCTGATGCTCACAACCACATCATCATCTCTTTCTGCGTGTTCTGTGTAGGCTTTGTTACTAACTCCATGCGCCACTTTAGGAGCAGCACTGTTGATTGGAACGCAACAGCGAATCGGCAGGACTATCCCCAGCCGATGCTCCGAAACTTTACAATATTCAATTCGTAAATAGAATATTGAAGAACAGTTCCTTGCCCGTGCTGGGAATCGAACCCACGACCTTGAGGTCGTGAGACGGACGCTCTTCCACTGCGCCAATCCTGGATCCGCCACTAGATAAGTTTCATATCGTACTTCAACAAACTATGTTCAATTTTTTGCTGAATTCAACTGCAAGATCGAAGCATGTCTTCACATGCTAAGGTTTGTGAAGGGCCGGTTATTATATGTATAATTCCATCAAGAACAGCTATAGAACATAAAGTAGATCTCATATTTTGTTCTGGTGGATACACTATCTTCCGTTACAGACATCATGCTCATCTTCGAGAATCTTCATCCACTTGCTTTTGTTCGACGTTGAAATCATTGTTCCATCTAGATTGAAGAAGCAAAACAGGGTACCGCCCTACGCTTTTACTCAAACTCTTCATTTTTGCGAAACCATGAAAACGATATTTTCCCCTTTTTAGTGCATTCAAATCAACCTATCGTCTCGTCATATCTTGTAATCGATTTTAAATGCATTTTCATCACAACATACATGTTGAAACATTGTAACATTCTGAGACTTCATCTTTCGCCATTTTGAAGAAGCCATCTCGAATTTTTGGATAAATTCATGATTTCCGACCTCGAAAATTACCATAATTTTGAATAGTCTTGGACCATAATCACAATACTTGTCCGCCATTTTGGAGCCAACATCATTTTATTTTATGTAACAAAAATTCCATAATGCATTGTCACCGGAATCATCTAATCCTGTCAAATGTCAAATCAATGGGTCGATTATTATTCTGCAATCAAATTCAAGTCATATAATATAAATCGGCCAAAATATTTACTTTACAGAACTATAACTCTCAAATGAAGATAGATATCAAAAAAAGTATAATAACTATTTCAATTCTTTGTTTCATTTTGAACAAAAAAGTTCAGAACAAAAATGTCTGTAGGGCCCACCCAACAAGACGTATAGGGCAGGAAATCGATGAGTTATTTTATTGACAGCCTTCTTGAAATTATGACGTCAAATTAGCCTCTGACATATTTTCAGACAAAACACCTGGTGTTGAGTCATCATGTTATTCATAAGCTAAACATCCATACTAGTTTCACTATTCCTTCATTTAAAATCCCACGGAATTAGATTCATCGACTGATGCCCCTGCACTAGACATTTACCAATTAGATTTTATGTATTATGCCTGTATAGTTCTGAACCGAAATCATTTTTTCAGATGAAGACAATAATGCTATCTACCAACAAGAAGCAAACAAAGAATTCATTTTACTCTGGATGAAACAAGCAATTTTATACTGGGAAGAAACAGAAACAATCAGCAGTACTCTCACTTGCACCTTTGCTTTGAATTTGATGGGCTACATGAGTAAAGATGAGCATATATTCTTGAAAATGAACCAAGAGAGAATGTTTGAACGATTGCTTGCAATAATAATTAACTATTTCAAATGTTCAGCAGTCCAACCAAGTATAGAACTTGCTTACATCAAATTGCTCTCATCGTTTCTGAACCATGCCTCAGGTTTACAGTGGATTATTTCTAATGAGCACTGGAAATTCGTTATGAACTCCTCCTTGAACCCGCATACTGTGTATATTTCTAGGGAAGGACATAAGTTTATGGCTAGTATGCTTGAGAAATCCACAATAGTTGACTCAAATTATGCCAAGGATATTCTGCATTCGCTTTTAACGCCTCTAATAAATGCTAGAAGTCAGACTAGTGAAAACGGCACTGCAATTGTGAGGGATGAGGAAGCACTTTACCATTCTATATCACCTATATTATCTCTCCTTACTAAAATGTTGGAAACATTTATGGAAAGCAAGAATCAAGGAAATATAAAGGATATAATACTGATGTTGGAAGAGCATTTCGATTTGGAAAAGACTCTCAGAGATCTCACGACATTTGTTAAAAAAGAAGATTTCCTCTTCGATTTGTACAAGATATTGACAATTTGGTGTTTTCTAATTGTATATATCAAATACAGTGAGAACCTAGTTGTTTTCTATGGGAAAATAGAAAATCAATTAATTGGCATATTCTATGATGCAACTTCACAACTAAATGTGTCAAACATGCTGAAACTATGTCACCTGAGCCTCATTTACTGGAACAATATGAAATCAAAAATACCTGCTAGTTCAAACTTGAATTCTTCAGAAATATCCCTAGAAAATCAATTGCTGGTATTACAGATATTTCCAGCTTTTGCTATGAGGAAATGTATAACTGATGAAGACGAGCATTACCGCTCTTTGTTCCTTCAAAAATTCTTTAGCAAAGTACCACCTCACACTCTCAGAGTCTGGTATAAATGGAGAATGCATTTAAAAGATACATTTTCTCTTGGCGACGGTATATTAGCTCTGAAATATTTCTTACATTCCAAACAATTCTATTATCGAGAAAATGCTGTTCTCGCATTTCAGTGCTTGATATACTTTGTGAAAGATATAACGGATCTCCTATACCAAAGACCTGACTTGATACATGGTCTCTTGGGTCAGCCAGATTATATAATCCTCCTTCTAGAATGCATGAAAGTTATCATAGATGAGTTTACCATCACCTGGAAAGAAAGCGTTGAGACTCTGTGCATTCTATTTGTCACGAACTCCTTCCTCAGTGTTACCGTATGGCCACCAAAGGTGAGTACCCTTTCTTATAAACATTCGTTTTTCTTGAAGTGATCAAATAGATCTACAGGGTGTCTCAGGTGTAACTTATCAAACTTCGACAATCGATAGAAAAACTGAAAATATTATACACTGACCGGCAAAAAAAATCGGCCAACAAAAAATTTAGTCAAATCGATCGCCCTTTTTCAATTCCTCTTTTTCTCCGATTTTGATGAAATTTCGACCAAATCGTAGATTTGTGTTTCGGAATGTTAACCTGAACTACAGTTCCTATCACTCTTAATTTGTTAACGCCCTGTGGTAAAGTGAGTGAATAAGCTTAGCTTCACCATGTTTTGGATCAAAGTATGATCCCTTGTCAACACAATGGTTTTTGATTCACATCAATATCTCCTTTTCAAGAAGCGGTAGAAGTGTTACAAGAAAATATGGCTTTTTTGGCGTCGAGGTGTCCAGGCGGCCTCCAGCCGGCCCTGATACATATTACCGGCGATTAAATTATTGACTCAGAAATGCTATAGCGGCAACAAATTTCAATGCACCATTGATGGGAGAGCTCAGCCATCAAGGTTTATGCGCTTGCAAATCCGTAAAGGAGGATGAGTCAGTGCGCATTTGTAGTTTGTGGTTCACGGTCAGGTACTTGGAAAGTGCTCGAAAAACTCATCCTCCTTGAAACGGATTTGCAAGGGCATATACGTTGGTGGCTGAGTGCTCCCATCAATGGTGCATTGAAATTTGTTGCTGCTGTAGCACTTTTAAGTCAATAATTTAATCGCCGGTAATGTGTATTAGGGCGTTACCACCGATACAACAAGGCCAGCAGACTCTGACGTAAACAGCTCGTGACGTCACCAAGAGAGGCCAGTGTTTTATTTTATCGCTTGTCGACTAACGCGTCAGTTCGTGTTAATTCATCGGTGATCCACGTATGTTTTTGAAACGGTCCCGAATTCTTTTGTTGTTTATTCATCAAAATAATTGGCGGAAAAATTACTGTTTTGTGAAATATTTTGTGTTGTGATAGGCGAAATAACAATGCCTTTCAAGTGTTGTGTTCCCTTTTGTCGGGGGAATTATGTGGGTGGTTCAAAAGTTCATGCTTTTAGTTTCCCGTTGGACGAGGAGCTATTCACCGCGAGGATTTTACTTCATCTAAGTTCAGTAGTAAACAGAGCTTAATTTGTAATGATGAATTGATATTAGAAGACAATTACTCTCACATAAAGAGTATAAGTAGAGGAAAAATAGAAAAGCTTTGATTGTGCAGTTAGTTTTGTGTTCGCATATTATAGTCAACAAAATCATCTCTGAATTCGAGGAAATTTTCTTGAATGTTCATAATAAACGGGCATTTTTAATTCTCATTCTCGAATTTCTTTCTGAAAACGGTAATTTGCCTCGTGGCAATGAATGCAGAATTCATTCCAATGATCAAATTGCAACTATCATATTAACATGAACTACAAACACTCTACTTAAAAAGGTAAAACTGCATTTATCATGATATTTATCATGAAGATATTTGACTAAAAAGTTCAAAATTTCACCTTCTTTTTCACCTGTCTTCTGGATGGCATTTAGAACAAATTTCCCTTCTTTTTTCATCATATTGGACAATTTATATATAATTCAACTATAAATATGATTTTCTTGAGATTAATCCATATTTAGTGAAAAGAAGGTAGAATATCATTCAAAATAATGGCGTGTGTAATGTCATTCGAAAGCAATCTATCGACATTTGACATCTCGTATTTTGATTGACTATTGATTAAATGGCCGTCATCTGGAATGCTTGTTCACTAAATATGAAAAACTCGCCATAAAAATCATATTTCCTGTTGAATTTTCTATATAAAAATGTGCCATCGAAGTACATCATGAGTATATAAAGTGTCCAATGACAAAATAAGAGCAAGTAGCTTCAAATGCCCCCAACACAAGGGGAGAAAGAAGGCGAAATTTCGAACTTTTTCTTGAAATATCTCAATAAATAGTGGTTTGTTCACATTTTCATTATAAAATTCGGTTTATCAGACAAAAATACGTGAGTACCGAAAAAAAATTTCAAAAAAAAACCATCGCATGATAAATGCAGTTTTACCCTTAAAAATTACGGTTTCAAGTGTAACGATCCACTTGGGTGAAAAATCCAACAACAGACAATTGAAGACACTCACTGGTTATTTTTTCAGGTAATAGGAATTCTCCAAGATACATATAGGTAATTGTAACAAACGGCATGTCAATCAAAATGAAATACATTTTCCACAATTTTCTTTCGATCAATCTCACGATAAGTTTATGTTCTGCGGGCCTTGTATAAGTAGGTGTGAAGTTTACCTTCACCACAATTTTTGCCAATATATTTAATTCGAATGGGTTGCTGTAGGTGGATATTTGTGTTTTATCCTGGTTTTTGCTTTAAAACTTCGTTTTTCCATAATAAAATCGAATGGTGTGCGAAGAAGGGCTCAGTTGACGACTGGCATCCTTTTTTAACCGGAAGCCCTTCAAAAAACAGCAAAATCGGCTCAATGATGATCTAAAACTAAAATCGAAATACGCGGTCGCATTATAGCGCTATAAGCGCTTGTCGTTTCGAGCCGCTGGTTAGGCCTCACTAAGTGACGTCACCCACGGAGCATGCAGGCCTTGTTGTATCGGTGGTAACGATTAGGGTCGGCTGGAGGCCGCATGGACACCTCGACGCCGGAAAGTTTCTTATATTTCAATAGTCGTCTGTTCATTTCTCAAGTAGCTGTCTGGGTATTGAAGATACAGTGAGACTGAAAATACTTTACCATAGCAACTTTTTCATAGAACCATACATTTTTTTTAATACGTTCCTGACGTGTCCTGATTGTGCGTTCACAGATTCTAGAAGCTTTTTTCCAGTCTGAATACAAGTAATACAATCATGTATTATACCAAATAGTTTGTGTTCCACCTCAGTTTTCGCCATCATCAAAGTCTCTTCGAAATTCCGAAGAAAAATATCATTACTTTCACTTAATTCTGATCGTTAGTAACACATTCCTTATTATTTTACTACCTACATAGCATAATATCGTCTTATTCTCTATTGATCTGTTTGATAGATCGAATTATTTCATTATTAAACTGAAGATATCGAAATAATAATGGTATTTGTATTCATTAGAACGAACTTGTCATGGGTAATGAGATTTTTTTAACCTAACCTGGCGGCCTTCTGGACACCTCGACGGCGGGAAAGTAATGTTGGGCCGATGATTGGTGTTATATGGGCAATAACGTCTCTTTTTTAGATATAATTGACTGAAATAATGAATATGAAATATGAATAAATTTTAAGCTGTTGGAAGGAAACCACTTTCGTATTGAATCGGTGCCTTGCAAAGTTCTTTACCGCAGCCCCCAGCGGCGGATCGACACCGGCCCACCGGGCATTTCCACATCAACATTGGCAAAATCATTGAGAAAGCCATAAAACTCAGATTATCGCGCTTTGTGACTAAATATAATACTTATAATATCTGAAAAACTATTTTGATTCAAAGAGGGATCATCTACCAATGATGCAATATCATCATCTAGCGAATTATATGAATCAATCGACGAGGAAAAGCTAACATCTGCAGTTGTTGGAGGCTTTGGAGAATGCAGGTATGCGCGGTAGAACTCTCACTTTTCGAAAGCTATTTGAATGCTGGTACAGGGTGATTCACCATAAATGTCCCCCCCTCTAGCTCAGTTATTTTTGAACCGATTCCAAAATTTTAAATATCTTAAATGATTTTCGATAAAGTTTTTTCCGCTACATCAGAAAATACAGGGTGCTCGGAACAAACGATCTACAGGGTACTATTTGATTTTTTTAAATGGAACACCCTATTTTTCATTGTATTTTCAAATTCTCCTTGGAGAGCTGATTCATTCAATGCATCACACTTGGGTCTTGCGCGAATGATTACAGAGAAATAGGGTGTTCAAAATCGAGATTTTTCAACTTTCGGATTTTTTTGTGACGAAACTATTTATTATCAGTCAAAACGGCACTTATGTCCGTATCTTAACTTTTGATTTACTATCTACTGACATTCAATAATTGGAACAAATACAGGGTGATCAGAATTCTGAATCTAGAACCACCCTGTAAATGTTCCAATTAAATGTCAGTAGATAGTGAATCAGAAGATGAGATAGAGACATAGTAGTCGTTTTGACCAATAATGAATAGTTTCGACACAAAAGTATCCTAAAGTTGAAAAATCTCGATTTTGAACATCCTATATCTCTGTAATCATTCCCGCTAGACCCCAAGTGTGATATATTGATGAAATCAGCTCTTCAGGGAGAATCTAAAAATACAATGAAATACAGAATGTTCCATTCGAAAAAATCAAGTAGTACTCTGTAGATTGTTTGTTCCGAGCACCCTGTATTTTCTGATGAAACAAGAAAAAAATTCCTGAAAAATCATTCTAGATGATTTTTCAAATTTTTGAATCAGTTCAAAGATAAGTGAGCTAGAGGGGGGGACATGACATGGTGAATCACCCGGTACACAGATAGTAAGTATCGGAAATGCAGTCAGCACTGAAAAGAAAGTTACTTGTGGCAAGGCACGGTATTAGGGCCACTAATATTCCCAATTTATGTCAACAACTTACTAACCTTGAACATCAAAGCGAAATTATACAGAGTGTTTGGTTAGCCCGTATTAATGGGAAATTTGTCAAATGCAGGTGGGTTATTCTTTGATCTACTTTCGCCTTAGGTTTGACGTGGTCTTTACGGGACACCTTGTATATGGTTGAATATGTTCAAAATCACATTACCTACCAGCCCTCTAAAAATTGATAATGCCGTTCTTTTCGAAAATTTGTCGAAGTTGATAGAATTTATAATATAACTTTCCATTTTTTAATAAAACATATGCAATGTGATAGTTTCAGTTCATGTATTGAAGTTATCAATCTGAATCTGAATAATTCTATCTATCTATTATTAAATTTAATTTTTCAATTTCCTGGTCAATTTTTCATTTCTTCGCAATTAGGCTCATGAAGTATCAACGATTCTTTTTCATGGAGGTACTTTTTTCTTGTAGTAAAATAAATGAAGTTGTTCAATAGTTTTCACTAGTTGATGCCGTTTATTTAGACATGATTTAACAAGATCGTTTGGTAAACCTATTTGCTCCAGTTTTTCAGTAGCATGTTGTGTGACACAGTATCGAAGGCATTGGCCAAGTCTGGAAAGATACATAATTCCATAATTCCAACATCTCTTGTCCATGAATTGCCTGTACTTTTGACGCGATGTAATTAAATGTCAATTGAAAGTCAAACAACTCGAAACAAGTATATATGTAGAAACATATACTACTTGATTATCACCAAGTAGGTGTTTCTTCATGACGAAAATTCGTTTCATAATGAGAAATTCATGTTTTCAGTGGCTAAAATCTGTTTCATAATGAAACTTCGTGTTCAAATGAACAATATTAATAAATCGGTGACAAGTATGTAACACGCGTAAATACGGGAGAAGACAACGTTATTTTTTGATTTCTCGATAGAATAGATACGGTTTATCAAAACCAATTTTGATATAGATTGATAGAAAATGTTGTCGACAATATTCAATAAAAAAAATCGCTTTTACATAATTATTTCATTGTCAATTACAGATTGTCATCAGCTCTTTGCAACTTATGGAGAAAGCTCTCGTGAAACACATGACTCCAGAGATGGCGCTCTTGATAGATACTGGAGAAGATTCAACAATAAATTCTATACTCACTATGCTGAAGACCAAATTACATGATTCTGATTGGGAGGTTCGAGACTCAGCAGTAGAAATGGTTCGAACAGTAATCGTTTCTACCTATACAAGTGAGTTGATGTCGTCGGTTCAATGCTGAAACCTTTAATGTGCAGATGGGCGCATTGTATCTATACCCAACGTCTATATGGGTGCATTGACCCAATGCCCACATGTTCTCACCGCCCCGGCAAGGGGACATGTTTATGAGTATTTTTACTCGGTGTAACTGCCCCTACACCTTTGCGGTCACTTGATATTTTTTTTAATGAAACACCCTTTATATCATTCCATACTGGGATTTATGATATTTTTGGTCATATCTTTGCATTCGTTCGACATGCCCAATATCAAACTTGGAACCCCACCCACTAAGCCCCACTATTTTCTACTACCCTGATCAAAATTTCGCAAAAATCCTAACATTTTCAAATTGGGCAAACAAAGTAAGGTACAGTCGTATTCAATAAAAAAACGTACAAGTATTAAACATAGAAGATTTCGGTATTCTAGTTCTCGTTGTGTAAAATTGGCTCAGCCGATGTTTTGTGTTTTTGAGAACCTATGATCACTCTACTGTCAATATTTGGTAAACATTCATTCCCGATAGCACGTTTTACGCGAATAGGATGACCTTTATTTCTCCCTCCCTCCCTACTTGTGCGCTTTTTTTTGAATACGACTGTACATTTAAAAAATTTGGTTATTTTATCACAAAGGGTGTCGAAAGTATTTACGAACAACCTTCCTCTCGGACTCTCCTTCAGATGGCTATATTCCCCCAGGGGACCACTTCTGGATCCATGTTTATATGGACTTTTTTCACTATTTTCGTTGATAGAATTGAAATATTTCTATGTAATTTCGGGACACCCTGTATGTAACGGTTTCAGCTAGTTACACCGAGTAAGAATACTTAATGATACTTATCAAAATGCTTTTCGAAATAGAAAAGGCATTAACAATTATTTAGGGTTGATAGTTTTCATTGAAATGCACGGAATAATGATTATAATAATTTCAGAATTCTCCTCCTTCGGCGAAAGAGTTGTGGCGAATGAGTTTCCTACTTCTATACTTTTGATGGCTATAAGAGATGGAAATTCCTTTGTAAGAGCTACATCACTCAAGTGTTTACAAGAAATGACAAAAGTCGATGAATTATGGAATGTCCTGATACATGAAGGTCACATTTTGGTAAGTTACAAAAACATTATCAGACACTCTTGGTGCATCTATCTATACTTTCTTTCTTCATAAACATTTTTGAAAAACTAGAACCGAAAGAACGGACAAACGATGAGATAAATTTATGACTTGACACATTATTCGCCATAATTTTCTCGAAGTCAAAAAGGATACCTTTCCTCTGACCGGAAACAAAGCAGAAAGGCGGATCTAGCGCCCATTTCTTCTCTAGTGCAATAACGTGTCCAGCGTTGCCACGCAGCAGTTATTAGACCTAGAGATTTCACGACGTCGACTCTTTCTTCACAACTTATGGTTGAGTGTCAGAGTCACATTACAATACATTATAACTTTATCTCAGTAGATTTTTGGAATTCCTCAGTCATGTAGTTATGCATTCAACATATTTTTCGTGAGAAAATGAAGGTGAATAATTTATATTTTTCCATCTTTAGGGAATTTGAGTGGATTGATTTGTATTTTTGTGATTTTTCAATCATATTTCACATATATGTGAATCAATGTGAATATAGCCTTTCTTTTTCTTTTATTGGAACCTAATTTCTGTTCTCTGGAAATCAAGGTGAATAATTGATTGGATTCCAGTTTATGGAATGTGAATGTATTGGTTTCCATTTTCTTATTTTCTTATTTAACACTCTGACTGCCATGTCAGTCATTTTGACCGACAGCTTGATTTCGTGCTGAGCCGATGCATTTTCATTGGTTCGAACGCAGGCCACGCGAAGTTTTCAGAGTAGGGGGCATCTAAGTGATCAGCATATTGCTGTTAAGACATTATAAAGTTGCTCTGGTGTACATAAGAAGACAAGCCAATTTTTTTCAATGTATATAAGTGAAAGTCATATTAGTTATTAATTTATCGATGAAATCACAGGGGTGGAAACATTTGCTATAACAGCAAAAGGATCAAACACCGAAAGCTAGAATAATTTTCAATTTGTTAAAAAATCTCGTGAAACAATATGTACAAGAAAGGGGGCTAAAAATGAGGTGGAGAGAGTGCGAACGCATTGAGAAGGCTGCCAAGAGATGCCTTCTATGTGCATTGAATGTCATGTCCAATAATAATTACATTCAGATAATATTCACGAGTTTCATCACATTTTATACAAAAAACGTTTTTGAGACATTATTGTAGCTAAAAATTTCATAGTGAGCACCACAAAAAAATTCACATACGTTCATTTGAGCGCCGCGAATGCAGATCTAATGAAGAGATTTGAATGCATCGTCGGTCGTTTTCGCATAACACGGCTCGAACTGAAACTTCTGCTGTCGGTTAAAAATCACTGCAAAGCACCGTTTTTTATAAGTCACGGTCGGTCACATAAGGCTGACAAAGCCTGCAATAGAGAGAGAAAAACAGGGTACCGGCAGACAGAGTGTTAAATCTATTGTCTGTGAGAAGATGAAGGTGTTGAATTGTTTGATTTTTTTAGGAAAAAATAATACGGATATTGTATGTGGAACAAGAAGGAATTGTCCGGACAGAAGCAGCAGCCTTGATTGATTCCATCTATACGAATCGTGAAGTTTCTGTAGCTACTTTATCCAAATTTTATGATATAATGCATCATGCTGTCATAGCGGACCTACACTGGGAAACTCGAGTGAATGCTTTACAATTTTGGAAAAACGTTATCAATAGGCACCTGTTCCAACAAGGCATGATAGATGGGGATTTTCCAGAATTTACATTTTCGAAGGAGAAGCGTAAAATTATCAATTTGAATCAAGTAGAAGTAAAAATGAGGCTTATCAAAGTTCTCAATCAACTTTCCGAAAACGGTTGCTTGTCAGCCTTTCAATTCGCCCTTCAAGATGATTGTGATTTAGAGGTAACAAAATATGCGACCGACGCTGTGAACGATTTTGTATTACTTCTGAAGAAGTACAGGATAACTACTTCTGATGTATCTACAGACACCACGATATCTAAGCCCTCCCATCATAGTCCACAACCGGATACATCCAAATCGCAACCAAATAGAAATTGTGCGAGTGTAAATAGTAGTTGTTCGAGTTCAAATGATTCTGTTATGGATGAAGTCCTCGATTCTCTCGATGCGAATCTCCTTGAATCGATTTTCAATTCCCTCGATCAGCCCCCAGATGATTATGTGGAGATGCAAGGTCGAAGAATGTTGCCGCCAAACAAGTTTTTGGAATCCGTCTATTCGGATTTAGCTTATCATGTGGAACAAAAATCGAACTGGATTGAGAGTATCGATAATTTCAATTCACTGTTGGATGATATTCTGAAGGAGTATGATGTGAATGAAATTAACGAAATGGATTGTTACTAAATGACTTCCCAAACCGAGGTATGGGTTTGAAAGAATATTTTAAATGTGGTTATTGGCCATTACTTGAGTTTCTTCATTCCATCGTAGTATTGATATTTTGATATATACAGGGTCCGGAAATGTTATGTCGTGAATGATAGGGCTGATAGAGTGGGCCAAAAATAATGCTAGTATAGTGTTTATTGTAAATAAAGTGAATTGTAAAACCGAAATGAACTTTTCCGCTCATCAAAGGGACCCGAAACGCAAACGCTTCGTTACCGATATACAGAGCGTTTAAGTTTAAAGATTATTTCATTTTCCAGCAATTTTTATGAAAAGTCAAGGTTTGTTAGGTTTCATATTTTTCAGGTGATGTTTGAAAACTTGTAATCAAAATCAAAAACTGAATGTTTGTAGTGTTTTTTGTTTCAATTGTGATAATATAGGTTCCTCCTTTTTTGAAAATATCTATAAAATGTGGCGAATTACAATTGATAACGGTCGCAGGTGCATGAAAATTTTAGAGATAAAAAAGTTTAGGAACGGAACAAACAACTCATTTCGTGTTTCGAAATCTACAAGTGGCGGACCACAAAAAAGTTAATGGAACGGAAATGGGCTTGAACCCTGAAAAATTATTTCCCTAAGTGACAAATTTGATCTGAATATCTTGACATCTTAATGAGCTATGAAGAAATAAAGGAAACAAGAAAAAAAAATTAACGCTCTGTAGATCGGTAACGAAGCATTTGCTGGCAAATGTGTATAGGAAAAATAGTCTTATTTTTATATGAAAAATAGGCCCCTGAAGTTTGAAACACTCTGTATATTTGACATTTGAAATGCGGTACTTCTCACATTAATATACTCACAGATCTTTTTCGAACCATTTCAAAGTTGAACTGGAAAAATGATTTTATTCGGTATTTTAGAATCATACAGTTCATAAATAACAAACACACCAACAAAAAATCATGTTAATCATCAGAACTGGAGTCATTGTCATCGTCAGGATGAATAATAATTGAAATTACAGAAGGCAAGCTACAAGTTATAAGGGTTATCATTTTTTTTTGATAACATGTTGAAGATTCTGATGGTTGCTTTAGTTCTCCAATAATAAACCATCACTAATTCCCAGGTTTTTTCATTTCATACTTGACCGTTTTAATTTGTTTATCAACAAGCACTATTCAGTTGTACATAACAACAACCAACCCTAGACATTCGTTTCATAATTCACTATTATGAATTTTCATCCAATATTACAAGGTGATACCTGAATGGTGTATATTGTACTTTAATATTCTTCCTGAATGAACATTTTCGAACCTAATTTAGCTACTAATGTTACAAACTGATTTTTCTATAAAGGCTTCGTGAACATATAAACTTACTGCTCCCTGCGTTACAAAATCAAACTTGATATACATATGTTACAATCTTAATTCCAATACTTGTGATTTTTTTTTTCAATCCATATAATATGGATTCAGTTAATTCCAAAACTGGTAAATAAATATTTCCCAAATATTTCTTCTGTTGATATCCACGTTGTTGATATATTGCTTTACAATTTTATTTCACGTGACTTCTAAAGTTTCATATTCTTAGTTAACTGCCTTTCTCCATTACTTTTCGTATTCTCTTCCTTCTATTTCTTCTCAACTAAAGAGTACATTTTTTTGATTTATAAATAGTGCAAATACAGCTTCATCAATCATCATCCTCACTGAATACCTATCTATCACCATAATCTTGGCATTTTTGTTTCCTGATTGTTATTTTCTGTATATTCCTTCATTGTGTTAATGGTTCCGTTCTGTCTTTCTCCCTTATTTGTGTTCTTTACCCTATTGGCTGCTGTATCAAATAGTCGATATGTAGGACTATACCCTATCATAACCATTTTCTTACCTGTATTATAGTATTATCTAATTATTGTATTTTCTCTTAGTATACATGATTATATGCAACACAACGAAAAAGTCATATTTGACACATCTGGCTTTCTACCAGTCCATTATTCACTAGCTGTTACCTCTTTTCCAACTGACGGACTGCATTGATATTCCTCTTCCTGCTTAATACCACAAAATCTTTGAAATTCCCCAAACACATAATATATTCTTCACTATTATCTGATTTTCTTGTTGTCAAATAATATACCATAACGAAATGATAGTCAATGAATGTTTGAAAAATATATGCATTGTCCATGACTTTAGGTAGCAGCTGTTGAGAAATTCATTTCTCAAACAAATTCGCAGTCATATCTGTATGGTATTCACCAGAGGATTCCTTTATGTTTTTGGCCGACAGACAATACTTTTTCAAAGGCCGCAAGCGCGAGATTACTAAACTGGGTACACTTTCTTATTGACTTTTAATCCGGCGCTCTGGTTGGTCATGAAAATTTGGCGTCGTAATACGAATCAATGACATGGCACAGTGGACTGACTACATTATCCAATGTTTTGAAGTTTCCAATAAATCAACACAATTTGTTTTTTTTTTTCAACCAATGTTAATGTATATGATAGGTGCCTATTTATATTTGTGTTTGAAAAGCACGCAACTAGTAAGTCGCTTTCAATAAGAATGAAACATTTTGAGAGTTTTTTTTCCAGCCAAGGATGATCTGAATCTTATTCAGAATGAATCCTGAATTTCAGTACTAACATCAGTGTTCTCTTTGTGGTCATAATTTTCATTCCAGAAATGAAACATGAAATACCTATATCATCAAATGTGGTTTCTGTAGTAAGCAGTAGGTATTACTATTCACAAAATGTTGCAGTGAAATAATTTGTCATTAAAAAAAATTTATGTACCTGAGTAGTTGTTTTATATTTTTATTTCAATGTTGTGAAGAAGTGGGTGCATAGTGTATGTATCATGTTTCATAGGTAGATACCTAATTTTCATGTTCCTGTCCAGGCCAAATGCTAGGAAATGAGTTTCCTTTGTTTTTATATCGAAAGTTCAATAAATATAATACATATATAATATATATTTACATTTGTCCTGTGATTTATGACAAAATATGATTTCTTCACAAGTTGAGTATTTCAATATATCTTCAGGTATAAACATTTTTTGATTTAGTATATCCTTCTTGGCTATCATTCAAGAAGCTTCCTTTTATAATAATCAATTAATTGTACAGTTAGGAAACTGAGTATAATGTCCTTCAATATTCTGAAATTTGCTTCAGCATAATTATTTGTATCATTACCCCTTGTAATCAATGGTCTTCTGTAGCACATAGTCATTCTGATGCTCTTGAATGCATCTTTAGAAAATACTTGAGGGCTTATTCATACTTCTGTATCAGTGGGTTACCAAAACTCTCTACTGTCTTTATACTTTGTTTCAAATAAATCACAATCTGTGGTATTTAGTTACTTGTAAATATTTCTTTACGGTAATCTGAAGATATTTTCATGCCTTGAGACTCAGTAATATCATGGCAGCCTGTAGTACTTGAAATTCACGTAAAAGTAGTTTGGATTTAGGAAAACTAGCACTCAGAGCATTTTTCTCAGCTGCACTCTCATCTGTGAAGGATATTCACCTCCATAAAAAGCAATATGTGGACAACCAAAAGACCCCTTCAAAATATTTTCAGACTTTGAAAATGTGATTATTATTATTCTTACAATAAATGCTCCTCTGATCAACTGAAGGACAAAGAAAACATAGTAATGTTGAACAATGGTGATTCATATTTCCACATGATCCATGAATTTGTTTAAAAAAAGGATCACTTCCACTGCAGATTGAATTGGTAAGCCTTCCATGCTGAAGAAGGAGAATGACCTGAACTAACTAAGTCATGAAATACTGAAACAACTTCTTCATTTGGTTTTCGATATTTGAAGGCTGCTGATGATGCTTGCTCATGATTATGGGTATAACAACAACATTTCACAATGCCTTTCCTTCAATTCTGATCCTGCACTGCTGAAAAGAAGAAAACAATCCTCACTCATTACTGTGGGTGATTAACATACTTGATTCGACTACTAACTTTTTCAGTTGTTGTTTTATTGTTATCTTTGATTTTGCATTGCGATTTGTATGGTTTGCATGAGTTGTAGAAAGTTTCTTTGGCAAAGTGTTGTGGTGACATCTATAATCTTTCTGCAATAATTCTATATTTCTAAGATATATAGAGAATATACTTCAACTACCTATCACCATGAAATATATTCATTTTGTTTCCTCTGCATGGACATTAGTGACGAATTCTCAAATTTCTTCAGTCATTAATTATAGCTCCCGATTTGCTTGATATTGTACACCGAAGAGTGCTTTCAATTGAACTGGATGATATGTCCTCATACTTATTATTCCCAAGAAACAATTGACGTATATGTTTATAACAGTGAACATTAAAAAATAAACCATAATGTATTACATTATGATGATTGTGGAACTGAATTATACTAGATATATGGCATTTCTTGGGGAGTGCGAATGTTGGTATAGGTATAATAGGTACATCATCTCACGTCTACACACTGTCTCGTTATCTGTTACCAATCAGAGAGCCGGAATAAAAGCCCGTAAAAAAGTGTATCAGGTCCAGAAATCTCGCGCCGCAGGCAACCCGCGGGCTTTGGCCCATACCTGAGCTATATTATTTTCAGTTATTAGTAGTATGTAAGTTAAACATATTGTACTATATTCTTACATCGTAAATTCATGTTACGATTAATTTATCTACTTATATATTATATATACATTTGGTTACTAAAAAAATTACAGAATAAGTATAACTTGTTATTGAAATAGGATTTTAGAAGAATATATTTGATAAAATTGTTGAACCAAAATATAAATGACCCAATTTTATATATTTGATTTTTGAAATATATTTTATGTATTGAAAAAAAGTTTTTTTTATCACTAGTAAAATTTACGCCACATACCAATTTTATGTTGATATTTACATGTACAGAGTACAACGTAATTCTAAGCATATTTTGGTCATTCAAAACAATTTCTGGAATTTTTTTTACGATTTTTCCGAATCTGTGCTCACTTTTTCCTCATATCAACAAAATAGAGGGTAGGGCCGAGAAACAAAATGTGTTTTCAAATGAAATGATCTAAATTTTATTCGACAATAATAAATGTATATATATATTTGAATTCAGATTCACGGGCAAAAAATGTAGATCATTTCATTTTAAAAAAAGTGTTTGCTGAGCCACTCTGTATTTTGTTGATATAAAGAAAAAGTAAGGATATGTTCGAAAAAATCGTCAAAAATTATTCCAGAAAAGTTTTTGAGTAACCAAAATATATATATATTTTTTTATTGACTCGACCGTTTCTTGATGGAAATCTATGGCAAATATAAACGCCTCACAAACGATAAGATTTTCACAAAATTCCCAATCACACGACATGTTTTGCTAACACAGTAGCTTCGTCAGGTGGAATACTGGTACAATGAACTAAACTAACCTTGGCTTGCCTAGCTTTTATATATCCTACTTTCCCAACCTGAAAAATTAGAATTACCTGTGGACAGGTTTACCTTTATTTTCGAAAAATAGGCACAATATCTACATTGAAATACGACGGTGTACCGGATTAACTTATGAAAGGGTTGATAGCAAATACATATTACCTACTAAGAAAACAAATTCAACAGTGGTGAACTATTGAGGTCTAGTCTATCGTTAAGTAAAATGTTAGAATTCTTGAGTTTGTTGATTTTTGATGATTCAAAATGATTGAGTTTTATTCCATTATTTTCTACGTGTAGAATTTCGAAATTATCATCAAAACTATGGTTTTCTTCTAATATATGGTTGGCGTATGTTGAATTTGTTTTCTTTTTCAAAAAATTCATATTATGTTCATGAATGCGCTGATCAAACGTACGACCTGGGCGTATGTTGAATTTGTTTTCTTTTTCAAAAAATTCATCTTATGTTCATGAATGCGCTGATCAAACGTACGACCTGTCTGACCGATATATACCTCAGGACAAGATCCACAGTTGAGTTTCTATACCTCTGACTTTTCGAATCTAGAAGTTTTGTCTTTATTATTTTTGATAAACCTTCCTAACGTGTTATTTGTTCTATATGCTACTCACAAGTCCTGTTTATGTAGAAATGAAGCTAATTAAAATAATAGGTTAAAGTTCTATAATTCTGATTATTATTTTCGATGGTTGGATAAACTTCTTGAATAGCTTATTTATTATGGAGTTTTTTAGAAATACTAATAATGTTTTACTTATCAAATTATACGTTGTATCTATTGTTGACTGCAATCTGTTTTATGATATTGGGTTCTTTATTGAAACTTACTTCCGAATGAGGAACATTCACTAGTATGTGTGTCATACTATTATATGCTGCAATTTCATGATGATGAAGGTGTGTTGAACTATAATAATACATAATTTTATTGAATTATTAAAATCAGGGATATAAAAACTCAACAAACTGTGGATTTTGTCCTAAGGTACATATCGGTCAGACAGGTCGTATATACGTTTAATCAGCCCATTCATGAACATAAGATATATTTTTTGATAAAGAAATCAAATTCAACATTCGCCAACCATATATTAGAACAAAACTATAGTTTTGATAATAATTTCGAAATTCTACACGTACCAAATGAAGGAATAAAACGCAATCATTTTTAATCATTAGAAATCAACAAATTAAAATTTTTTAACATTTTCGTTAACAATGAACAAGACCTCAATAGTTCACCACTGTTGAGTTTGTTTTCTTATTAGGTAATAATATGTATTTGCTATCAACCGTTTCAAGTTAATCCTGTACACCGTATTTTGATGTAGATATTGTGCCTATTTTCCGAAAATTAAGGTTCATCGAACCTGTCCACAGGTAATTCTAATCCTTCAGGTTGGGAAAGTAGGATATACAAAAGTTAGGAAAGCCAAGGTTAGTTCAGTTCATTGTAATAGTATTCCACCTGATGAAGCTACTGTGTCAGCGAAACATGTCATGTGATTGAGAATTTTGTGGAAATTTTATCGTTTATGAAGTGTTAACATTCAACCAGAATATGTTGATAATTACGAGGATAAAGGGAGTGACACATTCAAGTGGGACACCCTGTACTGCCCAGGCTACCAGATGACGTTCCAGTGTCGTCTTTTTTACGTCACTTGAATGACCAAGGTGACGTCAGTAGGTGACGTCGCATTGACGTGAATAAGTCACAGCCCAATGACGTCATATTACTCACGTCGTATTGACGTCATTCACTCAACCAAACTGTGACGTCCGACTGACGTCATGATAACGTCAAAATGACGATTGAATTTGACTATGATAGGTAAAAAAGATTCCTTCAACATGGTGTGATAAACACCACTAGCCTCTGATGACATTATATAATATTATGCATTGTTGAGTCTGCTTGGTTCGCGAATTCATCATCCGGAAACTGCTAAGAATCACCCAGTAGCCTTGTTCCTGACATTAGTGACATTTGACATTTGTCGAAATGATCAACATAGAAAATAAATTCCTTGTGTTAGAAAACAGGGATTAAAATCGTGTCAGAAACTTGGAAAGGCGAACCCGTTAACGGAAAATCTTCGATGAAATCCATATTTTCGATTTAAATGCAGAATCCGTATAAGTTATAGTATGAACAATGAATGCACGCGGTGTATGTTTGGTTGTCTACGAAACAATCGTGCATTAATAGACAAATCGTTCATTAATAGGGGTCATTAATGAACGATTTCATATACATTAAACTTAGTCGTTAATACGAGGTCGACAGAAATAGTTATTTTACCAACTAGTTTATTAATGAGGGCGATTAATTATCGAGATATTTTAACGTGCGAGCGAAGCGAGCGCGTTAATGTTCGAGATTATTAATCGCCTTTTAATATACAAGTTGGTTACAACATTTTTCCGTCGACTATATTTCTCATTTCTCCTGCAATGAAGAAAACTTGGTTCGCGAATTCATCATTCATCTGGAAACTGCTAAGAATCACCCAGTAGCCTTGTCACTGACATTAGTGTCATTTGACATTTGTCGAAATGATCAACATAGAAAATAAATTCCTTGTGTTAGAAAACAGGGATTAAAATCGTGTCAGAAACTTGGAAAGGTGAACCCGTTAACAGAAAATCTTCAATGAAATCCATATTTTCGATTTAAATGCAGATTCCGTAAGTTATAGCATAAACAATGAATAATGCACGCGGTGTATGTTTGGTTGCCTATGAAACTATCGTACATTAATAGACAAATCGTTCATTAATAGGGGTCATTAATGAACGATTTCATATACATTAAACTTAGTCGTTAATACGAGGTCGACGGAAAAACATTTTTCCGTCGACGGAAAAACATTTTTCCGTCGACCTCGTATTAACGACTAAGTTTAATGTATATGAAATCGTTCATTAATGACCCCTATTAATGGACGATTTGTCTATTAATGCACGATTGTTTTGTAGGCAACCAAACGTACACCGCGTGCATTCATTGTTTATGCTATAACTAGCGGAATCTGCATTTAAATCGAAAATATGGATTTCATCGACGATTTTCCGTTAACGGGTTCGCCTTTCCAAGTTTCAGACACGATTTTATTCCCTGTTTTCTAACACAAGGAATTTATTTCCTATGTTGATCATTTCGACAAATGTCAAATGACACTGATGTCAGTAACAAGGCTATATACTGGGTGATTCTTAGCAGTTTCCGGATGGATGATGAATTCGCGAACCAAGTTTTCTTCATTGCAGGAGAAATGAGAAATATAGTCGACGGAAAAATTTTGTAACCAACTTGTATATTAAAAGGCGAGTAATGATCTCGAACATTAACGCACTCGCTTCGCTCGCACGTTAAAATATCTCGATCATTAATCGCCCTCATTAATATACTAATTGGTTAAATAACTATTAATATATCAAAATTATCATTTTAGTCATGGGGTACAAATGTGACTCTATGTAATTATTCTGACGTGGGAAGACGAAGGTTATAATGACATATCGGTTTGAAGATTCCGTTATGAATATATAGATACCAAGCTATAATAAAAGGTGATATGATGAAATTGAACTCGCTTTCTTCTCCATAATCTGACATATTGGTACAAATTAGAACTGGTTAGACATTCGACGTCGTGAACCGTTTAATAATAATTGGTTAATATCACCCTGTACGATTTTTGCTAACAGTAAATTGCCCACATGTCCTTCATATCCTGTGACAGTGAACCGACAATACTGAAAATGATAATAAGCACCTCGACCAGACCCAGTGTCGGTTCAAGGTAATTTGTCTCCGGATAGGCTCCTGATGGTACTATAGGTATATGACAACCCTTCATCAGAATCGAAATATGGAAAAGCTTTAGGTTTCTAATCTTCTCAAATTGTTAAGTTGTTATTGAAAATGAATATATTATGAACATGAAAAAATGAATATATATGTACAGGGTGTGGCATTAGAGCGTCAGAGCTCGATTGTTGGAGTTCTATGATGGCTAGAAACTTGTTTCAAAATCGAATGTGAATAAGACATCAAGGTAATTAACGAAATTTTGTCTCATATTTACAGAGCGCACCGAAAAAAATCTAGACGGTCTGGATCACTTTTTTAAATGGAATGTCCTGTATATTAGCACATTTTTTAAAGCATTCCTGTGACCTCCATCAACTCCTATATTATCGTTGACTAAATCTGGATCATATCAAAGTTATTAATTTTTTTGTCGAAATAATATGTCATCGCATTCTCTATGCGGTAATACATTATCGGTATGGTCAACATAAAAAAACTACTTTTCTGGCTATATGACACACGATAAGAATTTGGAAATCAAATTTTCTGAAGTTGAGAATTTGCGCATTCTCCTTCAGATAAGTATACAGTGTGGCCCACGGTGGATGGTACCTTAGACGTATACGGAAAACGGTACATTGGACTATCCTGAAAATTTGGTTACTCTGTAATAGGCGTTTGTGATCTAACGATTCAAAATATTTTCAGCGATGCAGCGTTGCCACTTTTACCAAAAAGTAGCATCATCTTTGTTATTTCAAATGAGACACCCTGTATATGATAGCATTTTTGAATTTGTAATCACTTTCTGAATCTTTTTGCCTGATACTTTCCTATACCCAGGCAGCAAAGTAGTAGATTGACGAGGCTATAGGAATCCAGCTAAGGCAGTCAATCTACTTTGCTGCCGAGTTGAACATATAATTTTTTCTCTGATTGTTCATAATATATATCTCTTTATTTTTCCTGTACTGTTCAATTAAAATGAAACATAGAAATCGCAGTTGTTGGAATGGTTGGTTGCTATGGAAATGTTCATAATAATTATAGTTTGACAATTCATGAAATTTCTGACAGTTGTGCGAGAGTTGAATTGGTTGCCAGAGAAGTCTCGGATGAAATATGAAGGAAATCATAAACGATTTATGGATTATTAATTTTGCTGATACATATCAATCAGCAAAGTAACCACTTTGCTGTCTAGGCAGGAAAAGTAATACTTTGCTGATTGATATGTGTCAGCAAAATTAATATTTGCTGCCAATCGGAGAAAATAATTATTTTCTATATTTTTTGTCCAAAACATAGCTCTAATTAAATGTTCATTACTGCAGTATCTGGATTCGTAAAAACTTGAAATTTTGGTTGTAGCATACAAAGGTCTTGTGTATTGATTGAGTGTGTAGAAGTTTGCTCTGCATTATACAGGGTCGCTTAAAATTCGTAATTTTACCACTAGATACAAAAATGGTGGAAAGTATTTTTTCTTTAAATGTAACACCCTGTATATTATTCAATAGAATGAAAGATAATTGAAATCCCTTTCAAATGGTATATCATATTCCTATAGCTAAATAGTAAGGTTCCGGAGTTAACGCCAAAGTTATGTTAGAATTAGAATTTGGCATATTCATCATAGATAGCGATGAAATGTCATGACCAAACATGACAATGTAAACAAAGTGTGTTGGTAATAATAGATTCGCCCATTATTTAACCGGGTTTGATAGGGTTATTTCAAACGATTACAAAGATATTTGCGTTCGAAGTTTCCATATGCTCAATGTGTGTAACTTCGCAATATCAAAACTTATTCTTTCTCTGTCACACTCATTGAGCATATGGAAACTTAGAACGCGAATATCTGCGTGATTGTTTGAAATAACCCTAGCAAACCTGGTATCAATGAATTCATTATGACAATCCCTAACCGATTATGTAATATAATACAGGGTGTCCTATTCAAATATCAGAAGTTGTTGTCGTTTCCAGTGAAACCGGAAATGATAGAACAAAAATTGTTTCGTCAATCAATGAGCAATTTGGTATACTAGCTGTTCACCAATTTTCAAAAGCCCATCTCGAATAATTCAAAAGTTACAGTCCTGGCCGTTTTTTGTGCACTTCCCTGTATGTTTGTACAGTCAGATGCAATGAACATGTCGCACATGGGCGGTGATAGCACCTCTAGTCACATATGCAATAAAAAAGCTAGCACCATCCATCCATCCATACATTATATTATCATTCTGAGTAATCAACAGAAAACAACTACTTTGCTGGCTATTTGCCACGTCGAACGATTAATTATATCTATTGAGCATCCGGAAGAAGTACCTGCAAATAATTATCCTCTGAAATTGTGAATTAACATTCCCTTTCTAATCATAAAAATAATATGATGTATAATGTTATTAAAATATAACTTACCAATGATGCAGTTTTTTAATGAAAATTGAAATATATAGGAGTATTCTTGTATAAACTCTGATCTTGATGAGCTTGAAACTTTCAAAAATCATATGGGAATATTATCTCTCACAACAGATTATATGACTTTATTCGAATTAACTCATTTCGGGTATCAAACCCTCCTCAGTAACCTGAAGTCCGGTTCTTAAAAAAAAATATATTATATAAAGTTGAACTTGGAATAAAAATCATCGATATCATCGAAAAAAATATAGTTGAGTTGATTCAGTGACAAGTGAAGGAACTGTACACGAAGCTAAATTACGAAGAAAGTTGAATTAAATTTTTCTCTGAAAATGGAACAGTTTCTTTGTTGATTAAATCTTTTGTACAGAATGAACCAATAACGATTCGCCGATTCTTTTGACATCTATTTACCATTGCTCTTTTTATAATATACTCCCTGCATAATGGAAAAATGTAGTTTTTTTCTCATTTCACCCACGGGTGTTCGTATCAAAGGTTCAGCTGCTCAATTTAACGTTCGGAATCTTTTCATTGCATTTCAATTTTTTTTACAGACGTCAAAAAATAAAAAGGTTCGCGCATTGATAATAATTTGCGAAGTGACACTTTTTTCAGTTTCCTACGTTATCACGAAACCATGTGCGAAAGCAGTGCGCGAAGTAAAACGATGCGCGAATTACATACTAGGGATATCCTGTAATGTTCAGAGAACATCGTGAGAACCAAGGGAAATGAGGTAGGAATTGGTGTTCTTCTTAAATTTCTGCAGGTTATATATGCCTCTGGGAACACATCCCTTGGCAATGTGTTCCAGAGTCTCGCTGTTCGTTGGATGAACGAGTCTTTGGAAAGATATGTTCTGCAGGTCTCCAAAGTGACCACGATGGGGTGCGAATAAGCCTCAACCAGGGCCTAAGAGTAGGCCCTGCCTCAACTCGGCGGGTTAATCTCGCCGGGACTGCCAAGGGACGAACAATTGTTGATATTTCAGAAGAGCATCGTCCATGAAAATATCTATAAAATAGAGCAAGATCGCCAACTCTTCTACGGTGTTCCAGAGAAGTGAGTGAGTTTGTGAGCGAGGCATCACCCACGAGACGAATTACCCTTTTTTGGACAGAATAATCTAACAGTTTCAGAGGGTACCTATGTTTGGGTGCTGCCCTCCAAATATGGGAATAGTATTCCAGAACAGGTCAGATCTGTGCTCTATAGATCATAAGCAGCTGACTGGAAGTGAAATAGCTCCTGATGGCCCGAAACACATAACCAAGTTTTTAGGATGCACTTTTAGCAATTGATCTCCGTGATTTTCCCAAGATAAGGATATTACTAATAGTAATACCAATCATCGAATGGATGTATTCAAAAGGTATGGTTACTCCCCAGCAAACACAGGGCAGTAACTGTAAAGTACTATGGAAGTAATTTTGCAACTAATATCCGCGTGCGATGTACGAAAAACATCTCCTCCCGCTCTTATTTGCAGCGAAATGTCCGCGACATCAAGTACGCATTTCATTAATTGTGTTGTTCAAATTGAGATTTGATAAAATAGCCCAAATGAAACATATATCCGTATAGTCACTGTGGCAGTTTTTGAGACAATAAATGTCGTATTTACAATCACATTGGGCACATTCATGCGAGGATTCTCTGAGACTTCTCCATTTTATTCCTTTTGATATGGTGACTTTCTCGAATAGACTTCTTTGCGATGTTTCTCGATGACGATCTTTTCAACTAGAAATTCAACACATTTTGTGGTAATGACATTGTGGTTGTTTATTATTATCTTGAAATAATAATCACTGCATCTTAGATTTTTTGTTAACAAAGCGAATTCTCAATGTAACCACGTTCAGAACAAACATGCGTAATCAAACTGAAAACATATTTCCATTTGCAATTTGGGACTTCGCGAAACTGCCATGTGATGTAACGTGTTTGCTGGGCCTGACAAGCTTATATTGGGCACAGTGAGATCGGCTTTTCTAGAGAAAAGACATGCTTGTGTTTTGTTTGCATTGAAATCTACCAAGTTATTGGATCCCCATTCGAGAATTGTTTGCAAGTCCATATTTATCTTGTCAACATTTCTTCCTCGTTCGTTTATGATTTGCCTGGCTGGTATTGGAGCCCTGGAAGAGGATGCGGTATGGAGGGTACTATCATCCGCGAAGCTGTGTACTCGAAATGACGTTGCTTCCAACAAATCGTTGATATGGAGTAAAAATAGTGTTGGTGCTAGAATTGATCCTTGCGGAACACCAGCATTCATGATAAGAGAATCAGATGAAACTCCGTTGACCACTACATGAAGAGACCTGTTCGAGAGAAAACTAGCTAGCAGAGAACATAGCTGTTCAGTGAAGAGGGAGTGACTTCAATCTGATTGGCTCGAAAGATCAATAAATTATTATTTAGCCCAAATACGTAAAGGAAAGAGCATGTAATTGTCAATTTTGTTAATAATCATAAAGTGAGTTATTATCATAACATTAGAGAGTTACATCGAAATCATCTCACTTGTGCAAATTGAAGTCAAGACAAATTAATGAGAATCATAAACCACATTGAATTATTACTTGAAAAAGGGTTAATGGAAAACTATAGTAAGTGACAGTTTTGTTCACATTAAGAGTATAGTTATAGCTTAAAATTAATTATCATCATAACAATTCAGAACTACAACGAAATCTTTTTAGTTTCGCAAATTAATCCTAACATCTGTAATTTATCGCTCAAAAAATCTACGAAAAATCTTGCCTAATATAAACACAACATGGAGATTGTCTTATATTTAATTGATTCTCCCATCAAAATTTATTGCTAAATTCTGTATAAAAGCAGAAACAATCCGAATGAGAGAAGACAGTCTGAAGTTATTCTTGAAGCAGTCTTGATCAGTCTCCAATACGATGTCTCGATCTCCGTTGTGTTAGTTGAAAGTTTTGTTAGTGAGCCTCGGGAGTGATTGAATTTCAATCATTGAATCTATTGAGCAGAATGTAAAATGTTGAGTCTTAAACGTGACTCAATACGAAACGTATCCAGCCGACTTTGTATCTGTCTATCAAACATGCTACGTTCGAAAAGTAGGTACCAGTTAACTTCGTTGATAATACCTGTGTAAGTGACCACTCAGGTAGATTTATTGTAAACTGCAACTTTGGTGACTAAGACGTAAAAGTGAAGTGAATCTCTCGCCAATTGAAAAAACAAGTGAACAGTGTAACAATAATGTGCAATCTAAAATGTAAGCAAACTTCGATTTTGTTGCCTGTAACCTCTGCCTGACCATACTGCCTGAATATATGTCTCAGTAACTATCTAAATGTTGTCTTTATTGTCTACAATCTCAGTCTGCCTCCTGCCTCAATAATCAACGAACCCATTGATCGAGGAAAAATTACTTTGCAACGACCCCCTGTAGTAGGCCAACGAGCGAAGAAAGTTGGGGGCATTACAAGGTCACCAGTTGATCTCTGATGACGAAAGCCATATTGCCTATCGTTGATAATGCCTGAATGTTCCAGGTATTTCATGAGATCGATGTTGATAGCTTTCTCCATGATCTTAGAAATAATAGATAGCAGTGCGATCGGTCTGTAGTTGCTAGTTAGGGTCTTTTTTGAACTGGGTGTACTCCCTAATTTGTAAGAGTAGTTGAACAACTTACAGATAATAAGAGCACATTTCTTGGGAACAATCGGTAGGATTCCGTCGGAGCCACAGGCTTTGTTGGTGTTGAGACCCAATAAAATCTTCCTTATAGTACGTTGGCGAAAGGTGATCTCGGGCATATGACTGTCGATTGGCTGGTTTCCCGATGAATCCAGAGTGGAATCTCCAGCAAGTAAATCAGCAAAAATGTGGCCTTTCTCCTGAGAGTTGTGGCTAGTATTCCATCTTCCTTGGTTAGAGGAGGAAACGAGCTGGAAGTGAAGTTTCTTCCTACAGCTTTGGCGGAGGACCAAAATGAACGGGATCCGTTAGGACATTCAACAAGTTACGATCTTATTTTGGCATTATGAGCATCCTTTGATGATCGAATTGTCTCATTGCATATGCCTCTAGCTTCGACATGTTCTGCCCTAGTCTCAGGGCCTGGATTTTTTGCCATCAATGGAATGCTGCCTGTTTGGAAGTGACAGGCTTAATCGGAAGATGTTTTCCTTGCAGTTTTCGGTATGAAGGTTTGCATCCCCAACAAGATGATTTCAGAAATTGTCTCAGCACATCGTATTGGATCTGCTGAGGAGAAACAAACTCTCTTTCATGGAAATGCTGAAAAAACATACGAAGACCTTCCCAGTCGGGAACTTCGGGAACCTCTATTCTATATGGATCAGGATTGCTGGTGAGAAAAAGATCAAGTGTATTGGCAGACTGGTTGTTGACATCTGGAATGCGGGTTGGGAGTTCGACTAGTTGTTCTAGACCATGAGTGATGGCGAAGACCTCAGTTTGACGACATGCATCATCTGTTTTGTTAGAGAGAATTTGAGCCAGGCTGCGTTGTGTAGTATTGAAGTCTCCCATGATCATGATTTCAGCTGTTGTTAAATATTTTTTCTACAAACGTCAAAAAATGACAAGGTTCGCGCATTGACAACAAATTGCGAAGTGACACTTTTTTCAGTTTCCTACGTTACCATGATACCTTGCACAAAACAATGCGCGAAGTAAAACAGTGCGCGAAGTACCTACTTCGCGCATTGTTATGTAAAATATTTGAGATATTTATATTTCAACTTTATGGTCCCCAATCGAGCAAACATCCACGAAATCATTTATTCGTGGATGTTCAACAATAACTTTGTTTTATCTCTTGGAGCGCACGAAAGGAAATTCCTATTATGTTCGTGGAACATCGTGCCTATCTAGGGAGGATAGGGGAAGGCCTTTGAAGCCAGTTCAACACTATTTTTTATATCAAGCTAAGCATATTTTCACTCAAGAACCAAATTTTTTGACGTTTGTAGAAAAAATGGTGTTTGCAACTCGAGCGCGAAATACTTTGGTCATCTCGACTATTTTTTTAACTCGGCTACGCCTCGTTAAAAAAATTTGATATCGATCACCAAAGTAGCATTTCGCGCTCTAGATACAAAAATAACTATTTATGTCTGAATGATCAACAATAATTGAGGTTTTTTGAGCTAGTTCAACATTATTTTTTATATCAAGCTCAGCATATAACTACTTTAGAACTATATTTTTTTCGACGTATGTAGAACAATTGTTGTTTGCAACTGCACGTAATACTTTGGTCATCTCGACTATTTTTTCAACTCTGCTGCACATCGTTAGACAAATTAGTTCTCGATCACTATAGTAGCATTTCGCGCACTAAATACAAAAATAACTGTTGTTTACTGAAGATCAGCCAAAATCCATTTCTTTGAAAATTAATCAAGCAATACCTATGCAAAAAAGCACGGCTATTATCGGGGTAGAAATAGCTTTCGAATGAGGTGTCACTCGACCCATGTTCCCATTTGAAATTCTTGAGAGGGTGTGTCCCAAGAAGAGAGGGGGAAGCCATGTCAGATGACAAATCAATCTTGAATTATGATTATGTCCCGCTAGAAATTGAAGTGGACCGAGAGTCGATCATGCCTTTAAAAGTTATTAGGGGTGGCCACACGGTGCATTAATACACACATATCCTAAGAACCAATGAGATTTCTTAAATTTCCCAAAACCGACTAAGTAGAAAAAATCGTTCGAGCAGAGTCTCGATTGTTTTTTTCATGAAAATAAAACGTTCATTTTCATACAATAATTGAACATGTACCTATATTTATCGATAAAAACATTACCTCTTATGTATCACCCCTGATCAAAATAAGGTACATACAGAAACTATTTACATGTAACATGTATATTGAATGCAGATTCTAATTGGTCCTGATTAATAGGTGAATTTCCTTTTTTCTTTTGACTTAATGGTATAGGTATAGGTGTATCTTCACCCTCTATAAAGTGAAAAACGAGCGTGTGGAGGAATAGTAATTCACGTAACAAGTTCCGAAAGTGATATTTGACGAGTAGGAACTTTCCAGGACAAGTCGTAGGTGAGTTCTGGAATCCTGCGAGTCCCGTAAAATAACTTTTCCATCGTGTTACGTACAATATTTTTTCTGTAGCCAGAGCGAAAAAACACACCAATCACATGACAATACTCGGTCATAGTAATAGTTATTTATACACCAAGGTAGTAAAATATATCATTATTACCCAGGGACCAAGATTATATCCGATGCTTCAGCCCGTGGAATTATTCTTCACTACCAAGGTGCCTATATATATTATATTTTCTTCACCATCATTAATATAGATCTGTGAAACTAAAATATGGACACTATTGTCACTATGAGAGCACTTGTTTTCAATTATTATTCAAATCTAGTAGCCATGACCATGACAACATAATATGACAATAAGCCCTTAATGATAAATACCTTATTCTAGATTCGAGTGCCATTTCTACGAATCTCGCATCAGAACAGTGAATCTGGTTGATTATAACAGAGGTGGCATATGTCTTTATTGACTAGTACCTAGTTCATTGAATGATGAAAACTATACCATGGTAGTGAAAACACACTATATACGCCTTGAAAGAGATTAAATAGAGAAGACTGTCTATAGCTAGTGGTGGAAAAATAGAAACGAATTGAAGTTACAAATGTAATGTTTTTGGCAGGTCAGATACAGTAGACATGTTGAAATGTAGTACATAAAAAACACATTAAAATGTAGTGGATAAAAAAACATTAAAAGTTGTAGAATAAAGTCATACATATATACAAATACAATAAATCTAGTAATAAAACAGACTGAAATCAGTGACATCCCAGTCAACCATCATATGACGTTTCAGTGACGTCTTTTTACGTCAGTTGAATGACCAAGGTGACGTCAGGAGTTGACGTCATATGACGTGATAAATGACGGGAATAAGTATCACAGCCCAATGACGTCATATTACTCACGTTTATTGACGTCATATCCACTCCCCAAACTGTGATGTCGGACTGAAGTCGAAATGTAGCAAAATGACGTTCAAATTTGGCGATGATACGTAAAAACAGTTTCCTCGAACAAGGTGTGATAATCACCACTGACCTCTGATAACATATAATATTGATTATGCATTGTTGAGTCTGCTTGCTGGTCCCTCCGGTGTAATATCCATTAAGTCGTCAATTCAGGAGCGCTATCCTTCAGTATGCATATCTATCAGAATGGGCTAATATCACAAAAAATTTTATTCCATAATTCGATAGAACTCACCCAAACTAGCTCACCACCGCAAACCGTTTATCGCTGTGAGCTCCCTACGTTTTATAAAAAATTATTGAAATTCCCGATTTTTCGGACCTCTGAAAATGAGGCGATGATGTGACGTCAAATCCCTAATACTGAAACAGGACTATTCCAGACAGAGATGAATGATATATGATTTCTGGCAGAGTGAATTAGCGCGAGATCACAGTTGAAAGAATTAATATATCAGTTGCCTCAGTCTCCGCCCGGCGTTTGGTATTTTCTTTTAACTATGGCGAGATGAGGTTTCTACGTCACAAGAGGGTCCGTTTTCAGATGGTACTATTATTTATGTCCAAAAATTGAACATTCCAGTAAATTTTTCGATCGAATTATGTCGTCAAATCATTCTTTATGTATGAAAGGATCATTATAAACATGGTTTGAGTTAAAAGTTCTACCAAGGTGTACACGCCCATTAAATCAGTTACTCGTATTTGTATCAAAAATTATGTAGTTTTTGTCGGCGAGATATAAGCAAACCAAAGAATAGTTTGAGAGCAACGAAACGGATGTTGGTTTATTTAGCTTCAGAATCAGAAAAAAATTGCCTATTTAATACAGTTTCCGAAATGGTATAACATATGGGAATATTCGAAACAGCCTTTTTGTTATAATTTTTTTTCAAATGGGTCGCATTTAAAAAAAACAATAGCTTTTGAAACGTCAACAATTTGATAACAACATATACCGTTAGTTTGATTATACAAATGACCCCCCCTACCACCCCACTTCTTTTGATCCATTACTTATGGGACTCCCTGAATGTAAAATAACCAAGACGTAAATGTTTTTGTATATGTATGTAAAATTAATGAAAAAACGATTCTATCTGAAAACTTTTCGACACTGAAAATGCCCATCCTGAGATATGGTCTGGGAAAAATGGACGTCGACAGGACGTCCTTGCAACGTCATGAAACTGACTTCTTATTTTACCTTTCAAAGTTATATAGGTTCAGTCCACGTCGAGATGATGACGTGCTCAATACGTCATAGAAAGTACGTCATAGTGAAGTCATTAATTGGCGTGTGACGTCTCTGACGAAAAACCACCAATTGACGTCACAGTGACAATCATCCATAAGGACCCATCGAGGAGCGTCCTCAAATATTCGTCAATGGAATAAAAACAGTGACGGAGAATATGACGTTTCAATTCTGATTTGAAACAATTCGAATTCAAAACCTTGAGCTCCTAGGGCAAAACATTGTAAAGTTGAATATCGAGTGAATTATTCTGGGATTTGTCTAGCCTGTAACGGGATGACCTCAAATTATCTCAACTACGAAATAGCGCATGGGAATTTTAGTTTTGGGGTGATTCTTTCCTCTATTCTACTCAGATGGCGTTACTTTCATTTTGTCGATGAAAGACGACTCGGGGTGAATATAATGCCGAGTCGGTGGTCTCAGGACTGCTGGCTAGAGACTACACTGCACTGATGAGAGTCAAAGAGCTCGAAACCGGTCTGTGGTTGTCTAGCGGCCTGGCTAAATCGAAATCAATAGACATACAGGAAAGAATCACTTGTATCAGTATTCGTTTATAAGAGTCGATGCATAGATAGATAGCCAGAGGGAAGTAGTTGTTTTTCTCCCGAAATCTACCATTGTTGTTCATTTTATGAACATTGTGTGGAAATGACTTTGAGCTTTTTGTATTTACTCAAATTATTTGCATAACGAGTATGGTGATTGTATTATGAAAATACGAGTTGGTAGAAAATAAATTTCTGTTTTTGTGTATCTCAATAACTGTAGCATATATGAATGAGGATGGTGCATCAGGCATAATACACAGTTTCTTAAATATTTATTTGTTGACAGTGATCTCTGTAACCAGCACCAACGATGATAATTCTGATAGCTCTTTTTTGCATTTTGAAAACCTTCATAGCGAAACAAGAGTTGCCCCATAAAAGTATGCTGTAATCCATGTGAGAATGAAAAATAACATAACAGTATTGTAATGGTAGAAGGATGATTCTCGATAGCAGTCTGAAAAAAACATCCTCCGATTTGGATTCTTCCTTGTTTTTATTATAAAACTTAGTTAGCATCTTTTTGCTGTCAATGACTTCTAACAAACTACAATTCAGTAATATATGTTATCGACTATTTCACTCATCTTGATATTCTTACATAATCTGAGCTATCGCAAGCCAAAGACAACTTGTGTTATAGTGAAAACACTAGGTGTCGCTTTGGCTATATGGACTGTTCATTTATAATTCATATGCTTCTAATGCTTCGTGAAATAGTGTAGCATAATACCACTCTGTTTTGAATATCTCCTCATAATTCTCTCATTGTTAACTCAATTGTGTTGCCAGGACGAGTCTTATTGCTGTCTGGTATCTCAAATATTCAGAACATCGTGATATTACTTATGAAAATAAGAATCAACATGAAAACACGAAGAATGATCCTAGATAAGAATTCAATGAGGTTTAGAAAAATTTCATTATCTTGAAAATCGTGAGGTTTTAACTGAAATCACATTATGCATAGTTTTCTGATGGGATAATAACTTGTTTACCACCAGCTAGAGTATCAT